>VZTX01023033.1:23250-119283 GCA_013400915.1 Pardalotus punctatus
CGCCCGGCAGCGCCGAGCCCCGCGGCCCCGCGAGCGGGGGGGGGTGAGCATCTCGCCTTTGTTCATCACTGCCGGGTGCGCTGCAAACCGGCGCTGCCAAACCGCGAGCTCGCGTGGGTGCCCGTGTGTTTCCCCAGGTGCGTGAGGAGCAGGCGAAGCTCATCCGCTGCGAAAGCTCTAAGAAAGTTGAGCGGCTGAGGCGCGTTCCCTCACCGGCACACCAGTGACTCCAGCGCCGGGAGCAGCCGCTGCTCGCGGGGCACGGAGCGGATTTGAGCCGTCAGGGGATGGCGTTGATGGCCAGGTGCAGTGGCAGGGTGAGAGCACTTCGGGGCATGGCCCGGGCTCAGAGAGCCGGGAGCACCTGCGGATTGACAGGGCGGTGACCGGCTGGGCTTCTTGTCTCGTGATGGTCTCAAATTCTGTGCTGTATAAAGCATCGAGTATGAACATGTGTTGTCTGGCATCATTTTTGCGTCTTTTGTCCCCCCTTTTTGGGATTTCTTGAAAGCCAGGATTTAAGTTGACCGACTTTATATTTTAGGCACCCAACTAAAATACGCTGAGAAAACGAATTTTTCTTTGAAAGGCTTAGACTTTTTGAAAAAGGGGAGTCTGGTGTGAGTTTTGAGTCAAGGGCTAAAAAAGTGAGGGCAGTCAAAACAATGAATCACTCTGAAAAACCTGTTCAAGAGTATGCAAAATGGGGAACATAAGTCTTTATAAATTTAAGATAACGTTTTCTATGCTTTTCTTTGCTCTCTGAGTGATACAGATTTAAAGAAAAACCTTGCATTTTGGTAAGATAGACCTCAGGTACAGTAGAGTTCTATAAGTCAAAGTCTGCAATGTCAGTGAAATGTGGTTTTTCTTTCACATATTTCATACAGTATCCTGTGACTGTTTGGGTAGGAAGATGCATTGCTTGTGTGTGTCTATTTAGGAGTCAGGCTGAAGAATAATGAATTAAAGTGACTGACATCATGACAGCCTTAAGACAGAGAAGGGTTGGAAAAGGCACAGAAGCAGCTGAAGATCAGCCTTCAGAGGAGACAAATGTGAAGCCTGATGGGAAAATTCCGTCTGGTGGGTAATGACAACGAAAGTAACATTATGGCTTCTTAGTAGTGTGTAGCTTTTGATCTGTCCTAAGCACAGGTCAGAGATGTACCAAATGCATTTCCATACTTTAATAGCACCCAAATTAATTGGATGAGGCAGAGGGTCTCATGCAGATTGCTGCATGTCAGTCTTATCTCTGGTTAAAATCCTGATTTAAATTGGTGAGAACAATTTTTTCAATTTATTATCAGTGACACACTATCAGATTGTACGTAGCTACCATAAGTTCTTGAAAGAATTCCAGTCCAAATCATTGGTGACGTAAAAGGATTTGAAGACAACTGATGAGATGTACTTAAATATAGGCAGGTTGCATATAAAATCTGAATCTAACTGCAAACTTATGCTTTTTAATTTATAGGACACTAGTTAGGTAAATTTAAAAGAGAGACATTAAGCATCTTAATTCCAGGATCTGTTTAAGCAATGAAATTCTGACAACATTTTTGTATGGAATTTCAGCTTTAGTTTGTTTTGAATTACAGAAAAAGTTTGTTGGTTTTTGGGGGATTTTTAGATTAACTTACTTTAAGGGATGTTTTGACCTAAATTCTAAACATTTCTCTCCGTTTGGGCAGATGAAAGGGAAGTTATGTTGTTGTTTCTGCATTAACACAGGCCATATACAAAAAGGGAAGTGATCACAGTTCTCCTGTAGCCCAGCCCTCAGTTCCATGGAATTGCATGGTTGGAACCCTTAAGCAGATGTCACACACAGTATAAAACAGCCATTTCAAAGATACAATCACTAATCCATATTAAACCTCACATCAGCATTAAAAATACAAACCAACAACAAGCCCCAAAACTCCAACCCCAGCAATGTCAGCGTACAGTGACGGGCTGGAGGGGCCTGGGAACACAATCCCTTCTTTCCCATCATCCCATCCCTGACCTTGCTCATCCCTCTGCAGGAGCCATCTGCAATTCAAAGCGTGACACCGTTATCAAAGGCTGCTTTGGCTGCTGCTCAGTCCCTTTGTGGGTATTCAGTGAGGCTTCTGAACCTGTACTGCTGTTCTTTACAAAAACTGAGCAAATCCCCCTAAAAAGGCAGCCATTTTTAGACCTGTGAAGGAGATGTGAATTTCTTACTTTGTGATCAGTCATCCTTTATTGGTTGAATTTTAAAAGTTCTGGAAGATATTCCAAATCAAATTTACAAATTAGTTGTGGCATTGAGCTAAACTTGTATAGGATCGTGGTGTTCTTAAAATAAACCAATTAAGGCACCCTTTATTTCACTTTGTATGTAAATTAAATACTCTTATTTTCCTATATGATAAAATAAAAAACACATCTCCACAAAGATGTGTTAAAACCAGGTGTCCTGTTACGTGCAGAATGTAAACTGTACTAGCACAGGCAATGTATAAATGGCTTTCCAAAATTCCTGTGGGTTCAATTATGTGGTTCACAATCACAGACTGAAATATTTTTCTTCCAAGGTCCTAGAGGTGGAAAGCTGTGGAACATACTCTCAATAACTATTGGTGGAATTGTTGCCATCTCTCTTGGACTTCTTACTTCTGTTTATGTGGCTACCCTGCATGAAAATGACCTGTGGTTTTCCAATATCAAGGTAACAATCATTTTCCTAGTTACATCAGTGCTTCTGTGGAGCATTAATATGAGCATTAGTTGAAATCTCATTTATGTATTTGTCTTGTAACCTGTTCAAAACCAGAATATTTCATTTTTAAAAATTCAGTTCAAAAAAAGCTGTGCTTCCCTTCCTACCATACTTCATCAGTTCTATAAATACCTGTCCCCAATTTTTTCTCTAAAAATATTGCTAGAGCACTCCTGTCTGGGTTGTAGCTATGGTTCTTCCAAAAATTGATCTTTATCTGCAATAGAATTTCAACATTATACTAAATGATTTTCTATAATAATCTTATTTTTATCCAAAGCAACCTAAAATTAAAATAAAAAACAACAGCTAAAAGAAACAATATGCAAAATCCTGGCACACAGTTCTTCAATTGTATTTATACTGTGATACTGTAATAGAATTTCGGGGCAGTCTCTTAGTATTCAATACTAATTTTATATAATGCCATCCTAAATGTGCAAACCTCAAAACATATTTCAGCCATTCACTACGGTAAACCCAGCCATTCCCAAGATCCAGGGCTGACTAGTTTTTTCCTAGAGTCATTGCAGAGAAAATAATGCAGCTGTACCCAAAGCTAAATTTAACCAGAGAAAAGAACAGGTGAGTCATTTTTCTTTCAAATGCCTAAAATTCATTCTGCTAGGTCTGTGTATTGTGTTCAAAGAGAAAATATATTTAAATGGAATACTTGCCTTGCAGTATGTCTTTTCTATGCTACACACTTTCTGTGTCCCAGAAACATTTATATTCCCTTAGTAAAAATAATTTGTATTTAGTGAAACAGCTGCTGTTGTATTATACACAGAATACTGTGTTGTACCCACCCTTACCTTCCGTTGATTATATTGATATATTGTACACAGTATATTGAAGGTACACCTTGGGTTTGCCTTTTCCTTCCTACAGCAAGTAGTGAACAATTTCAAGGTGTTGCATCTTTTGAAGTACAAGCAGGCATGGTCTTGTGGTATGAACATAATGGATACAGCTTTTTGTTCTGTCAGACTGACCCAGAGGAGCACAGAGTTCACTGACAGAAGCAATTCTGTGGCTGTCATTAAGTTGTCCCCTCAACAGATGAAACGCCCATTGTATTTGATAATTATTATTCTCATCTGAAGTACACTAGAATGCCACTAGATATCAAAACTGAAATCAACCCCTCGAGGTGTTTTTAGTCTGGATTCTTGTCTCTGTAGCTCTCATTTTATCCCATGGAGTAGATTGATAACTAATACTGGAACAAGAGAAATTTCAGCCAATTTGATGGAAACATTCTAAAAAGCATTAAGTTCATTTAGCAGCAGGTTAAAGAGCTGCAGATACTCTCTGGTCTCACAGTGTCCTTTCTTCAGTGGGACATGAACTCCACCAGAGAATGCTGCTGCCTACAGTGCTAATTTTAAACAAAACACTGGTTTAGGGGTAGCATGCAAAGAGAAGACAATGTATGAAGAGTCTGAAATTTCCTGCAAAGCTGAGACAGGAAGGCTCATCCCAATATCTGTAAAACAATACTTGGAGCTCTCTGTGTAGGAGTGTGGTCTCTCTAGGGCTATGTACATGTTTTCCAGCACTTCTGAATTGACTAATCGCCATTACAGCACACACTATATACTAAGAAAGACAAGACCCTCAAAAATTACATGGAAAATAAGTGGAAAATATGCTTTTTCTCTAGTATTTTATAGCTTGGCCAAAGCATTTATTTTTGCATGTATTAACTGAACTTTAAAAAGCAGTAGAAGGTCTGCAGTGTTTTTCTGACACTTTTGCACCAGGCAGGTGTTTGTACCTGCACCTTTTAGGTGCAAAAGGTGGAATTTTTGTTTTGAAGACTGTACTGATACATGTACACCACAGTTGCATATTTAAAAAATTATGCAGTTGTACTCAACCCTAAAAATTGGAAGTAAAAAGAGTTCATTATGCAAAGTCATGATTCTTAACTCCTAAATAATTGAAGTCAGAACTTAGACACACACTTGCAGCGATTGCCTTTCTGCAATTTCAATTGTAATTCATTGAAAGCCAGTTCAGTTTTGGGTGTCTTCCAGCAATGGTTCACCCAACTAGAAAAACTGTTTGGTCGTTGTTAAACTGTTTTGCTGTATTTTGAATATGGCTTTCAACAGTGCATTGATTTCAGCTGCTGCTCTGTGTGTGAGTCTTGTTCTTGTTTGTTAGTAAATGTGCCTGCTATTATCAATTTGCCATGGTCACAGGAGAAAGATGTACAATTGTTTTCTTACCAGAAAAACTGAAAAAGCACATCTTGAAGAGTGGTTTATGCAATGAAGGAAGTACACGATTGCTTTATTTTTTTTTTTTTAATGGAAATTTCAAGGCTTCCTGAAAGAATGACAAAAAGAAAAAAACAAAAACAGAAAAGAAGGCAGCATACCATGTCACCTAGTCAGAGGCTGTGTTTGCGTCCCCTTCCAGCAGGGATCACAGGTTATAATCACTTATCATGATCAAATAATTCTGAAGAAAAAGGTTTGAATCCCTTCTCATATACATTAAACCGACAAACATTTCTGTTTGTGATAGTGAAAGTCAAAACAGATTTCTTATCCAAAAATCCTTTCTCAGTTTTCTGTAAATGTTCTGGCAAAACACATCTGAAGTGGCTTGTCTATTTTCAGTGATTTTCAATAGCAGTTTAGTGGCTGCCCCTCAAGTGTAGCATCTTTAGGAACAGAATCTGCTATGAAAATAACAAAATGGGGACCACCTCTCCTGTCAGCCCTTGCATTGCTTGTTCAACTGCAAATTTTGAAGGAACTTTGAACAGGAATGAGGCAAGGCCACATAACAAATTAATACTGTAAGAAAAACAGATAAACTTCAGAGCATTCATTTCTTCTTCACCCCTTCTGAATAAGCATTTAGACAGCGTTATTTATTTTTCCTTCAATAAAACTGCTGCTTGCAAGAAGTCGGGAACAAAAATACAGGATTGTAGGTCTTTCAGAATAAGAATAGGACTTGAGTAGTTCTTTGGCACAGAAGTGCCTGGTGAGGTGTTAATAGGTGCTGTTACTCTGGATCCTAATTCTGATGGGGAATGTGCCACTCAAACATTTGGGTTTGAGATTAACCAGCCAGGAGAGCGTGTCCAAGGATTACATACATTTGCTGAAGGTTTGTTCTCAACTGGGAACATTGACAGCAGCTGTGTTGAGTTTCCACGTGTACACTTGAGAAAATTTTCAAATCTTCCTGGTCTTAAATTGAAATACTAATAAATCGTTTCAGTTACACAAATTTTGTTTTAGCTATGTCAAAAAAAGAAAAGTAATTGGAGCTTTCTTTATGCTCATAATTATAGAAAAACTCAACTCAGACTTTGGCTGCTTGCTCAGCATTCTGAAGGACTTGCTTAAGGAGTTTGAGGAACCCTAAGCTCCAGAATTTTGCACTGCCCTTGAGAGAAAGTCCTTTGTATTTGCTTGTGAATGCTTAATATTATTAGGATACAATTGCATAAACTGAAATAACATGCAGCTCTCTGTGTATTCCAGAGGACAGTGTTCTTTTTTTTTCCTTGGAACAGTGATAACTTCTTTGTTAAAACCTCACAAAGTGAATATACAGACAGATAAGCATGTGCTCTTACAATGCTTACCCATAAGTCCGTATGTTTTTATTGACATGGAATGCTAGGAAAAGTATAAATTGCTGTAGAATTGGAAAAGTATTTTGAGTGAATAAAACAGATGTTATCTTAGCATGAAACAGATGTAAAACTCACTAGTGTTTGTCTCATAAAGTATAGCATTTGGTTGAATACAGCTGGTGCCAGGATTACAAATTAATCATGTTTGAATGCATTTTTGCTAATTAGATCCCCCTCTGTGACTCTTCTCTCCCCCTTAATAAATTCCAAATGTTAGCATTCCTTTTTTTTTTTTAGTGAGCATTTAAGAGTCAGCCACTTTTTGGTATTGGAAAACTTTTCAGTAGTGATGAATTTGAAACCAGAGCTTGTTCAAAATCCAGCTTTCTCATTTCGCTAAGTGTGTGACCTTTGGTATGATGATGATTTATATGTCATAGGGCAGCTGGAGAGTTTAATTGTGAACTTAGATTGAATTAGTTGTGGTTTTATCTATTGACTCTTCTCAGACCAGAACTAATATTGGTTTGTCAACAGTTGACTTCAATAAAACACATGCTTTGAGATAAGATCCTGTACTGGTCAGTGGAGAAGAGAGGAACATCATTTTTTATCTAGCTTTATTTTAGCTCTGAAATAGAATCGATTCTGCTCCAGCAAAAGAGTTGGGACTATGTAAGAAAGATTCTTGGGAATTCTTGGGAAAGTCTTGGGATTCTGTGCAAGGTTGCATTAACCACAATGGCATTCATAAAAGTCTCTGAAAAAGTAATATTCTGTTACTTCAATAACATTCCTTTGTAAAGAAAGAGGTTATTTTTAGAAATCACATAAATTTTTTAGTGACTTGCATATACCACATCCAGGGAGTTCATTGGATTTTCAAATCTCAGTATAAACTTTTTCTATCTGGATAGGAGCCTTTTCTAACTGCTTATGAGATGTATTTGCTGTGATTTTTTTTATAGAAACTACTAAAAAGATCACTAATAACAGAACAGTTCTGTATGAGATGCCTGTTCTTTTCAGATTGGTTGTTCATGCAGTCTTGTTTAAATGTGGTTGCCCAAAGCTGTGGATTCGTTAGGTTTCATTAGTTCTTCACAGCTAATGAGGTAACAAAAGGAAGTGCATTCTAAAGTGAAGAGCTTTCAGATCTCAATAGACTCCATCTGCTGCAATGTCAGCCAAGAAAAAGGCATTGTTTGAAATGTACCTGGTTTGAAGTGCACCTAGTTTAAATAATTTGAACATTTTTGAATTAGAAATAGGAAGTTCCCCTAGTCGTAAAGCCAAGTAAAGAGTTCCTTCTGCTTTCACCTGTAATTTAAGGATGAGAGCGATGACAGCTGGCTTCCTGCAAGAACCAGTGTTGAACAAGTGGGCAGCAGCATCCCCTGCCAGCTGAAATATCCCTGGCAGGATGGTGCAGCCCCCACATAGCACACGGAATTAATTGAGCCTGGAGCTGGCAAAGCCATGGAACACAATGGGATAACTGCATCTGGAAGAAAAGGTTAAATGCACAAAGCACGGATATGCAGCTTTACAGTCCAGCTGTGGGCCACTATGCCCATCTAAGCTTGTTATATTAAAAAAAAATAGGGAAATATCCAAAGTATTTCTGAGCAGTGTATCAGAATCACAAAAAGCATGTACCTTTCTCCATTTAAAAGAGTGATTTACACCTCAGTTATTTGCCTCTCACCCTAATTTGTCATGTATTTTTGCCTTTAGTCGAACTGGGTTGCTCAAAATATGAAACCCAAAGAGTGTTCTCCCTGGTGCAGCACGAATTCAAGTTGAAGGCAGCTCTAGATGATTGTGAAAGCAAATGGAAAGTGAATTTATTATTGAACTTTCTCTTGCAGGAGGTGGAAAGAGAAATTTCATTCAGAACCGAATGTGGACTTTATTATTCCTACTACAAGCAGATGATTCAGGCTGCTTCCATACAGCAAGGTATTGTAAACTGTAAAGTAAGTTTTGCCAGCTGACTATTTTTAGGTTTGGTTGGGGTTTTTTTTTCAAATATAATTGAGAACAAGGCATACCATAACAATGAAAGATAGTGTAACAGTTGTACTGGAGACAGATTTGTTCTGTTCATATGCCAGGGAGCCACTAAGTTATGGACATAATAAATTTCACAATGATTCATTGGTTTCTGTGCCACACCTTCACATGCTGATGAAGGCAATCACTTTGAGGGACAACTTTCATATCTGTTAAGGTTCCAGCTTGCTGATTTACTCAGTTTATTACTTCCATTTTTATTCTTCTCTTGTTTAATTTGAACTGTGAGCTATTTGTGGGAAGGGGCAATGATTTTTGCTGTATTCCTGGACAGTAAGTGACACAAGGAGCAGCTTCCAAGGAAATCATATACAGTGATGGGGCTTTCTGTGACAGTCTCGTGTTTTCTAGATATTTAACTGTTGCTCCCTAGCAATTTTGCTTATACTGCACATTTTTCAATATTAACTTCACCTGTGATCAAAGTAGCACCAAGAACAGTTCTCAGGATCCAGAATGTACCACAGATTCTATGCTGGGGATGGAAGTATAAAAAGAAATGTTTGGTACACTACTAAATATATAGTACTTGAATTAGCACTGTGAGTCACATTTGAAGCAGGGAAGCTGAAGACCTCAGAAGGTCATGTTGATTCAGAGGTAATGAGTTCTGAATCGTTGACTCAAAGTTTGCAGTTTCTGATGAGAGATCCTAAAATACCTTTGAAAAAGTTATTCACTGTTCAAATGAAGATGGAGGGGGAAAATGACAATCTCCTATTTCAATTTCTCTTTATCATTAAGGTTTACATGGTTTAGTATATGACAATAAAACTGAATCTGTGAGGACAATTAACATACTTGAAAGAATGAATGTTTACCAGGAGGTGTTTCTCAGCATTCTGTATAGGATTCTTCCAATTCAGGTAGGCATTTATTTATGGCTTTAGATTGTAAGTGCATTATGAAGATTGCGCAGTGAATCATAGCTCCCCTTTGTAGATATTTTCTAATTAGAAATATTCCTGATACCTTTTTAATTTGTAAAAGCAAAACCTAATTCATACTAAGTATAATCCCCCCCATGAGTGTTTTAATGTCAACACCAGTATTCTTGTGTTTTACAGCAATACCTAGAGCCTGTTTATTTTTATATCTACACTTTGTTTGGACTTCAGGCAGTTTATGTCATTGCTCTGTATGTAACAAGCTGGCTTCTTAGTGGAACATGGCTTTCAGGGGTGTTGGCAGCTTGCTGGTATATTACAAACAGGTAAGTGAGATTAAACATTCAATCTTTCTAAAATTGTACCTAGTTTCAAAGGTAAGGCATTAAAACTCTAACTGCATGATTAATTGGGCAAAACGTGAAACTCTAAGGCCTCTCTCCTATCAGCCAGAAAATGGGAAATATGTTTAAGTAACACAAAATAATTAGAAAATAATCAAAAATGAGCTGACATATCACACTGGGTTTTTAAAGGTTCATGAAGTTTGAGTAGAAAATTATGTCTTAAATTGGTCTCTGCAAGTGGACTACATCTTTCAGATGTGTCTGGAGCTCCAGATGATTTACCCTGTCGTGTCCAGCCCAGGATCTCTTAGGTGTTAAGGACTGCTGCATGTAAGCCCTCGAGGTGTCTGCTCCCTGCCCCACACCCAGGGCTTCCTTCAGCAGCCTCAGCTCATCGGGAGTCCAGCTTCTCTCTCCCCTTATTGCTGTAGACACCTCCTGCACTAAGCCTCAGAGAAAAAAGATGGTAATTGAGCTGTTCTAGTGCTTTTATCACTTGAAGAATTATCAATTTGGAGATAAAAACCTAAGAACTGGCTTTATGCCAGAAATAAGCTGCTGGCATGAAGTGAAGACTGGTGACATAGGCTGTTATCTGTAAATTAATCAAGAAAATAAAAGTACAGTCTTGGTTCTACCAGAAATGTTTGATATGTTAATGAGCAGCTCTAAAGGAATTTATCTGCAAGCACATCCACTACAGAATAATTATCGGTGTACAGAGGCAAGATGTTTCTTTCTCCAAATATAAAAGTAATTAAAAACCAGGTGCAATGTACAGTATTTCACACATTTCTTTCACGAGGTCATCTCCTCCATTTACAGAATATTTGGAGCAAATTTGTCCATCTTTCTAATAATTCATGAACAATGAGAGCTTGTTCTCCTTTATGCAAATAGAATAAGTGCATGGAATGGATTTGGATAAAGACTTTCTGTCCAGATAAGTACATTTGAGGCTACTGAGTAACTCCATTTTGACACTTTGTTTCCTCCAGCTAAGCATGTCTCAGATATGTTGCTAGCTTGCCTTTTCAGCAAACATTTTCTCTACACCCGGAAAAAGAAAACTATTTTTTAACTTTTTGAACATAAAAAGTATGTGATGGGAGAATTCCCAAAGAACTGTCATTTACAAAATCTGAATTAAAAGTTAAAAACTTCAGAAATTACCAATTCAGCTGTGTTCATCGGGATCACAGTGAAGATTATATTCTGTTTATGAAGTAAAATGAGCTGTGGTGTGAAAATCCACAAGCTGGATTTTGGGAGTACTTTTAGTTTGGGGTTTTTTTTTGCATTTTTAAATTACCCAAGCTGTGCTTCATAAGTAGGATGTAATCCATAGTATATTTTTTTTACAGTAAGTGAAACTGAAGTACATCTTGAGATGCAGAAAAAATGGATAACTTGCAGAAGCTTCATAGTGATTTTTTTTCAGAGCCAGGTGTGTTGAAGGAACTGGAGTGTAGAGCCTCCATGTTTATAAATAAGGAGTTAAAATAGCACAATGATGCCTGTCATTGCAAGCTGTCTGTCACCAAGTGTTTGCTTTATTTGAAATTTGTGAAACTCTTTGTTTTGTACAGAGTGGATACTACAAGGGTAGAATTCACCATTCCTTTAAGAGAGAACTGGGCACTGCCATTCTTTGCTGTTCAGATAGCAGCCATCACTTTCCTCCTGAGAACTCATTTACAGCCTGTTCAAGAAGTGAGTATCTCTGACAAGTATGAGAAATTCAATGAGTAACAGAAAACTGTCCTGACCTGCAAGAATCAAAGTAAATGGCTGATACAGTTTCTTTGACAATCAGTTCTTAAGTTGCTACTCCTCAATTTAAGTAGCTGCTATTTATGGCATAGTGAAACACATATTGCTTGTTAATCTGAGGGCTGAAACTATCTGAGATCTCACTGTTTTCTTGCAAGTGGTATTAGAGTGATAAAGCACAGGCATAAATCAAGAATGTGTAACTCTAAGAAGTGTTTGTTATCCTCCAAGCTGTTATTGCAGTTAGAAAACTCAATGTTTTAAAAGTGGATTTTAAATAAAACCAAATTAAAGTGGGGTTTGGTTGGATTTGTTGGGGTTTTTTCTTTTTGCTTGATTGTGTTTAGCAAAGGAAACTATAAAGTTCAATAAAACTTTGTTCCCTCCTTCCAGAGACTCACACTTGTGGCTGTATTCATAGCAACGTTTCTCTTTAGCCTGGCTTGGCAATTTAACCAGTTTATGATGCTGATACAAGCACTGGCATTATTCATACTGGACAGCTTGGACATGCTCCCCACAGCAAAGGTAACTTTCTGTTTGGAAATAACCAACTTCTGTTTCTTTGCCTTCAAAAAGCCAACAGTTTTAAAGACACCTTCCTAACCAGTGGCCTGGATGCCCAGAATAACACAGATTATACAGTGTGCCTTGTGCTTTGAAGTAATTGCAGTGTATCTCCTGCAAGTGTAAAAATGAACAATCAAAACAACACCATTTCTGAATTTTTTTTCACTTTCTGTAGTTCACATCCATTTAATTTTTGTCTACTTTTGTTTAGACACTTTTAAACACCATCCTAACAGTTGATCTGATATCACATCTTTAGCATGGCCTCTCAAAGTCACCAGAAGAAAAAGTGCCACAAGAAATCTTTGTGTAAGCTGGAGCAATAACCGTGTGTGAGCTCTGCCTCGAGCCCTGTGCATCCTTGTTTGCCAGTCAGGGCCAAGCTCTGCAGCACCGTGGGGGAAGCAGAGCACCAGGCTGCTGGGCACAAGCAGTTATCCTGCCTACACTGACATTCACCACGGAACAACAGCATTGCCCCTGCTGTGTTGCTCAGATGGATAAGCCAAAAAATAAAACAAGTCTTACTAAGAAGGTCAGGGATCGCTGACAGTCAGTCTTCCGAAACAGAAATGTACTCTAGGTGAAAACACTGTCTTTGACATTAATGTTGCTGTGAAATCCTACACATTTAGATCATTTTAGCCCTGGTAAAATCTTGCATGGGTTGGAAAAGGTTCTAACTTTAAGAAGGGTTACAGTAGGATGAAGAGTAATGAATGTAAATTCATTTTACATTTGAAGCAGTCTGAACTTAACTGATTGTATTAATTTAACTGAAAATGAGTGTGGTGGCTGCATATCAAGATAAAAGTGGCTTATTTAAGTTTCTGAACTCCTCATTATATCTGCAACTGCAAGCTGAAGTCAACATTTAATGTTACTAGGCAGCTACCTTAAAAGTTGGCAAATTACCAGCTTCATCCTGAATTACACCAAAACAGACTCACCCACACCACTTATGCTCTACCAGTTTTTTTTCAAGTGCTACTTCAAACTGTTGGAGTTTGTTGGGCTCTTTGGTACTGATTTACACCACTGCTGTAACACAAGACTGACCTCGGGGTATTTGTGTGAGGTAAAATCTGTGTTTTAGTACCCTTGTGTCAGAAAATCAGCTCGGGTTTAGTGTTTCCTTTGAGCTGAACACTGATAATAGTTTAGCATAACCTGAAAGGGATCCTACTGAACTATTATTGGAAGGTTTGAGAAGGCAGGTGATGTTGATTGCTGAACTGCACTGAGCCATCACTCTTTATGACTAAAGACATCACAGAGGCTACAGAAACACTTCTTGGACTAAAGAAAATAAAAACATTTTCCAAATACTAAGTAATTAATATTTTCCCCACACTGCGATTATTTAATTTTTCTGCTTGATTATAGGAGCCCACTTCCTTAGGTATAAAATGTTCGTAAAATATTAACCAAAGTAGCTCAGGATATAAATATAAAAAGGATATAGTATTGGCTTTAAATGTAATAATTTACTGCAAGATGTTATGTTCTTTGCAAGAATAATTGATGTTGAAATAAATTATAGAACGTACTCAGAGAAAAGCAGCTATGACTGTAAAGTTTTGTACACATAAAAATCTCATTATTGTTACAGGTTACATGGCTCTATATCATTCAGATTTCTGGATTACTGCTGGTCTGTGTCCTGCAGTTCTTTAATTCTATGATTCTTGGATCATTACTTATAAGTTTTAATGTTTCTGTCTTAATAGCAAAAACAATCCAGGTAGGTACCAAAATATTTCTGTAGTACTAAATAAAGAGTATTTATATATGCGTGTGTGTGTGTGTGTGTGTGTGTAAATGAGTAATTTATATTATAATTTATAATTTTCATTTACCAATACTAATTAGAGGAATTACTATAGCATAAAGCAACCCAAACATTGCCTGATCAAATAATGAATTCCATTACACTAACTGCAGTTTAAACAAGCACATCAGACATCATAATTCCATGACTGCTATTAACATTAATGATTGTGCAAGCTGCAATTTGGATCCTGAAAAAAAAAAATTGCATAAATGGACTTTACACCTGTTTCAGCAGGACTTGGCTTGAATTTATGGATCTGCCTCCAGCAAAATAATCTGTAACATCTAGGCTCATGTTGAGTTCAGCTTCCTGAAATCCATTGTTTCTTTCAAAGATTAGGGGTTTTTTACTGTAGTTACCCTTGTTTTTCTCACCCTGGCATTGGTGACAGCCTCTGACCACAGTAAAGGAGTTTACAGGGCCATTCCTGCTCTCTGCACCCATTCCTGTGAACAGCATCTGGAGCTTGTAAGTGGAAAATGGCTCCAAATCCCATCAACTGACAGAGCCAGAAGATCCTTTGCTGTGTTTAGGTGGAAGGTGCAATGAGTAGGTATTTCCAAAGGCACACAATATCATGGAAATGAAGGGAATAAGATCTAGAAATGTAACAGTGCCACTGCCAAAGGAAGGCTGCTTCCAAAACTCTGCCAAATCAAAGCTTTTATGATGTTGTCCCTTCAGTTTTGTGCAAGAAATATATCTTTATTCTGGGTACTTGGTTCTGTATCCATTTTTGCTTATGAGACCCTAATACAAATGTGGGCTTGGTCAGGACTAGCAGATCAGCTGTTCCAGGTAGCCTGTAATGCTTTTGTTCCAAATACATTTAAAAAAAAAGACTGAAACACTAATATTTTCTTCTTTGTAGAAAAACCTAAAAAAGGGTGGCTTGCTTAACAGGCTTGGGACACTTATCCTCCATGTTCTACTAGTCTTGTGCTTGACTTTCCTAATAAATAAATTCATTAAGGTAGGCAATTTTTAATATCCAAAGTTACAAATTGTATTTTGTTAAATGCTATTTGTGTAACCATCTACAGTAATATCATTAAATAAAAATTGCAGTGAGATTTGTCTGCATCTCAGAAACTGCATTTTAGAAATTAGTGATCGTTTTGCTCATCTTTGATATACGGATTTGAAAACATTGTAAATTTACACCAAATAATTGGTAATTTTATTACAGTTGTAGATCTATACTGCTAAGAATTTGCAAAACTTTACACTGAATTTTCTTTTCAATGCATGCAGTTAAAACTGAATGCTGCTTTGATTGCAAAATACCCATCTTAGTAAGCCTGTGTTGCTTCACAGTGTCATTTAAATGATGAAAGAAAAGCTGTTTACTGTGTGGCTTTTTCAATATTTAAAACATAATTTCCTTTCTCTTTCCCCACTTTGTAGAAAATTCTTAATCTTGAGTCAGATGAACATATATTCAAATTCCTGAAAGCAAAATTTGGATTTGGGGCAACAAGGTATGATTTAGCTGCAGTTTTGCTTTTTTGTTTGACTTCTTTAATTGACGCCTTCAGGTTGTTCCTATTTCAAATGTGTAATAAATCACAGAGTTTTACCTCATGTTTATGTCATACTTGTCCTTATAATAACCTGCACAACTGTGACCTTATAATTTCGGGGAAAAAAGGAAATTTTGATCCTTTCTGACATCAAGTTATGAAATACATTATGGACAAGGATTTTTTTTTTTTTTTAGAGATTTTGATGCTAACCTGTATCTTTGTGAAGAAGCCTTTGGTTTACTACCTTTAAATACTTTTTCAAGACTCTCCAGTACATTACTTTTTTACATCTACGGATTTGTTCTCTTCCTTCTGACAGTAGCAGCTGTAATTGTTGCCTTTCGGAACCTCAGGTAAATACAGTTTAAAGATAATTCACATTTTTATCAATTCAGCTGGCTAAGGAACTGACAAGTGAATACAGCAGCACAGACAGGATTGTTTTACACAGCTACTGAGGAGTAGGGTGTATAGAGAAATCTAGAAGAATAAATAACTTCCTATTAAAGCTAAAAATGTAAAACAAAGGAATATTATTCCCTAGATTCAGTCAAGCTCTTTGCTGTTGGAGTTTTGCAGTATGTGTAATGTTGGTTGGGTTTTTTGGGATGAGGGAAAGCAGGGGAAGGACGTCTTTATAGAAAACAATGTTAGTTTCTGTAGTTCATCCCATTTTCCCTGTGCAAAACACTCCAAATCACAGATTTCCCAGGTGTTACCCTGCAGCTGCCCAGAAATGAGCTGCAATAGTCTGGGCTGAACTTTGTGCCATGTGTGAGGGAGCAGGAGCAGTCGAGTGTAACTGCATCACTGCTGGCACTTCCCAGAGCTCATCTGTGCCATTCTGACGTATTTACAGAACACAGAAGAAAATCAGACAGAACTGCTATTCAAAAAAAAAAGGTTCATTATAACTTCTCAGTTTTACATGTACAAGCTGGGCAAAAGTTAGAAGGGATGATGCAAAACTTGATGAAACAAAAATGCAAGGAGTGTCACCTTCAAGGTGACACCAGGGTAGTGCCACTACCACATATTTTAGGGACCACTGGATAAAAGGAAGAGAAAGCAAGAGAGAGGGAGACTATCCAAGATATTCAAAAAATATTGGAATTAGATATTACAATAGTAATTGTCAAATGTCAGTCATCTGTAAAACACTTTGGTACTCTTCAGCCAGCCTCTTAAAAAACTTACTGCATCAGTCAATTTTTAATGTAAAGATTCTGCAGCTCTTATTTTCTGCAACCCTAAATGTAATCCCAAACATGTCCCTAATTTTTAATGCTGTACATTTATCTCACTTATCTTCCCTCCTGAAAAACACAGGAGAAAACCCCACACATTGAAGCAGCTTTTTTTTTTTTATGGGCCCTCCACACATATTCACCAGACTAGACAGCGCCAGCAGTAACCACTCCTTTCAGGGCTCATTTTCTCTAACTCTGCTTCCAATCTGTGGCTTTAGCAGCATGCAGATAGACCAGCACAACCCCACAGATCACAGTTAAATTCTTCACTCTCATCAAAAGCTTTCTGAACATGGGAGCTTCAAGAAAGAAACCAGGGTTATGTTTCTATAAACAATTTTATCTCGTTCTAATCCAGCTCATTTAAACCCGTTGCATTTCCAGAAATCTACACGTGGAAATAAATACCTGATGCTGCATCAAGTTGGTGGCTTCAGGCTAGATTATATCATAAATACAATAGAAGATTGTGAATGGAGAGCAATGGTATTGCTTTCTAGCCTCAGAAGGATTCAGTGCTTGTGAAAATGCAGATGACTGTATGAAGTATGTTACAGACCTTAAAATAACACTGTTTATTTCTTCAATTAGTGGTTCAAATCAAGTTCAGTTAAAGAAAAAAATGGAAGAATACACAGTAACACTGAAGCCTGATGCTGCTTACAGCTTAGCTCACACAGTTCTTTTTGGATGTCTGGCATTAAGCACAATGAGGTATATATTTTTTTTATTCTACTAAGGGATTGTTTGTATGATTAAGTGTATTTCTACATGAGTATAAAATATGTTGACCAGAGACTGATAGGATCATGAACCTTGTTTGGTGTGTTTCTATTTGTAGACTGAGCCATGAGAACTTTTCCCAAAGTTCTGCTATAAAGAATGGAAGTTTGGGAACAGAAATGTTCTCAAGAGCACATAGCAAAGTGCAAAGTCCGTCTTGTACTCGGTTATTTCAGAAAATAACCTGAAAGTCCAAGAAAAGTGGGTTCAGAATTTCTCTAGACATGAACTGCTGTGATCAAGCAGCTTTGCAGAGCTCCAGATGATCATGAAAACCTTCTGTTCTTCCAGAATGAAGTACCTGTGGACATCCCACATGTGTGTATTTGCATCCTTCGGCCTGTGCAGTGCAGAGGTTTGGAAACTTGTCCTGAAGTGTCTCCATCTCCACACATCCCACAGGGTGAGCACTGCACTCCCAGCACTTCATCCAGTGGGTTTTGGACCACATCTAAACCAAGTCAAGGCTCAGAGTTGAATGTTGTTTGTAGTTCTCTTAAACCAGGTATCTGTGCTGTACATTTGTATAAATTTAGTAAGTAAAATGTATTTTCCAGTGGTTTTTGTGTGAAACAATTCCATTGGAATACACTAGATGGCAATATAGATGTGGCTATGAAAAATAACCGAAATTTCACTTAAAAAGTCTCCATATTAAGAAGTCATCAGCAGTCTGAGAAGACCTTTGCAGTCAATTATATTGAATGACAGTGTTTTCCACTTTGTAAAATATAAAGATATAAATCCATCTTTTGTGATGGATCTGTAATTAGGGTTTTACATGAAAATAAAGTCAGAATATAGTCTTAGATTCAATCCCTAAATTCAACTACATGTTAAATATTTTAGATATCAATACATTAAAAATTAAGTCTATTAAATGTATCATCAAAATAACCAATTTTTTTTTTATTTCTCTTAGACACAAGTGATTAAGTATTCTATACCAATAATTACATTACTGTACATTTCATATAAGGTAAGAAATATTTTCTCAATGTTTTAGCATTTTTTAGTTGTATGGAATTTTCTCATGGAAGGGTGTTGTTTTATTAATAACTACATACAAGATTTGTAACTTAATTTTAAAAATGGGGATAGACTACCTGAAGTACAAGGACCTTTGTTTTAAATGCATAATTTTATGGAAATGGGAGTTGTCTATTTTGGTTTTAACTAAGTTGTGGATAATACGCAGATTGTCACATTCTCTAATGATTTATTGTAGAGGCAGAAATAGCCATAATATTCTATACTGCTGTGCCTCAGTTTTAAAGTACACAGTTATTAAATGGCCAAGTACCTGTGTTGTCATCTCTCTGTTCCAGAAACAGAATATTATTATTGCCAAACACTTAACTATAAATACACAAAACATACTTAAACCAATAACATGTACAAGACTATCAGTCTGTCATAGCAGTGGGATTTAGAACATTGATTTAATAGGCAAACCATTCTTTTAATCTGTATTCACAAAGACAAAAAATCAGATTGTGCTGTTGTTTCTGCAAGAACTAGTCTGAGCTGAAAATATTTCTGTTGAATAATTTGCTTCAGAGAAACACAAGATTAATTTCATTATTACAGTTAAAAAGACAGTAGTAAAGCACAACAGTTAAGAAAGCTGCTAATAGAGTTCACTCCAGCAGTGTGTTCCCCCCCTGTAAAACAAGCAAGAAGTTAAAAAATACTATTTTCCACTTAAATTGTCTTACTATTCTGTTAGAGGACTTTTTAGGACTTTCTTTGTCCACTGATGTGCTGGTTAGGGAAGTCATTTAGCATTTTCATCATCCCTGAACATGACCGAAACAATGCCATTTCTTTTGACATGGGGGATAGCAAGACCATGACATTCTGATAGTCTAATGTGACAGATCACTAGGAATAATTTTCCTCCCACTCTTGATGAGCAGATGTAAAGTTCCTAAATCCTGTCAGATTCAATTCTGAAGTCAACAGAAACCACTGATTTCATGGGCTTTAGAGCAGTCATTAGTTCTGCTCAGTCTGCCTGAAAAGCATAATTTTTGTGTGTCTTCTAAACAGAGGGAATCATTTTTATTGACATTAAAAATACTATTTTTCAAATTTCTCGGTGGGAATAAGAAATTCATCCCCTCTGAGTGGTCCTGAGTCAGTGTTTGCAGTTCAGCTACCAGAGAAGTGGATCTCTCTGGGGGTCTTTTCTGCAAAGCTGAAAGAGTTGGTGAGAAGCCTGAGAGAATCACAGAATATTCTGAGCTGCAAGGGACCCACAAGGCTCCTGTCCCACGTTCCCTGGCAGTGGTCACACAGGAATTCTTACAGAGAGATCCAGAAAGTACCCATTTCTTCTGTGAGAAGTGGTTTTATATTCTCCAAAACCTTAGACAGTGAAAGATTTTTGGAACAGAGACTTATTTTTCTCTTTTCCAGACTAGAATTTGTCTGTTCAGTCACTGCTCAGATTGCAGGGGCAGTTTCTCTGTACACCACGAGGTTAACTGGTCATCAGGGCTAGTTCTCTTGAATTTGTAGGACAGCAATTTGGTGTTTCATTATCTGTTACATTTGTCAGAAGAACTATTCTTCAGTCCAGTTCCTCAAAATAGGACTTTTATGGGATTATTAACCTAATCCTGAATAAGCTAATGAAAGCCTCTTTTGAGGCATGTGGTTACTACAGCCCCAAATACATCATTTGAGCAATAATTTATTGAGATGCAGATGCAGCTACAATGCTTGCTTTCTTTCAGATTTCAGGTACAGGATGTTTTGAGACCTGTAAGACATCTGTATTTCTGTTTACATGTGTTCTCCATTAATACAGTGCAAACATCTTAAGTATTTCCATGCATACTTAAGCTGTGCTGGAGATAACACATACATTATGCAGTACCAAGTAGTATTTATGTTTCGCTTCTTACACTTTGTAGGTAGATTTCACCTTTATCTGTGTTCATTGTATTTTAACTTCACAGTAATACTCATCAATTTGTGTTTCTGTGTCAGTAATTCCTGAATAACTTGTTGGTACTTAAGGTGAGCTCTCGAGCTTGAGCATTCTAATTCCTGGGTTTGCCCGCTAATCTTGATTTCTCTTTGCTAGTAAACTATCCATTCCTATAATTTCTCCAACTGCAGTTTTATCTTCATCATGGCCAAGTCCTTTTGCTCCAAACATGGACATTTATTTCAGTACATCCTGCAACATACACCCATGATCTGAGCAGTCTTTGGCTATACTGAACAGCCACAGTTCAGGGCTAATATAAGCCACTTGACAACTTGTTTCTTTTCCTGAAGATTTTGACCCTAGAGACAAGCACTGTTACAAGTTGGAAACCTCTTTTACATTTCCCTGGCTCTTCAGAGTAGTTGGTTACATCCCTGATATGCTCCATCTGTTCTTTTTATCTTCTCCTGGTGTCACTGTACACCTTTTCCTCAATCTGACATATACTTGACTTACAAGACAAAGTTCTGTCAGTGTTATTGGTCCGTATTTTTGTATGCTTTACTTTTTATTTCTTTTATAACTCTCTTGTACTTGGAACTCCTGAAGTTCCTTAGTGTTCTCTTGGCTCTACTAATCAAATGTAGCATTACCTGGAAATTTTTCAATTCAGTAATAGCAAGCCCCATTTCCAAAATTTTCCTCCAGTGGAAACTGCTTGTTCTCAAAACTTGCAGTACTGTGATATTGTGACTTTAAAAACCTCTACAGAGTGAATGCCATGAAATAGCTCCAGCACTCAGCAGGGAGCTGTGTCCCTGCATCCTCAGGAGGTTACAGGGCAGATTGCACTCACTAAAAAGCAAAGCAGAGCCCATTCCTTCTGTCTCCACCCTCAAAGACTCCAAGCTCTCAGAATGTTTAGCTATTCAGGGCAGTTAAGTAACAAAAAGAGGAAATTTTGATTCATTATGAGACTCCACAGTGTCATTCCACAACAGCTGAATTTACTCATCTCTGAGAGAGCTTCTGAAGAGCAGAAATACATCTGTTATACTGCTGTACTTCCCAAAGCTTCCCCAGGGTTGTGATGTGGCCATGGCTCCATCTGGGACGTGCCAGGAGTACTTGAACAAGTGTATCAAGTAAACAGTTAAATTAGTGAGTATCTTAATTGGCCCAATTTTATCTCCTGCCCCCAGTCCTGCCACATAATTACAGTTTTAGTGAAAGAATGCCGGTGTTTGCTAAGGGGCTCAGCAGCACCACATTCAAATTCCTTCTGAACTCTTGGATGAGCATTATATAAATGGGATGATTTATGGCTTTCAGGTGGGTTTTCTTAGACTTTTTCCTGTAGCTTTTCAATTTTCAAACCTGAAATCCTTATTATCTAAAGAAAGCAGGTTTGGAATAGGTCTCACTATAACATCTTCTGTAGGAAAGATTGATGCACAGCAATCTGTCATTACCATTGTCATTATCTTCCTTAATTGCTCCCTTCTGCCCTAGAGTATACACTGGCTTAAACAATGAACCCTTAAATAAATCATTGTTCCCTTAGCTTTTTGGGGGGAAGGGTTAAGCTTTTCAGAATCAGCTTCCTTCTTTCTCTGCTCCAAATTTGATTTATGTATTCTTTGTCTGCAGTAAATTTTGAAATGCTTTCCTCCTGATAGTCTATTGGTTGTTGTCATTCAGTCACAGTTTTATTTTTGCTTTCAGTGGTTCTCTTTTAATTTACACTTCTGAAATACCATTAATGATGGCATCCAGAGCGCGTCTAATGATCTTTACTTGTGATACAGATTTCTTACTTTTTATTTATTTATTTTTGTATTTCCTTTCCACGCTTAATGTTAATTCCTGGGGCCTTTCCTTCTCTTGTCATCATTGACAATGGGCAGTTGTGGTCCTGCTGATCATCTGGCAGGAGCTGCAGATCTCAAACTCTGAAACTCTGTGCTCATCCTGCAGTGACAGCCACCTCTCCTTCCTAGCAAGGCTAGATATATTTGTGTGTGGCAATTTACCCAAGAGCTGGACAAGACTACTTGCCAGCTAAGAGGAAGTAATACATTTCAGCATCCAAAACTTGTTTTGTTCATTCTGTCTTCAGGTTGTTCTATTTTGTTTCCATTTTAGTTCTGGCCAGGAATAATGGATGAACTATCAGAGCTGAGAGAATTCTATGACCCAGACACTGTGGAGCTGATGAACTGGATTAAGTAAGAGGATTTTTTCTCTATTTAAGTTAAATGCTATTTGTGTAGATCTAATGTTCTTAGTTATAGTGTTCTCCTTATTTGTCACAGCTCATCAGTGAACTCTGGTGACCCCTGGGGATAGTTAGGGTGACCGGGTTTTCAGGAGCTGTGGAGAATAGCTTTGTGCTCCCATAAGGACACACGCTTTTCCCAACCAAAAGAGATAAGTTTGGAGGTGTCAAGCTTCTCTCATCATATTATAGCTACCTCTTTACATTAATAGACTTCTGCAGTAAAATAATTTTATTCCTTCCCCCTCCCCAAGCTAATGTCCTTCTCAACTCTATAATGGTAAAAATCTTGAATGTAGTGCTGGAAAATTTGTACTCTGCAGTCTGTTTCTTGGACTCTAAAACAATCTAAATTGTTTGTGCTTGTTAGAATTAATCCCAACATGTGTTCCAAACTGTAAGCAAAATATTTTTAATTGAACTTGAACTTGTCATAGCTAAGCATAGGTGCAGAGTCTTTCAGGAGTGTGAGTTAATCATTCCAACCCCACCTCATCACTTCTGCTTTCTCACAGAGCATAGGAAGGTATTTTTTTAGGTGGAAACAGTTTGGAATACTGCATGTAGAAGATGCTGAGAAAAAAGGCCAGGTAGGATGTTCTCTGGAGGGCTGTGAACTTAAGAGGTTCTCTATTAACATACAGTAACCACAAAAAACTTTCAGGTTAAGTTCTGAATAGGGAGATTCCAGGAACTTATATTTATTTGCAACTCTGGCAATGATTTTCGAAAAAGAAAATTGGTTTCATGTTATGGAGGAAAACATTCTGAAAGTAAATCTGAATATACAACATTAAATATTGAACTGTTTGAAGTATTTCCTTGGAGTATTTCCTCCATATGCAATGAACTTCAGTGAAACCAGTTACCCAGCCTATTATCCCCATAGCAACATATTTACACTCCATAATGTTGTATTTCTTTAATCCATAAAATAGAAGGAGTAATTTAGAAGTAAAATATATTACAAGCCTTCACTGACTTATTTTGAAAGCAGGCCATGATTTTTTCCATCATTTAGAATCTTTGCAGCCTTATTGACATGTTTTTGTGAGTAATGTTTACCAGCCAGTTCCATTTAGCACTACTGTTTTATTAAAAGATGGTAAATGTCTGATAGTTCAGGTCTCCTGTGTGCAGTATATAGAGTTATATATAGATTTATACATAAAATATGCATGTGGAGTAATTCCCAGCCATGAACTGGATTTGACTGGCTCCAATGAGAATAATTTTTCATGTGTTCTTAGTGCTGAGAATGCTAAACTGGTGCTTGTCATCTCTTCATTTCAAGTCATGACAGACAATTACAGAAGGGCATTTTTTACTTAGAATTTATTGTATTTAGAAATATTATTCCTGTAAAGAAGAATTAATTATCTATGCTTTAAATACCAGTCAACAAAATTTATGGTAAGTTTCTCAAAGTGGGACAGATTTTCTTAAGTTTTGATGTGTAAGAGAACTCTTTTACTATAGTAACACTTGATAGTTGTGCTGTAGTTAATGACCTGTCAAGGCTGGTGTCAGGAACTAATCATTCATTATTAAAACTCAGTATGAAAAGCTCTAATTTGTCATGTAGAGCAGTGAATTAGGAATAACTCATCTGTCTTGCAATCTCTCCACAACAAGAAAACCCCTCTGTCTGCTTAGCTCTAAATGCATATTAACTTGTCCAAATACACAATCTGAATAATGGCCAACTATTAGTCTGTCCCCTGTGAAGTGTCTGCAGATGCATTTCTTACTCTTCCCCTCAATAAAATTGCCACAGCATTTTCAGGAAGATCTAATGGTTTGTATCTGTGCAATTGCAGAGCACAATTTTTTACATAATGATCTTGCACGTCCCAGTCTTCTGCTTTTTTCCTACCCACCACCTTATTTTCTTAGCTTTTTTAAACCAAAAAAGTCAAGAAGCCAGTGCTCCAGGGATAGTTCACAGCTCTGTTCCCAGCTGGGAGGTACATTAAAATTCTTAGTTTTGGTCTTTCTCCCTAAGACAACAGGAACAACATGCTCATTTGTGAGATGGGGAAGAATATCAGTAGAATGAGCAAATCAATAGCGTGAACTTCCCTACTCTGTTTACTTCTGGTAAGTGTTAAAGAAGCAATGTCTTCTGCCTTTAAAGGGGAAATCTGTCTAGAATTGTGGAATATTTCAATAGCAGTTGCAAAACTCACAGGAAAAAGTCCTTAGAAATCTTGGGCAACAGCTAAAACAGTGGAAAAGTTAACTGAGATTCGGCAGAGCATTGTTGGACGTCAGCTGTACCTGAACCAGGTGTGGGGGCAAGCAGGCAAATTTGGATATTAGTGGAAACCCCACAAATTTCCAAAAAGCTCATAAGGTTATGCAAATGAAACACCTATGTTTCAATGGTTGTTCTTTCATTTAGTCATTTATAATAATTTCTGTTAATGGCTATTTTTTAATTTCAAGCCCAGTTTAAATTTTAACTCTTTTCTATTATTTACGTGTTTGATTTTTAAGGGTAATCACACTGAAATCAACACATGTTCCAGACTTTAAAGGCAACATTACACTTTTTCTTTCTTTTTCTTATATTATTGTTCTTAAATTCTTGGGCTTTTGTCAGACAGACTTGTCAGTAAATTTCAGGCATGAACTTGAGAGTGCCTGAGAAGTAGGTTTATACCAACTGTGTAGGTGCACTCCTTTATGTGAGCAAAATCTGCATGCATAAATTTGAGGCTGGGACTAACAAAAATGCATCTTGTTGCTCTTTCTTTGTGGCTGTCATTATCCATTTTTGCAATTTTCAGTGTCTCCAAACCAGAGGGAAAAAAAAGAACCATGACAGTGTGACTGAATGTGCTTTACTGCCTATCATCTGCAGCTAAACCTGGGATACTTTAATATTGCATTCTGCAAATAAAAAGATTTTCTTTTAAAGAAAAAGAAAAATCTATCATGGCATATTCCTCAGAATCTCATTTTCTCAAATCCTTTTGCTTTGTAGATTCATACCATACTTAGGCACTAGTAAAGGAATAATCTGAGACTTGTCGTCATATTTTTTGGCTTTGAAAGCCAACTACAGGGTTCAACTCTGGAGGACTTTTACTAGCAATAGCCATTTTATTTCTATGATGTAACTGTAATTGCAGTGTCGGCCATTTCTTCCTTAATGCTTCCTTAAAACCAGCTCAGAATAATTCTTTAGCAGTTTAAGAGAAAGAATTACTACCCCTTTCAGAGTGTGTGCAAGTACTTCCCGTAAAACCCTTTTATTTTTAATGAGTTATTCTTTAGCATTTCTGTAATTCTCTAAATTCTTAAGTGTAAGGTAAAGAAAAGGTTCCTACACTATAATATAGTGCTTAGTTTACCCATTAGCTCAGCTGTAATTAACTTGTTGAAAGCTGAGAGCTTCAAAAATAAATGAGATTATTTGTTCAAAATGCCATCAGGTCTGCTTGGAATGGCATTTAAATTATATAATGTAAATCAGTTCGACCCCTAAGTCCTTGTCATTATTTAGTGACATTTCCTAGAGAATAAATTGTTTGCAGGTTGGGCAGTGTGGTATGAAGCTTGGCAGAGAGCTATAAAAACAAATTATCCTTTCATTTTATACATCATTTGCTCAGACAGTTGTAAAAATTGCTTGGTTTTTGTGTAATCGAGAAGTGTCATTCAGTGCTTTGCAGCACAAGGGGTGCCCGGGGTGCAGAGCACTGCGGGCAGTGCCTGGCTCAGGCGGGGGCATGGGCAGGAGCTTCCCTGGGATGCAGAAATCATCCTGGCCCTGGGAATACTCCTGGGAGCTCCTGCCTCTCCAGCACTCAGCACTGGCCACCCACAGCAGCTCCTGGGCATGGAACTGCAAAGGGCAGACACTGCCTGGGCTCTGTCACCTCCCTGGTGTCACCTCCCAGCTCCCTGCCCAGAGCACTGAAATCCAGCACTTGTGCTCCTGGCACTGCCAGTGGAGCACAGGAAAAGAGGGCTTCCAGCAGCCCCTGCTGGTCTGGGAACATCTGAGCTGGCCCAGTAAAATATGGACAGTGATGTGTTGGAAGCAGTATTAATTTCCTAGGACTTCAAACCTGTAAATCTGCGTCTCAGGGAAACACCTGCCTTCACATGGAACACTAGATTTTAAACTCCACCCAGGACCAAAGCACCTAAGGCGGCTGTTTGAAAAGCAAGCGAGGGTCACTAGATGGTCTTCAAGGGATAGGGAGAGGAGGAAGTGCTGCCAAAACTCTTCCTGTCTGGTAAAGAATGCACTCAGCTGTATTTCACCCCTTCTGGGCAGGAGTGAATGCTTTTGGAAAGGGGAGGAATGGAACCCTGAATCCATCTTCTGACAGGACATTCACTGGCAGCTGCAGCTCCAATTTTTGCTCTGTGGGACCATGGACAGGACCCAGGGAATAGCTGGGACTGTGCCAGGGGAGGGTTAGGCTGGAGATCAGGAAAAGGCTCTTCCCCCAGAAGGTGCTGGGCAGTACCCAAGCTCCCCAGGGAATGGGTATGGATGGTCCTGAGGCTGCCAGAGCTCCAGGAGCGTTTGGACAACACTCTCAGGCACGAGGTGGGATTGTTGGGGGGTCTGTGCAGGACTGGAGTTGGACTGGGTGAGCCCTGTGGGTCCCTTCCAACTCAGCATATTCTGTGATTGTACATTTTTTGACAAGCATTTTTACCAGTAGGTTATTTATAAAGGGCACTATCACCATTTCCTTTAGCTTTCTTTTTAAAGAAAAGAGGCTGCAGTCTGGTTTGGCTTTTTTGTTTGCTTTTTTTCTTGCAGTTTTGCCCTTGGTACTTGTTGGGAGGGGCTGTGTGAGTGGGTTTAAGAAAGTTTGAGTCTGCTGCAGAGCCATTATAATGCAAATCTGCAATCACAAGAGCAGGGTTGCCTTGGTAAGGCCAGTCAGGTTTTAAAATCTGAACGAATCTCGAACAAGCACAGAAATCTGCTTATCACAGTAGAAGATGCCTGGCCCAGGCATAAACACAGAAACATGCTGCAGATGCTTTAAGAATCATCATTTTTGTTTGGGTGTCTAAGCTCTCCCCAGTCCCTCTGTGAGTCCAGCCCATATCCTTTGCAGCTTAGCCCTACAGACTTGTGCTTTCCTGCAGATGCAGGGATGAGTCCTGGCTGACAACCTGTCAGGGCCATCCCATTTGCATAGTACTAAATTCTAACAGGAATTAATTTCTTTTAATGGAACATGTACTTCATGACACTTGTGGCTTTGAATATTTTAAGTAATAAATAATTTCTTAAAAGATTAAATATTTTCAGACTCTATAATGAAACTGGTTTTATAAAGTGCTGAAGAACTAGTCTATCAGTAAAGTTAAACTGGCCTATTAAAAATACTATCTCTGGCCTTCCTAGATGAGATTAATGTAGCAGTGCAAGATTTTTCAGGAAGGGCTTGTAATTATTAATTCATTTGCTAAGCATAATCTCTTGAAAGGCGATAGTAAAATTTAATACTTGTCTCTCAACATTTTCAAGCTGATCATGGAGCTTAGAGCTGACTGTGTAGCTGCAGTTTCCAAAGGCTCCCTGAAGTGCATCCTGGAGTGCCACAGTTACTGGAGTACATTAGTGCATGCATGGGGATGTTAGGCACCTATTCACATTCTAATTTCATTTTAGTTGATTTAATGTGTGCTGCTTTCTGTTGTTTTAGTTGTCATAGCCCCTTCCATGGTTATGTGCTTACTAAGCACAAGAAAACACTTAAGCATACTATGGCCAGTTTTAATTAGCCTAATTATAGGAGTGTCTATTCCCTGGCACTTTTACTCTTTCTTTTTGCTCTGCCCTTCTGTTGTGTCTTTACGAATATTTTAGATTGTAAACTTGCTGGGAGGAAGGTGAGGAAAGATACTTTTTTCATTATGGGTATTTAGAGTAATCCTGAGATACCAGGACTGCTATTTGGAATTTCAAAGGCTACAGTAAGAATAAGTGACAGCGTTTCTATCTGGGTGTCTTCTGCATCCCCCTGCCCCAGCTTTTTGAAACTGGGGTGTCTTTTTTCATAGATTCTCTCCCACAGTTGTCAGAATAGGTAGATTAATGTTTCATGGAACAAAGTTTTTATTCCAAGTGAATGGCGAATGCCAGGACGGGAACAGAAAGTTTTATCATTCAGATTAAATAATTCATTTTATATAAAGTACCTTATATATCAGACACAAACCTAAGTCACTATGTGTTTCTTGAAATATTAAAAGAATTAGAATATAGAAAGCTATAAATATTCAGAGGCTTTATGAACCTGAGAAATATATGAAATATGGAAATGTTTTGAAATTGTCAGGATCATGTTTTCTGTAAATTTCCTCATAGTGCTTAGTAAATTTTTTATTTGCAGTTGAGTATTATCATAATTTATCCACTTGGCATTTGAAGAGAACAGAGTTGCTTGAACAGTTTGCTCCCTGAATAGAGGAGAGGCAGAAAAATACTTTTGCAGTTTTTTTTTTCCTTCTGATCTGTCACAAGCATTGCAAAAATACCCCTACAGAGACTTCCTCAGACATATCAACGTTTGTTTAGGTCAAACACTCCAAACACAGCAGTGTTTGCTGGGAGCATGCAGCTGTTAGCAGGAGTCAAACTGTGCACTGGACGGACCCTAACCAACCATCCCCACTATGAGGATAAGCATCTGAGGGAGAGAACAAAGCAGGTAAGAGACTTGTGATTGTTTGAAGTGATTCTTGCCCGTGCCAGTGGCCCCATTCCAGAAAACAAATGTCCTTCTAATGGCACATTGCAAAAGGCATCACATGCATTACTCGTGGAGCACCTTACTGTCACACACAGGGCTGGGATTTAACTGCTTTGGGATCTCCTGACTCACTTCTGGCGGCTGGTGTGTGTCTGAGCAGCTCTGTGCCTGGGTACCCAGCCAGTCCCAAGGGCACTGCTTTGGCTACTGTGGCATCAGTAGATGCCACTTGGGCTGTTAAACCCACATGATACTCCCTTCAGTTCCCAGACCAGCACACAGTATTTGATTCAGAAACCACCCTGAGAAACCCACATGGAGCTGGGGAGACTGTTTTCACCTGCCCTTTCCTGTTCTTGAGGCATTCTCAAAGCCTGACAGCACAATCCAGTGTTGTGTAGCCAGCAGCATCCTCACCGTAACACACAACTCCGTGTGGCTACTGAAGAAAGCATTTATAGATTGTTTCTACAATACTGCATTCACGAGGTTTCTCAGTCTCAGTTCTTTGTCTGGCTCAAGACAGAGGAGTCATGACAGAGCAAACAAAGCAATAGTGGTGATGAGGTGTGTGTTAGAGCTGAGTTTCCTTGTTCTCCAGATTTACCAGATCTATGCCAAGCGATCTCCCAGTGATGTGTACAGGATCCTGCGCTCCTTTGGCACGGACTACGTGATCCTGGAGGACAGCATCTGCTATGAAAGGAGGCACAGCAGGGGCTGCCGCCTGCGAGACCTGCTGGATGTAGCCAACGGCCATGTGAGTGTTACACACAAGATCTAGGAACAAAACACATTTTGCTTGACTTCCCTATGAAATCCAGTTATGATTTGAGGTACCTCAGCACATTTGCACTGTGGGAAGGAAAATCTGCTGGAGCCTTTAGACATTCTCTAAATGGCCAAATTGACCCTGCTTGCTTTTAAGGGTATTTGAGAATAAAAAACGGGGAATTGAGCCTGGGCAGGATAAGTAATCACTTCCTGACGAGCTCCAGGTTTGCAGCACACAAGCAGAGCTCCCTCCCAGATGTAAATCACTTCAGATGTTCAGTACCCTTAGGAGCAGCATGGTTCTGTTACTGCTCTGTGTCAGGAGAGTTCTCAGGCATTTCTGGGGCTGAGGTGGAGCCAGAGCAGACTGCACAAGCAGATATGGACCTCTGACAAAGCAGCTTTATCCATTCAGAGACAATACTATAAGCCTCACCGTTTTCTTCCTCCCACTTGTTTCGTACTGTGAACAAACCTGGCCAGCCTGACCCAGTGAATGAATTGTCGAGGTTGTTTTGAACTTGTTATTGCCTGTAACTGTGAATTGGCTAAAGATATTTCACACATCTGTTCCATTTCATTGCAGATCATGGATGGTTTGGGAGAGAATGAACCTGATTTGAAACCTTCGTCATATCCTCGCTTCTGTGAGGAAATTAAAAAAAACCTTCCTTCTTTCACCATGCACTTCACCAGGGTGTTTCAAAACAAAACATTCCATGTTTACAAACTTGCCAAGCATAAATAACGTTTCCAACCACAGCTTCAAGTTCAGTATTCACTGCTAGGACCCACATTAGGAAATGCAGGTGAAGTTTACAAACAGGTTACATTTGTAAGACATTTTACACTGACTGTTTCTTGTTTAATTACCGTGGGTTTTTTGCTTGTTTTTTTTAGACAGTTCTGATAACATTCTTGATGTTGCCAAAATTTTCAGAGATTCATAAATAAATGCTAGCAGGGACCATTTCAATTATGAATTCTGACCCTCTGAATACTTAAGTTAAGAGTTGTTTTCCAGTTTTAACTGATTCAAAGACAGACAAAGGCAGCAGCCTTTGGGACGACTGCTGAGTGCCAGCCTGTGAATCTGCTCAGCAGTTCAGATTTTTCCTCTCAAATGACAGAAATTCAGTGAAAGCAGCCCATGCTACTCCTGCCTTGAGTAAGCATTACCTTTGTGAATCCTGAAAACAGTCACAAAATGAAGTTTTGTCTTAGAGTCTGATCCTTTTTGACAGGTCCTTGTGCTCTTTCAGTGCCTCTTTTTTGAATTCTTTGGGAATGTATGCGGATATGAGTTTCCAATCTTGTGAGTGTGATTGCAGAATCAGTGAGTGCGGATTAAGCAAACAATTTTGAAGAAAAAACTTTAATCTTTGGTCCAGCATTTTTAGTGATCAGAAACAAACTGGTTTATAACATTAAGTGTTTAATGATGGGGTATTCCATATTTCTAGTGAGAAAAAAAGCTGGAGCATGCTTGATACATGTTGCATGTTTGTATCCTCATAAAATGCTCAGAACAAACAAAAATCAAAATTTCTCAGTTTGGATTCTCACAACACTTTTCTGTATATACTTTCTGAACTACAGGGGATCCTTTTTCTCCCCATGTGAATCCCACTACGGTAACAAAATTGAACAAAAGAAAAAGTCATCTCTAAATCAGAAGGAAATTTCACTGTTTCAAGTATGTTCAGATAGTAGAGCTTTGCTTTGTACAATTTCAGACACAAAGCTCTGTATTTTAGCACAAAATCATTGTGTCCTTGTTCTTTATCCTCAAACAGAGACTACCAGTATTTTAAAATTACATGGAAGATTAAGTGAAGCCAGACCTCAATGCTGAGAATTTTGTGATTTGTTCATACCCTTTGTCTTTTTACCAGCCAGAACTTTGTGAATTGTATTGGATTTCTAAATGTTATGAAGGCACCACATGGATTTTGCTGTGTTTTTAGCACTGCTTTGGTTTTAGATTGAAATGAGACATCAAATCTGGAAGTCCCACAGCACTCTCCATCTTGAATTAGACATCCACTAGGATCGTTTGTTTCTTATGAAAAACAATTGTAATAATCAAGTGCCTCTAGGCCCAGGTTGAATTAACATTTGAACACCTATAAGAGTGTTTGTGGCCTGTGCAAATAACTCAGTTACAGTAATTACTACTGCAATTAATTTCTAATGATGGGAAACTTAAAGTGCTACAGATAGCAAACTCCACATTTAATTTAATCAAGATGTGTAATGAGATTAGCTGTCACAACTGAGCTGGGCTCCAATTCCAGATGATTTAAGTGTTTTCCCTTTCAGTTGTACCAAGGTAAATTACCGAAGAGATGGAGATGGTTATGTCACATGCTCAAACAATTTTATATTCAGTAAATACTCATTAAACAATGTTCAACATCCTTCTGCCTTTCTCTGGCACAGAAGGCTGAGCTTCAGCCAGGCTGCGTTAAATCACACACTGACAGGAGCTGGGTTGTTACACCGAGTAGCTGAAACTCCTGAGTAATTCCTAGCCTGCATCCTTTAATGAGGTTGGAGACCACTGCAGTTTAACATAATACCATAATAAAACATTTTAATCAGTATTAAAACTTTAATTAGGCCTGTAATGATGCATGGTGGTTCTTGCTGCAAGCCTGGGTCAGTGAATCCCTCAGTGAGTGCCTTCAGTAATTGAAAACAAGCACACAAAAGGTAAAGTATGTCTGGGCTGTATGGCGTGTTCTAGAATGCAACTGGATCTTTCTGGAAAGGTGCAGCAACTTTCCTTTGGTGGAGGGGAGGGATTCCTAGGTCCAGTGATACCCTATTGTCTTCAGAGTTTACTTGTAGGTAACAGCGAGACTAAGAAATCCTGACTGGAACAGTAAATATTTTTAAACAGACTTGCTTCAAAAATGCAATCTCTAATATTGCCAAAGGAGGAATTTAACCTTTTCATAGACACTACCAAGTGCAAACTGGTTTGTTTGAGGTTTTTTGAACAGAAAGATGTATTATGAGAAATTATCAGGCAGGTTTAACACTAAGGGATATTGCAGGGACTGGAGTGCAGCATTCAGACAGCAGCCTGCCTCAAACAGTAAATCCAAGTGCGCGGGGCCAAAAGCAGTTCCCGGCTCCGAGGGAGAAGGGCAGCACCTCCCATCCCCAGGTACCGAGTTTTAGGATAATTGGCAGAGGGAAGGGCAGGGACGGGACTCCTCGTGCGTGTGCCTTGGCGTCCACAAGGATTTTTGTGATGTGATCAGTGGGATTGTGGTATAAATTACCTTGTCTTTAGATTGCTGAGACAAAATGCTATCAAGGAGCCAGAACGTTTTTAGGGGAGAAAAGCCTTTGAGATCCATAAGTGTATTTTCATTTCTTGTTTCAGTGTTCTGCTGGTGGGATCTAACATAGTTATTTTATAATATGTTGTTGTAAAGAGATGTAATGACTATTGTATACTAAATAAATTGTGTAATTTGAAAAATCACTTATTTTTGTTTGTTTTTGTGTTGGAATGAGTTGAAAAAGGCCTAGTTAGGGCATCAGCTCTGTTTCAGTCCATATGGAGGAAAGCTGGAAGTTTTGACTTCTCAAGCTGGTTATATTGTGTATATCACTGATTTTTGGAATCACCTTTGTGTTAATTCCAGTAAGGTCAGTAGACTGAGGCAGTATATCCATTTAAGTAAGTATTATTTATTTATTAAGTGTATTATATATATATAAATACAAATAAAAACATATATTAAATGCTTTGACTAACAGGGACCTGCTCATTTCTACACTGTAGCTCAAGTTTAGTATTTTTAATGAACAGAAAGGTGCATGCTTTGGGAGCAGAGGAGCACATTTCAGGGGCTGTACATGCAGTAGGATGTGCTGCTGTGGGACTCCTGGGGCAGGAGGAGTGGGATGTGCAGAACTGGAGGCACAACTGCCCAGCCTGGCTTTGCCTCCCCTGCCGTGCCCAAGGGCACTCACAGCTTTCCATGTGTAGGACTGGTCTAAGGGAGCTTGGGGGGAGTTTGTCATCAACCTTAATTAGGGATTAATTTAATTGATGGGATGTTAGCCACATGTGGTGTTCTTGCATAGAGGGGATTCCGGGCTCCAGAGAACCTCCTCCTTTAAACTGCCAGGAGATGGCTGTGGGTTTTAGCATTTCTGTAATTAAGAAAATGCTCGACTCTCTTCTGGCCACCTAATCCTGCTCCTCTACAACCCTGTTCTCCCTTCGAAACCTGCTGGTCAGTAGGTCAGACCTAAGGACAATCAGCTTTCCTATGGCTTGGCTCCATGTTACATACTTGGAACGTTATTTTAACAGGGGAAAAACCACAAAGATTAATGTAGTTGACAGGCAGACAGATTAAATACTAATATCCACACGATTATTTAAATTTCAGACCTTTACAAATATTTTATACTAAATAAAATGTTCTTACTACATGTTTAAAGTCAGTAAAGAACGTGGAAGAAGATTAATAAAAGTAGTAGATTACTGAAAATCCCACTACCTAGGGACCCGATGGGGTTTTTTATTCAATATTTTTCCTTCCCCCCTGACCCATGCACAGCTTTCTGTAGAAAGCCAGCTGTTCTCCCTGGGAGCCATGGCAGTGCTGTGCTGGGATAAGCCTTTCTGCAGAGGCACTGAAATATTTGTGTGTGTGTCTGTGTGAATGCAGAACAAGTGAGCATATGATTTCAGCAATTGCACAGTAATTAAAAGAGCAGCATGCTAATTAAAACAGATAAATTAAGTGAACTAATTAGTAATCTCTGGAAAGAGGAAGAGTAGGCTTTAATAGGGCATGACAGCTGCAAATGAGTGTGTCCTATTACCGAGATTGTATCGACACAAGTTCCTAGAGCAGTTTTGAAATATTTCCTGCCCTTTTGTTTTATTCTGTATGTTCTGTGCGAGGTGGGGCTCACTTCGAGTAGAGGCAGCTTTGAGGCTCTGGGGGGGTGTTTTTTTTAATATCTGGTTACAAAGCAGGGCCACAGCTGTAACGGGGGAAGAAGCAGCAGTAGGGCAGCAAGATTTGGGAACAGCACTGAGACATCTGAGCCTCAGTAGCTCTGTGGCTGCTCGGGGTGACCTGTGTTTGTCACCCCCAGGGCTCCTGGGCACCAGCTGTGCTTGGCACTCCCACCCAGGGACCAGTGCAGTTTCTCAGGAACAGAGGAAGAGCTTTGACAAGTGGGACCAAGACCTCCCCATCCAGCCTCTGAGAGCAGGGTGGTCTGTGGCCCCCTAGGAAAACCCCAAAGTGTCCTTTGGGTGTGTAACTGGATCCTGAGCCCACCAGCAGAAGCTTTTCAGGCACCACAGCACCCGTGACTTGCGCCTGTGGAAGCATCTGATCAAAACTGAGAGAAATAATTCAAGAGAATCCACACTTTAGTCATCCTTAAACACAAACAAGGCAGAGACACCCTGGACAGAAGGCTGGTTTATTATTTATGTGGTGCCTGAGACAGGCAGGACACTTCACAGGCAAATAAAGACAGTGTTGGCCCCAAGGAGCTTACAAGCTAAATTAAATTAAAAGCAGCCAAAGCAACACCATGTCCATAGGTATGGGAAGAATACAAGGTATGTAGACAAAATTATTGCTGTTTCAGGGAAGGAATAGATTTTTGTGCATAATATATATTTAATTCATTTTCCATATCCTGTTTGTGACTGCTGAGATCATGGAATACAGAAGCTGGCCCACTGGACTTCTGAACACTGCAAGATGTTTCAGCCAAGGCTTCCTCCCAGGCAGATGTGACAGTAAAATTACAAAATTACACTCTGTGCTGTCTGTGAACTAAAACCATTGGGTGTGGGTAAAATTGGGATTTAGGTTTTCCAGAGGAAAATGCCCACCACCTGCAGTGTGTAGCCACTGATGAATGGTGCACTCAAGATTTTCCAGAGTGTGGCACAAATGCACATGAGAACAAGGTACTGTGTGAACATTTCTCATTTGAGAAACATGCAAACTGAGCTGGCCTGCAGACAGCATTCACCTAGTTATGGGTTTTAATATATGTATAAAAATAAAAGCCCGACCTGCCAAAACAAGCTACTGATGTAACTGTGAGCAAAGCAGTTTTAATGTCCATTACAATACATTGTTTCATGCTTTAATGAAACAAGTTATTAGAAACTAAGTTATATTCATATTATTAGCTGAGAATATATAATGTACATATTACATATAGTTTATAGTTTACATATTACAATATAATTTACATATGATACACAGAGATACAGCACATCTTAACATTTTGGGGTTGTTGCACTGTACTCCATTTAACTGTACAAGTGGTCGCAGAAAAAAAAAAAAAACAAACAAAAAAAACCACATAATTTTGTGGCATCTTCTCTCTTCCAAATATTTTCAAGTTTTAGAAAAAATCCAGGAGAGTAGCTGGACATTAAATGGTCTGGAAAAGGGAGTGATTGATTTAGGACATAATATTCTACCCCCTGGTACTGCTGTTAGTTTTTCCGTGTGTTTCTGTCCCCAGATCTGTCCTGCAATGCCGCTATCAAAGAAGGTTTAACAAAACATGAGGGACATAACTGTAGATGCAAATTACACAGTTCAGGCTGGTTTAGGCTCAGTTTAACAGCTCATTGGGAACGAGAGATTGTGGTGAACTGCGGTGTTTGCTACTGAAATTCCTGACTAGCCCCCTTTGAGGCACATAGCCAGAAAACCTGGCCTTTTCCTTAGGAAAAGTACATAGTTGTAAGCAGCTGGCTTGGTGTGTTGTGCCAAGTCCAGTGTCTGCACTCGTATGACAGCTTAGAGGGATTTGATCACGGTGTAACTGAAGTTCTAGTTCATCCATCTGCTTCATTCCTTCACCTGGACCCACGGACTGGCACCCGCACTGTATTCACTGAGCAGTGCTGTCACCGGGCCCAGCGTGGGAAACAACAGGGATAAAATTACACCAGGGACTTGATCTGCACGAGAAAGAGACAAGGTGGTTTTTTTCTTCACACAACTGTTAAAGCACCAAGGAAACAGCACACCAGCATGCTTCCCTGAAAGAACACAGCCAGCATGCTGCCCTCAGCTCCAGCACACTGCAGGCTGTGTGTGCTGGGGCCCTCAGAGTCGTGCATTATTTCAGTGACAAAAAAATACCTCTACTTCTTAACCACTGTATGTGAATGACTGTATACCCCAGATTCTCTTTTTATTCTTCCCAGTAGGTTTATATCCCAAAATGCAAATGTCCAGGATGTCCCAAGATTAGCTCCGACTCATTTTTCAACTAGCTGCCAAGTGTGCCTCCTTAGTGGGAACCTACATCCCTGTTGTAACACGGAAAAAGGCCAGGTGGGAGTAATACAGAACAAGAGTATAAAAAACTGCGCCTCACCTTTACTCCCAGACCCGAAGACAGCAGCCCTGGGGAGCTTACAGGTCTCCTCCCTCTCTGTGCGAGTAGAGCTCCCTCAGTTTCTCGAACTTCGGTCCCCACTCGCGGATGTCCTGGCAGGCGCTGCCCTCGCCCAGCCCCGCGGAGCTCAGGGAGCTCAGGCTGCCCGCGCCCGAGCCGGCGCCCTCGGTGCAGAAGATGCGCAGCGAGTCCTGCGGGGCGGGCGGGGCGCGGCGCTCGGCCTCGCTCAGCGCCCCGGCCAGCAGCCGGCCCAGCTCCGCGGGCCCCGCCGGCCCGGGCCGGGCCCAACGCCACGGGCAGCCCGCGGCCTCCGGCCTCCTGTGCAGGGAGTAGGCCGGGCTGGCTTGGATGGACACCTGCAGCTCCGCCATGTTGTAGGCGTCCTGCGGGGAGAGACCGGCACATCGGGTTAATACTCTGTAGGTCCCGAAAGTTCATGTTCTGGTGGGAATTGAAAGGAATAAGGGAGTGTCTTTACAAACAAGTGGCCGGTAAAGATAAGACCGGAGTCTGCTGGTAAGGTAACTTTGATACTGAGAGATAGAAGAAACAATGGGTAGGATTTCCATAGGAATTTCCCTANCAGTCGGGAATTCGGATAAAAGAGGCTGCGTCCTCTGTCAATCTGAGAGACCCCATGGGAAATGCCCATGACCTCTCCCTTTATTCATGAATAAAGTTACAGGACTCCTCTGTCTCCTTTTTGGACATACACCTCTGGCGTTTGTGGATTAATTTTCCTGACAGAATAAAGAAGAAATGGTCCCGAGTCGGTCTGTCCGGTGTGAACACCTGGAGGGTTGGCTGTTCTGCCAGCTCTGTCACCTGCCATGCACCTGAGAAAGCCAAAACCCGTGAGGAACATCTGGGCAGTCTGCACTGCTGCGGTCAGGGTCAGAATCAAGTCTACCAAAAGCTAAATAAAAATGACAGAAATGCCCCAATCTTTGTTCTGAAATTCAGATCTAAGTGTCTTATTATCACTGGACACTGATGCCACAAAGCCTGGCAGAATAAGTGAGAAAGGATATTCACAAACAGCACATTAAAGACATCTTTCTGCAGTAGTAGTAGTAGTTCAAAAACTAATGATTTCTGATAAAATTTTACCATTCTCTGGAATAATGGTTAGTTATGTTACATGACAGTGGCACAATTGTAAAAGCCAAGTAAAATAAGCTACTCCCAAAAAAGTAAGCTGGCCATCTACAAACCCAACTCAACCCTCGAGCCTGGGTCCAGAGCTGGCTTTTAACATCTGGTGGTCAGTGGAGTTCAGTATGTACTCAACAATGCACTGACCTCCTGCGATTTTTATGAGCTCCTAATTTCTCTGGGGGAAAATTTTCTTTATTTCAGATGCAGAAACACCCTCATAGGACAACTTCTTGTCCCCACAGCCCTAGCATCCACTAACATTACAAAACAGAAACTCTCTTATCCAAGTGCCCTCATGATCCTTTTGTTGAGGTAACAGAACACAATTAAGGTGGTGTAATTCTGGGTATTCTGGGGGCTGGGTTGGTTGTTTGGGTTTTTTTTTAATCTAGACAAACAACTAGGTTTTAGGTTTAAAATGTTTCAGCTGCAATTCCAGCAACTGTTAAATCTGAATAATTTAGGAAGAGTACACAGAACCCAGAGAGGCTTAGCTCCAAGCACTGTTTCTTCAGGCAGAGTAATAGTCTCAGATGGAGATCATCAAGTCACTAATTTGATTCCACTGCTGAAAATAAGGAGTGTATTTAAAGAACTCTCCAAAAGTAATTAAACATGTCATACAGTAACTGTAGATTTCCTCAAAGAGACCTTCTGGGTGTAAAATTGCAAAATATTGCAGAGGAAGTTAATCTGATTAAGGAAAACAGGATTTATAGCTGTCTGTGTTATCACATGGGAAATGTCTGTGTTTATTACATTCTCACTAATTCACCAAGAAAATCAGGAGACTCTACAAGTAAGAATACTTTTAAATCGCTGGCTTTTTTTTGCCCATCACATTGGTACCACGACTATTATTACCTCTGCAGAGTCACACCACCCCTTGAATCCATTAAATGAACAGTTGGCAATGAAGTTTCTTACCTTTTATAAAAAAAATAGGAAACGTCTATAGGACAAAATAATCTATTAAGAATATTTGCTTATAATATCCACAGTTTTCCTTCAAAGCTCTGCCTTCCACTGACATGTGAAAACCCTAGAACAGCCAGCAGGAATGTTAATAATACCTGCTTTGGGTATAATCTGCTCTAATCTAAGTATGAACAGCTTGTGTTCACTGCTGTATTTATCTCCAAAACACAAAAATGCAGAAAGGCTCTTCCACACCCACCACATGCCCCAGGGCCTCAGGGGAGGCAATTCAGCAGCTCCCCTTCCCAACAAGCCAGGTGTGAACAGCTGCTGCTGGGAGCAGCCTCTGGAAAAGCCTGTCCGTGAGGAACAGGCGCACCAGGCTCTTCCAAGCCCTTGGAGCTCCAGCAGTGATGAGCCCTGAGAACCTCAGTGTCTCCTGAGCCCAAAGCAAACCCAGCAGCTATTTGTTCCCTCCTGCTAAACTCACCCTACAGGCTCTTTCCAGCAGGCACTCAGGATCACTTGCTTTAAGACAAATTAAAAATGGATAGGCACTTATCTCTGCTTAGGAAACATGCACCCTTGTGTACAGACCCTTCCAAATAATTCATCTGCCAATTGCAGGGCTGAATCAGCAGAACAAAGGCTGAGGACAAAGCATAAAATACATTTTCCTTAGCATGGTGAGCCACCAGTCCCCTCTTAAATGTAACACAACAGTGATCCTTACTTCATCTTGCTCCCCACCCCCTTCTTCATTGTAGTTAAGGATGTTTTCCCTGATGTCCTCCAGATCCTCCGGGTGAGCAGATCCGTGGCAAACGCCTCCATGCAGATCCTTGCGTGTCTTCCAGTGAGCCCAGAGGAAGCCGGCACTGAGCAGAGCTGTGGGAACACAGGAGCAGAGCAGAGGTGATGCAGGAACCACCAAAACCCAGGGCACAGCAGGGCCGGCACAGCTGCACTCTGGGCTTCTCAGCAAATGGCTGGGGTTTCCACTTTCCAGTGGGGTGAACACCAAACACAGAAGAAAAGCCTTTAAAAGGCATTTTACAACACCCTTTAAAGCACAACTTGAAGTTGTTTAACACCTGAATGACCCAAGCAGTGTCTCTGACCTGTCTCTGTCCTGTGTGGAATTGAACTTTATCGCAGAAAATACATTACAGAGGGGGACAAAGAAGTAATAACATGTTGACAGTAACAGACACAATTACACACAAATGAAACATAGGAAGACACAAGACAAAAGAGGAAATTACTTTTAGATGTTTTACTAGAAAAAAATCAGGCACATTTTGCCTTAACATTCATTAATTTAAACATTTTTCTTAACTGCTGAAATGCATTTTACACAACTGACAAGCTTCAACATCAGATACTGAACATTCTATTAATAGAAACTTGTGTATCACTGTGTTACCAACTCTATAAAAATCAATAAAAGCTCAGAGTAAGACCTCAAAGCATTGAATACTATAAATTACCAGAGCAGTGAATTAAGAAACTAGAATCTCTTACAGAATATCCACATGGAGCAGTTCTGTGGAGCAGCATCTAAATCACCTTGGGACTGAAACTGGTGTACACAGAGGTCCATGTCCTGCACTTCTCTTACATAAAGATCTATTATCAGCCTCAGCTATTTGGGATTCCAAGAGCTGTGATACCACTTAGCTTCCCACAAATTTGCTGCTCATATTTGCATGGCAAACATAGTATCTAGCAGAGCTGGGGAAAACGATGGCATTTTCATACTCTCACTACAACTTCTGAATGAAACTGCATTAACACTAAAAGCCAGGAGAAAAATCCTATGTCTTTACTCAGGCAAACTTCCATGACATTTGAATAAACAAGAAAGGCTCCAAGATGTGATCCCTCCTCATTAGTAAGATCCTTCAGGTTTTCCTCTTCTTTTTGAGATCCAATGCCTAAGCCTGAAAATGGTAGCGAGAGCCAAAAGCAGCTCGTTAGGAGCTCGGACACAACTGGCAAGATGCAAGGTCTGCTCCTGCCTGACCAGTGTATTCTGTCACACAGTAGGTTTCCCCTAGGCTGAAAAATCTGTTTCATGCTCAGCAGTATTTTAAACAATGCTTATCTGGTAGCAATTCCCACTCTTGCTGTTCAATTGCATTTGCTTCCAATTATGCATCTGAACAATTCCTCAGCAATGAAGTGAAAATGTGCAGAAAATAAAACTGCAGGGACTTTCCACAGCTCACAAATGTTGATTCACTTAGCGATGGACGCACAGAGGGGTGAGAAATCAGAGACGGGACCACGGCAAAGGAATGAAGGCAGAGTCGAGTCTCCCTGAGGAGTTTCTCAGCAGCAGATGAGGCCGTGAGCGCTCAGGACAGGTGGACACGTGAGCTCACCACAGGTAATACAAGACGTAGTTGCCGTAGCTACCTAAGAGCGCCAGGAAGCAGACACAGATGGCGAAGAGGGAGGTGAAGCTGAGCCCCGTGTCCTTGTGGAAGATGGCCAGGGTGATCTCGCAGTGGCGCCCGGTGTATCCGTCGGGGCAGCGGCACTGGAAGCTGCTGGGGGACAGGGCCACGCACGTGCCGTAGTGGCACGGCCGCTCCGCACACGCCGTGTACACGCACTGCCGGCCCGAGGCGTTCTCCAGCACCATGTGTCCTGCGGGACAGCTGCACGGCCAGGGAAAAACGGGACCGTTAGCCCGGGGGAAAAGCAGCCCTGGCAGGCAGCACTGAAGATTTTAAAACACACTTTGGTGACACTCTTGGCACAGTTTCTGAAGCAGCTACTGGGAGTAAGTTAAGTGAAATCATTACAGATTGTAGCCTTTCCTGAGGCAGCCACACCATGAGCTCCACAATTTCAAGCCCTTATGTCTGGAGCTTTCAGAACTTGGCTAGTTCCACTGGCTTCTGCAAGACTATCCCTATGAAAACCAGCTGGATTGGGGTCTGCAGTTCTGGCTAGGCAGGACGAGCTGTGCTGTGTTCTTTAAGTTTCCAGAGGTAGAAAACTTCATTTGTGTGGACAGTGGCAGTCAGGAATGTGTGTCAGCATTAAAGTGTGCGTAAGTAAAGTGTTTATTTGCACACCTCAACCGATGGGAATTAGTGTTGTCCTGACCCCAGCCACACCCACAAGAATCTGAGCCTAACGGAGTGATGTTCCAGATGCTCCTGGAGGGGCCTGGGGGGGAACAGAGGTGACAGCCTGGGGCACTGTAAGAAACCAGACCCTCCTAAGAGAAAGCATTGACACTGCGCAGCCAGGGAACTGAGCCACTCCAGCTCACACACCCTCCTGTCCTGGTTCTAGGGCTTACAGACATTCTGGATTTGCTGCTGTTCTTTAAACATTTTCCATCAGACAGGCAGCTGAAATTGCTCCAGAACCCCAGGCTGATTTCTATCAGCTGAGGGTGGTGCCTGTAAGGACAGAGTGACCTGCTCCCTGTGCAGGTGTCCAGCTTTGTGTGCCACTGTGGTTCCAGGGATTTGATGAGATTGCCAGGGGCAGCCTTCAAGCTACACACTTCAAGATCCACCCTTTCCCACACCTCATTCTGGAGGATTTTGTGCTTCTGTTTCCACCAATTACCTGCATTCATGCATCATCCACAAATCAATACAAATAAATTCCTGGTTGCAAGGGTTATTCCTACAGGCCTCTGAAGAACAGCCTTCTTTGATGCCTTGGGCACTCAATACTGACACCAGCTCCTTCCCATGAGTGTCCAGAGGAATTCTGTAGTTGTTAAATCTGACATCCTTCATACAACCTGCAGCAAGGCACAAAGAGACAGTTTTAAAAACCATTCAGCAAGAATCATTTCAAGCAGCTGTAAGATTTGTCAGTTTATGCTTACCAAGGACTCAGGCTATCAAAGTTTAAATCCAGGACTGAATTTACTTAAACTTTCATAGCATTGTCCTTCATTTTTTTTTAACTGGATTTGCTTAAGTTTTGATCAAGACTCCCAGTGCTTTCCACGACAATCAGGTACTACTGCAGGCCTGTGCTGGTTTTGGTTGGGCAGATTTAATTCTCATCGCAGGGGCTGGTGTGGGGCTGTGTTTTGGATCGGTGCTGAGCACGGGCTTGAGAACAGGGAGATGTTTCTGTTACTGCTGAGCAGAGCTCACAGAGTGCCAAGGCCTTTCCTGCTCTTTGTAGGGCCACACTGGGAGGTTGGGGGTGCCTGGGAGGTTGGAAGGGACACAGCCAGGACAGGTGACCCCAGCTGACCCAAGGGACATTGCAGCCCATGGGACATCATGCTCAGTGTGTAAAGGGAAGGGAATAAGGAGGAAGGGGGAGATGGTTGGGGTGAATGTGTCTGTCATCACAGGTAACCATTCCATGGGATGTGGCCCTGCTCCCCTGGAGGTGCTGAACACCTCCCTGCCCATGGGAAGCAGGGAATTCATTCCTTGGCTTTTGCTTTCCCTCTTAAACTGCCTTTATCCCAGCCCAGGGGGTTTCCAGCTTTTTCCCTCCTGATTCCCTCCCCAGTCCCACTGGTGGGGAGCGAGCGAGCAGCTGTGAGGGGCTGGGGGCTGCCTGGGGTTAAACCATGGCAGGGCCCCTGTTTGCTCGAGTTAAAGTCCGTGGAATATGTACCCCTCCACTGTGATTTCCACAAAAAAGTCCAGATATTGTGGAAAACCTGTTACATGTGGATAACCTGTTCTATTCTTCAGCATACCAGTAAAAATTGTGTTTGGTTGATTTTAAAATGTCGCTTAGGGCTTAACTTTATAGTATGAAGAGCAAACTACAAATAATGGTGGAAGAGTCTTCAATCAGGGGTAGAAAATTTATACTGAAGATGTCTGACATTAACTTTGTATGCACGTCCTGCCTCAGCATGAGAACATATACTTTGATTAATTAAGTACATTTTATGACTTTGAAGTCCCTAAATTTTCAGCTACTTAGCAGCAACATTAATTGTCCTAATTAAAATTATCTTCATGCAACCATTTGACTTCTTTATTTACTTAAAAATAAACACTGTTACTCCCATAAATAAAATATTCAAAATATGCTCCCTAGTTCACATAATAAACTTTATTTATTGGAATACTTTTATTAAAGCAATAGAAAACAATCTTTTTCTAATAATTTGTGATACACTTATGTTGTAAATTATTACTCTATTTAATCTTTCTCCAGGCACTTTTGTGTTACTCGCTGAAGTACTTTTGCCTGGTGAAAACATGACCAGCTTGCTTTGAATGGATTTACTAGGACCTGATTAAAGAGGTGAAGGGCATGGGAGAGAGGTGACCCACAGACACCAGGCATGTTTAAGCAGCAGTGATGTGTCTTCCTTGGCAATGAAAGCTGTGCTGCTGTGCTTTACTTACACCTGTTTAGGCACAGGCCAAGCTGCCAGCTGAGCTCAGAGCAAAAAGCTGCCATGGATATCTCAAACTTCCAGTTTCCTGTATTTCTCCTTTATGGAACTACCCGATTTCCAGGCTGAAAACTGATTTGCTTTTAACAGGCACTGTGACCTCATCCATTCAGTTATGAAAAATTCAGATTTTTAGCTCTGATTCAATAAACCATTTCTAATTTTAGTTAATGCTTTGACTGAGTGTAAAATCCAGTAATATAAAGGAATAAACCAGGGTTTATTCCATTTTTATTTCCATTTTATTTATTTATTCCATTTTATTTCCATTTTATATGTGCTTCCCAAAGCACATATAAAATGGAAATACTCCTTTCAGCATAGGGACAGATGTGTTTGGGAGGGAAGGAGAGCTGTCAAACAGACTGGACAGAAGCATGCACTGAACCAACTCTGGGTATCCAAGGCAGGGAGCCATCCACAGTCCACCTGGGAGAAGCTTCTGGATCTCCAGGTACAAACACAGTGCAGCCAAGACAAGAGGTGCTCATCACTGCTCCAAGTCCAGTAGCCAACTACATTTGCAGGCAATTATCTGCTGTACCTTCTCCTGGTCAGAACAGCTTATTTGTCTCTGTTGCAAAGTCATGCAGGAAATCTGTGTGCTTTGAGCTCTACATAAACAAGAAAGTTTCCTGCAATATGCCTTCATTTTTACAGGTCCATATTATGAACAGTGAGATCAAGAATTCCTACCTTGAAAACTCTTGTTTTGGTTGAATGGGTAGGTGTTTCCAAGGACCAGGCTGCTGGGGTCAATCACAATCTCTTTGTATATTCCTTCTGCTTTAGTAATCTCCCTCTTCCCACCTCCTTCATAAAGGCGAAGAGTAAATTCATTTTCATTTCTCTCCAGTGTGATGTGGTGCCATTCACCATTATCAATGTGGTAGGAGGGAAGGCTTACAGAATAGTCTCCATCACCCAGATTGTATGAGACCACTAAGAGTCCCTGAACCACCTTGTGGATAATTAACAAATAGCAAGAAAGAAAAGAAAAGTCATTGCCTGCCATTTTGTGTTGACCTGTAACTTCAATCTTGAAGTATTTGTTTAAATTCAGGGTATGTTTACAGTGCACATTTAGGTGTAATATAAAAATACTTCAGGTGCTACCGAACTAGGCTACCTAAATACGGTAGCAGTATATGCACAGTGGTATCTAAGTCAGCTGGAGTAATTTTACCCTGATCTCTCTTGCACAAATTTAGGGGGTTCTTCAAATAGTTGAGAGTCTGGGGTATCACAGGTACACTGACAGCTCAAACCAACTTAGCTGAAGAGGTGACTTGTTCAGTGGTATGTATGGAATGAAAAGGTTGTCACTTTGAGAGCCTGACATCAATAGAAGTGCCACAGACACCTGCTTAGCAGAGTCTGAACTGTGCAGAATTGGCCACATGGTTCAAAAGGACACCAGGTACACACCCTATTCATCCTGTTCTGTATAGAAACTGTATTTCACTGCAACTGGCATGAAATCCAGTGTGATACCACAGCTGAGCGGTCGATATCTCAGGTGAAGCATCAGAGCTGTACGTATCCATAAAACAAACACACAAGTCTTGGCGCTCAGCATTAGGTTTTTTTGTTCTATTTCTGTGTCTAAAGTGAATGTTTCTCTGAGCTGTCTCTGGCACTGATGTCACACTGTCTCCGTGTGGGGTGCCCCCTCACCTGCAGGGTGATGTGCTCGTCCTTGCCGCGGGACAGCATGGTTGTGATGACGCTGTCGGGCTGCCGGGTGCGCACCAGGGCCTGGAACAGCGTTCTGCGGGCAGACACACTGACGGGCAGCTGGTAGCGGATGTGGCTGCCCGCCTCAAACGTGTACTCCTTGGCAGCTGGAAGGGATAGAAACCTTTCAGCCATCTCTTGAGGAAAGGGAGATATTATTGTTGCCTTTAATGTCATAATAAGAGTTGAAAGCAGAAGGAAGCAATTATGACACACAGCACGGATCTGTGAGACACCTTGTCTTTGGGGACATGCCCCTGTATGATTTCCACAGCTCCTCCAGTCACTCTCACACTTCATTTTCCCACCCAGCTAATGCTCCTCCTTACAATTCTCACATGGGATGACAGCAGGGAAGCAGAACCTCTGACCAAGACAAAAGACTGCAGACCATGTATTAAGTACCACATTCAAATTTCACAACCTGATATTTTATAGTTGTCTTTCTGCTGCGAACTTTGGTTCCACAAGAGCTAAAGAGCCTACTATTCCTGAAGTATAGCTCCTTAAGCCAGCAGAGGCTCTTCCTGATAGCAGCAGAGCAGTCATTTCTAATTCCAGTTGTATGGTTCTAATTCTGCACAGAAAGTGGCAGTGGCACACTCATATTTAAGTTTTAGGTTATTAGATATTTCAGAAAGTGTAAACAGATGCAAATCAAACAACTGTAATAAAATGAAATAATTTTTTCACTTTTTTTTTGTAATGCAGTCATTTCATTATACAGTCATTGCACAAACACCCTCAGGATTAAAGAAATGATCCCCTACCAAGAAAGCAATTTCTCAAAGGGAAGTAGAAAAGAAATTGTTAACAATTGCAGACAACTACACTGCAACATGGCTTTACACAAAGGTAAACATCAGAAATCACCTCAGCAATCATTACCTGCAAATATTTGAGGTTTCCTGTAATATTTAGCAGCCTACCAATAATGAAACAGAAAACCAGGGCTCACCTTTATCACATCGATAACCGTGGTAGCCTGGCAAGCAGTGACACGCAAACGAGCCCCAGTCTCCAAGGCACCTCCCGTGGATACCACAGGAAGAAGATCCCATGGTTTCACAGCTCCCATCCGTCAGGGTGCAGCCAGGGAAGCTGTTCAGGGACTCTGCAGGAGACTGAAGGTCATATACCTTCAAGAGAAAATTTGGGATACAGAAACATTATTCAATAAACACTTGATTTTTAAACAGAAATAGCTGCACTGCTTCCCTGTCTGCTCTTCATCTGCATTGCTTAAGTTACTAAGTTTGCTTTTTGACATTCAGACTTCAGCTGATTTTATCAAGAGCATATTTTGCCTTTGAATAAACTCAACTGACTATGAAGTCAAAAAAACCCTAATACTTCCTAACCAAGCAGACAACTGGCATAAATGTACCATTATACAATTGCAATTTAGAAGTTCCCTGAATGCACAAAGAAGATTGGAAAACAGCTGCATTAAGCAGGGGATAAACAAACACACAGTTCCTGGCTCATTAATACATCTTCTTGGAATTGAGAAATAACTTTTCAAGGTAGTTATTCTAATTATCACAGAAATATCCAGAATTTTCTTGTCTTTTACACTGATGCATGTGGGCATTGAATACATTAATGGAAGCAGAAGTTTCATGCATAATACAAATCTTCCAAAAATTAAATAAAGAAATTTGCTCCTTTGCTAAAGCAAGTGCTACTCTGTTCTTACCTGAGTATCCAAGATTAAATTGCGCAAGCAGCCAGAAAAATGTTTGTGTAGCAATTGTGGGTAGGAATACGGTAATGATTCTTTTACACCACCCAGCTGGAGAACATGGTTCACATTCAAATACCTTTAAAAATCATGTAAATAATAAAAACAGACATGCATTTATCTTCAAACATGGGTAGATAAATAAATAAATACATTTAATGTATATTTTATATATTTATATATTTTTACTTTTTATTTTTATTTATAATATATATATTTATAAATAAATAAATACATTGTATTTTTAAAAAAACGCAGGCTTTATAATATAACAATAGAATGCAACTACTTTATCTTCTTTCTCTGAAATAGTCAGTGAGCAGAAGTTAGCCCTTTAAAATAAAGGGTATTTTTTAAAACATGGCAGTGAAACCTACTGTAAAGCTCAGCCATGGGACACTATTACATTTTGGATATGTTTGTATTCAAATCAGAAATAACTGTGATATTCTAGACATCATATTCTCCTTCAAGTGCTCTGCTTGTGCACAGTTACCCTGTGCTGCAGGAATGCTACAACAAAGACTGTTCTGTGTATAAGGGTCAGAAACTTAAAAGCTGGGTCCATGCAGTCTAAAAAGCATGGTAAACACGTCCAGGCTCTGCAGTGTCTCCCAGTCATCTCCCTGAGCCAAAGAATTCCATGTACTTTAGTCCTCAGATTTTCTTTTTCCTGGAGTTATCAATCCATTTGTTTTGTTTTCATTTGTTCTTGTATTTTTCCCCTTTTTTAGGCTCTTTTCATGACCAGGAGAGCTCCATGCAGCTGTGGACAAGGCTTAATCCCAATGCTCATCAGAATGTTTGCTGGGACTATGAGTTTCACAGATCAAGTATCTTTGTTAGTACAAAGATTTCCCTAAAATATAACCTGAATAATCCTCCCTGTAACTTTAGGGCCAGTACAGGAGAGATTGTCTAAATCCTCTTTGTACCATTATTTTCTATACACTGAGACTTTGCGTATCTCTCCTCAGTTTTCCCTTCTTTCCATTAACTGACCTCAATTCCTTCATTATTGATTCTTACTCCCAGGGCAAGCTGATCACAGTCACTGCTCTTCTCTGGACTGTACCCAGCTAGTCCTTGTCCACCTGCACTGTGCGGCACAAACCGGACCCAGGACTGCAAAGTCAACTGCCCTAAATTCATGAGGTTTTCAAGAGCAGGCTCACAGTGACATGATGAACAGAGAGAAATTTTGTGGGTGAAGGAGGGTACATAGGATCCACAAAAACTCCAGGAATAGCCACAGTGTTTTGTGGTTGTCACTTAATGCTGCAACACTGCTCAGAGGAAGACCGGTTCCTTAAAGTTTGTTTAGTGCTTTAAGGTCCAAGCTTGGCCTAGAAGGTCTGAGAAAAGAGGAAACGCTTTTTACACTCCTAGTCACTAACCTGGCATCAATCTAACAGGGAAAATGTTCACAGGCCTTAGAATCAACTGCCTGTCAGGGAATCTCTAGGAATGTACCTTGCTCTCCGTGGGACAGACCCAAAGACTTCACAATCTGTGCGATCTTCAGTGGACAGCCACCTGCCAACCCCTTCGAGCTCTGACACCGCAGCTGCGCTGCACTGGTCCAGAGTGAACCGAACGTCCTGCGCAGAGCACAGCGTTACTGAGGCAACAATGCTGCACAATTCAATAAACATCTTCTGTCAAATTTTGGTCTTTTACTTCTTGCATACTATCGAGCAAAAAGAACTAAGTTTTTCCCCTCTTTTCCATCTTGCAATAACCAGTAAAGCCAAAATGGGACCATTTAGCAAAAGAAGGCACTTAGCTGTGCACTTTGTTTATATTTCCAAGTATTTTAACCACTTACACAAAGACCTGTACTTGCATTTGCAAATAAATAAGTATCTGCATTTTGTGCATAAGTAATGTATTCCAGCGTCCATAGTCTACATGTGCTGCTGCAGAGCTTAAAAAAGGCAAAGAGATTCCTCTGATTGTGGAATATGGATTACAACATCAGAGGATTTGGAACTAACAATGAGGTCTTTACAAAACTTCTATTACTCCTCAAAACTGCAAGAACAATTAAGACAATATGTATAATTACCCAGCCTGTTCTTTCTGCCCTCCTGTCTCTGCAAAAGGAAATGCTATTGGAAATATCAGGATGTGGAAAAAAAAACAACCCAATAACTGACCTGACCGTTGGTTCTGACTTCCAGTCGATGCCACTTCTTGTCTGCTACATTCAGATGACTTGGAAACTGCAGCACCACAAAACCTGAGCCATGGCTCATCTTCAGCACAGGAATACCGTTAGAGAGTTCTAATACAACATGAACAAAAAATTAAATCCAGCTACAAGAATCTTTCAGCTCCAGGTATCTCAGCAGTTAGTGACTGTACTGATTTACTGGTTATTGCTAGTCACATACAGGGGGTTCACTGCAGAAATAACTAGAATTATTCTCTATGTCTTCTATTAAGCAGAAGTACTCATTCAGTATATTATTTACTTTTATACTTTAGGTTATTCCACTTCTCTGTCAAAACACTGAAACTAATTCCTGAGAAGCAATCTGCAATTTTATGATGCTCTACAACAATTAATACATGCAGGTTTCTTCCCTCCCATCTTCTACTCAAATTTACAAGTAACTGCAACGCAAGGCAAAAAAAAAAAAAAAAANGCAACGAAAGGAAAAAAAAAAAAAAAAAAGAAGTAAATGATGAACTATTCAACCACATTACCTTTCAATTAATCAGGAAAATATAAAATGCCAACCATCTTGTATGTTAATTCACAAAAAATAAGCAGCAGTAGCATTTTAAATATGTGTCAACATAAAGCATTGAGTTCTACTTGTGTATGAATCTTCCCACAGTGGCACATGGGACTGGATTCATCCATTAAATCATTGCTTGTTCAAAAAAGAGGGCAGAATTGCCCCAAGACTAAAGGCAGTTTAAGTGGATTTCTTTTCTCACCAAACTAGGCAAGAATGGCATGCGACTAAGACTGCACTACTCATGCAATACCTATCTTCAAAGTACCTAAATTCCTTTATAGCACTATAGTTTTTCCAGGCAGATTATTTTTTTATATATATCCATCTGTCTGTTTTGCTTTCCTCTTTATTTCTACAACCCTGTGATGAACCTAAAGCCATAGGCGCAGGCTACAAAAATAGACATCAAAGGAGAAAGACTTGTTAGGAAATGCTTCAAAATATTTTCAAACCAGAAAATAAGTTACCTTATTAAATGGAAAGACAGAATTCATAGTCTAACTATTACACTGGTCACAAGCAATCTGTTCCCAAAAGACTTTTAATTTTTCCACACAGGTATGCAGAAGTACCTATTGCAATGAAGTTTTCTGTACTCCCAGGTTCTGGATTTGATAAAGGGCCACTGTATAGTAAAAGTCCATCTGGAACCACAGTAATAAACTCTAGAGAGAGTGAGCTTTCAAAACAAGGTCTGATGGGACGAAACCATGCATAACCATTTCCATGGAAACTGTGCTTAGTCTGCTGGCAGTCTGGTCCATGGAAGGAAGCAGGACAAAGACATCTGAAAGACCATAAACAAAAGAAAGAGTCAGAACTCCCCAGTGTTGAACTCTTTTTTTTGTTTTACATGCAGCAAATGCGGCATTTGTATCACAGTTAAAAAATCAGTGAAACAAAGATTTGAGCAAAATCTCAGGGGTGTTTGGCAATTATTAAAATACTCTAAGAGTAAAAAGTATTTTCATTCCCTATACTAACTCAATAAAAAAAGTATTTTTGAGGCCAAGTTTTTGAGAACAATGAACTTTTTCCCCTAAATAAGTAACACAGAAAACCAAACATCAATTTATTACAGAGCAAACTCAGGGAGGTTAATTCCTAGCTGGAATTAATTTCACTAAGGGAATACTGCTGCATGCCAGGTGATGCTATAATAAAGCAAGTTTACTATCTAATGCTTTTTAGGCTCCTTATTACCCATTGTTGGAACTACATTTCACTCCTACATCCCTGCTGCTACCACTGATATTCACTTTTATTATTACTCTCCTGGAAAAGTGAAAAAAAAACAAGGCACACATGCCTTCATACTGAATTAGGTGCTCTTAAAAATGATGTGTTAATTATACAGTGTGTGTTCCCCAGGGTTTTCTTTGTTACTCATGCACTTTTTGGAACCACAGCCCTGTTAGGGGTCATCAGGAAAGTCTCTGTTGCCATTAGGTCTACACCCCTGTGCTCTCGCAGGGCTTTTTGTTTCTCTTTCAGTCATAAGTAAATTTGTGATTCTGTGAGACTGGTACATTGCAAGCACCACTTGGCACTTTAGAAGTAGAATGAACAATGGGCAACACAAGTTTCCTCACCTGTAGCCATTCAGGGTGTCGATACAAATGCCCCCGTTGAGGCAGGGGCTCTGAGGGTAGGAGGAGCAGGGCTGGTGCAGCCGCTCGCGGGCGGAGCAGGTGCAGATGGCGTGGGTGGCGGCGGTGAGGGACACGAAGGACACGCTCCCGGTGTCCATCACCGTGGGGATGTCGCTCACGCTCAGGTGGTTCGTACAGCCCTCGCTGCAGTTGGCGCTCCTGCACTCATCGACATCGATCTGGGAAATGTTCAGTTGTAGAGCTGACTGGATCTAAGGGGAAAGACAGTTCAACACATCACCACTCTCGTCCTAATGAAGGGTTTTACTTCAATTCTGAACAATCTAAGCCATCAGAGACTTGATGCAGTGCTTTTGTTTCTTGAGCGTTACTTAGTAACATCCCCAGTTATACAGGCAAGCAAAATAATTTGAAAAATTCAGGAAACACTTCATAAAAAAACTTAAGCAGAAGCATTTCCTAAAAACTTAATCATGGACATGATTGACTGTGAGCGTGTTGAATCGGCACTGGTCTAGTAACATTATTTCCAAAGCCCAAAAGCTCTGAGAGCAGTGACACTCCACCTTCCCAGCTGCAGCATCTGCACCATAGCTCCTGCACCCTGATAGCAACAGGCATGTTTCAGCTCAAGCCAGGATAAATCCTTCCTCAGCAGTAACACCCAGATGTTATTTCTAACATTCTCTCACACAGAAGCATACAGACGAAGGAAAATGCAGAGCTGAGCTGTTTTCAATAATCATGTCCACAGACAGTGACCTGACAAGACAACTCTGTAGCAACTCGGATTCAGTCTAATGATTTGTGCCCTATAAATTTACATTTAATGTCAAACTGCTGGAACAAAACACAGGCAATTCAGTATACTGGATACTTATTCTATGCTACATTAATCTTTGCTATTTCATGCTTTTCTTATTAATTGGGGTTGCACCTGAAAGCCCAACTACCTAAATAAATAGAGCCTCGCTGTAAACACAGGTCTGGTAATGTAGGAGTAATGACTCTGAAGTTCACAACCTCCAATCCAAACAGAGCAAGGAAGCACTGGCAGAGACAGAGGAAAGAGAGCTGCTCACAGTCTGAGGCAAGAACAGGGCTGCCCTTAGTCCTGGCTTTTTTGCCTTCAGCCTACGTACCAGACTAAGTTACCACAAAATTTGTTCCTTCCACTTGTTTGGGGATTTTGCACATGTGTGTTATAAAGCTTCAGAATTTGATCTGTATTTGGCGATTCAAATACACTGAAGTGATGTGTATTTAGTGCCCAAACCTGAGTGCAAAAGACCTCACTACTCTCACAGTGGTACGCAAATGGATAACGTATACAAATGTAAAACTAATAACACTACAGCTCTGTGTATTTAATATGGGTTTTTTTCCAAATGGTAGAATGTATGGCAAGTATCTTAAAAGTAAGCTTTGAAAAGATCAGAACAAATACATGAATACTAAAATGCTTCTACTTTTTTCTCACTTGTGCACTCATCTCAGTTCACCACTGTAAGAACTTTGACCTTTGTAATCCATTGTCTGTATATTCTCAAATATCATAACATGTATTGATGCCAACGTCCCCAAAGGCACAAAGTATAATGCATCCTGTCAATGCAGTTCTGTGTCTGCTGCCCACATTTAGCACCATTACTGGAGAGTCTGTAATGCATATTTAGACATCTGTGTAATACTGTTATAGAAAAACTATATATAAACAAGCTTGGCTCCTTTAAAGTATTAGGATGGATTATTTTTATGCTAAATAAAAATCGCTGTTATAAAACTAAATCCCCAGAAAGTAATGCAAACATATTATTTATGTAGCAATTCAATGAATAATTCCAGTGCTAATTACTTATTTTCTATATTTATAGTTATACATGTACAAAAACTACTGGAGAAATTCTCCAGCTATGATTGGTTTTCTGTAAACTATTGGTGATTACTCACTAGAGCTATTCATTAAATATTGAAAGGTGGTATATAATTAATAAAATATTTTTTCATTAAAATACGTGAAGCAATCCCCTTGTTACTACTTTGATGAATTCACATGTCATATATTATGGCACAGAATATTTGAAATCTATGCAATTTTCTGTATTATTGTTGCACTAATTCAATAAATATGCAAAAGAAGTACTTGTTACCCTTCGTGAATACTCTCTGTCTCTGGCATTTCCTACTTGGTCACTCTGAAGAGTCTCATAATCCATATTTAAGATAGGCCAAGATGGATGCAGTGGTAAATTAAGACAGCCCTGTTTGGTTCCCAGACTCAGGCAGACTCTACCATATTCATACAAATGGAAAGTGCTGATTTCTCCCTGGGAAAATCCTCCATATGATGTACCGTGTATTAAACCAAAACACGGCCAGGGCAACTGAAAAGCTGAGTGGTGTCACTTTGCCTTTGTGCAAGACAACAGAAAAATCCAGGTGAAGGAGAGGCAGAGCGTGTCTGTGTGACTGAGTTAGAGGGCATGCAGGGCCTGCTGAGAGAGCAGGACAGTGAGGGAACACCGGGAAGGGGAGGAAAACATCTTCCATCCAAAAACTATTTTCCCCTTATACCAGTAAAAGAAGCTGGGGGAGGGCATCACTTCGTGTTTGAAGTTGTCCTTTGGTGAGACAAATGCAATCACAGGGTTGGCTGTCTCCATGTCACCTGCCTGTTGTAACTGTTCCTCTAACCTGCACATTTCTTCCAGCAGGACATTTCTGTGAAGTGTCACCTCTTTGCATTGCAGAATTTCTGTCAGGGTGGCATCAAGCCTCTGCTCTAAGTGTCTAAGCACAAGCTGATGATGTGGGGATTTGGGGATTACACAGTGAAACACTGACTGGAGAAAACACAGGCGTCTGGCCCATGACAGCAATGGAGATTCATTTTTCTGAAGCTCTCTAGTGATTGTATTTGTTGAACCAGAACTTAGTGCAGCCATACAATGCCAGTATGTATGGGACTAAAAAGAAGGGAAATCTTGAATTAAACACTTGCTTGACAAGTGTTTTTGTCCTGACCCTTATCTGTAGATGCAGGATACTTTCCCCCTGGGGTTTGGGATATATACCCTGCAAACTCAGTGTTTGCATGAGTTCCACAGATAACCCCCTAGAACAAACCTCAGTTTTAAACGCTGCCACCTCTGCATGCAGCTTCTCAGGTCTGTAATAGGCCGAGCCAGCACGGACTGCAAATCTCACATCAGTCTGTTTTCCATCCCTGCTCATCACACTGAAGACAATGACATCACTCAGCTTAGCAGGCAGCAGTTTTGCAAGGAACTCCTTGAACTCGCCATGTCTTGTTCTGCCGTGTTCATCTCTCCTTATGAACTCCTCTGCTGTGATATCTGCTTAGGGGATTCAAAAATAGATAAACATTAAATATTTGGGCTCACAGGTTAATTTCTCAATTTATTTCTTCTTTAACAATATGGAAACATACCAGAAGATGCCCTACAGTGATAAGCAAATCAAGTATTGATATAATAATACCTACACCACATAAACATTCAGTTAGAGAAGTAGCTGATCTAAACTCTGATCAGTGAATAAAACCAACCTGAGAGACGCACAGTGGCTGAGTTTTGTATGGCTTCATTTTCCAGGTCTTTGACATGGATTTGTACTGTAGATATAACATCAGGACAAACTCCATCAGAAACTCTAACTCTTAAGTTGTATATTCCCTGAGGCGTGTTATCCACCATCAGCAAAGACCCAGTCCTCTGATTTAATCTGAAAGATCTAGACAGAAATCTTCAATTAGGAAATCTTAGCAAATCCAAGTTGAGGGCCTAACTTGATTCTAACATGATTCAGAAGGTCTTGAATGTTGAACTATGAAGGTTATAGGACCAAGACTTATGGGAATTATCCAACAACCTCAGAAAGGCACCTGAGCCACATTAACTCAGAAATTACCATCTGCAGATCTTATAAAAAGATGTTCCTGCCACTCAGCCTTTCCCAAATTTGAACAAAAGCAGTGTGCAGCTGGAGAAAGGTGGTTCAGCACAGTCATCATGGGCAAGTCTCTGAGGTCAGTAGTGGGAAGTGACAAACCCACACAGATCATTCCAGATTCTCACATCTCTATCTGGAACAGGAATATTCTGTATAAAATCTCTCACAGCATCTTCATTTGACACCTCAAAGGGCCAGTAATTAGCAATTATGGAAATATTCCATGACCATTACTATGGAACAGCAACCTCTTAACATGGAAACAGGCCCAAAGGCTGCTGATGGAAGAAAGTCTGTAATTCAGGGCTACATAAAGCTTTTAAACTTTAGTCACAGCTCAGATCAAAATTCACATTCACATCCATTTTTTCCCTTTCAAACAGCATATAGTTATGCCATAAACCATCTCACTTTATAATATGAACAAATAATGTCTAAATAGGAATTAAGTGTCCAATTCAACATTTCAATTAATGGAAAAAAAACTCCACTAATCTGAGTCATGGTTTTCGCGTGCAATTGTAAATTTAGCCATCAAGGGAGAGCACCAAATTCCCTTCCACTTTTGATGAAATTACTCCATTCTGTGCTTTTAATTTTGGGATTTGTGTCTCCATCAACCCTAACATCTGAGAGCAAGCATTAGAAACTCTGCCTGTTTTTAAACTGGAGCTTACAGAATGCACATTTCTAAGTAAATTAACTATGACATCTGACTAAAAATCAACATTGTGGTGTGATCCTGCACTGTCTCGGGAAAAATATTTCATGCATTAATTTCTTAATACCTAGTAACCCAAGTGAAAAAGAAAAAGAGCATTCAGAAGGTACATCCCTTAATACACTCAATAACCCTGGCTTTATGCACATCCTGAACACAGAAAAATACATGGTGAGCAAAATAATTACAGAAGCATAAATATTACTCATTTTGACAGAAATACAATCCTCACTTGAGCAGTTTTCCTTCAGAGAGAAATGTTTTATTGTCCCAGTCATCTTGATCTGGTGCAAACACTTCCCCAAGCACTGTTGTTGACCATTTTCCTGTTGAGATAAATTATAATAAATCTGCATTTAATTTTTGCTCTTCAGTGCACTTTATATTCTGTCACATTCATTACTGCATTTATTATTTTCAGATTCCTGCTCAATTTAGTGACGGTTATAATCCAAGATTCTTAAAACAATGCATAGCCTGTCATATGATTTCTGCCAGTTCTGGCAATTTGAGTACACTGGAGATGTCACATGAAAGAAGAAAAACTGGAAACAGCACAAAACAACACCAGAATAATACATAAATACAGTTCTCTATAAAACTCTCAGACAAAAAAATAATTAAAAGTCATCATATCAGGAGTTAATTCCAAATATCTCGTCACTACTCTACTATTTTAAACAGCACACAAAGTGGAACCCAGCAAAAGGAGAGCATCTTGTGGGGTACAACTGAGAGAGAAGGCTACGACTGAGAAAAGGAAAAAGGGCAGGAAGACACCAAGCTGGGCCAGGTCTTGGTGATTTTTTCAGGCCCTTGTGGGATGGCACAGAAGTGGGACATCCAATCAACTCTTCTAAAACAGCAAGAGGAACAAGTCCAGGGAAGGAGACTTCTGAATTCCACAGTCAAGGCACAGCAACATGGGAAATTTTTACGGTTCAAATCTGAAGCCAAGCCATCCTAGATGCTTCATTCTCTCATTTCTGCAGTATGATCTGGTCACATCTTTTTCTAATTTAGATGTATCAAATTCAGAAAATGTAACCGCAAAATACCTTCTGTAGATTAATGTATAGGTGAAAACTCATGAATGGAAAATAGATTTTATTGGTTTAGAAAAATACTGCTTTTTCTGCATGTTCAATGTATACTTGTTTGCAGCTAACAGTTTTTTGGTAGATAATATTTTACACACTAAGGTCTGAGTTTTACAATTATATTTAATTTCTTCCACTTTATGTAGTAGTTTACAGAACTGCAGCTGCAGATTTGAAGTATGTAAACAAAGAAATAGATTAACAGACTGTAAGAGAGAAATTATGTGTAAAACTCTGCTATATTCATGGATCTGATTTAATATTCAGAATCTGGTAACATCCAGCTAGCACTTACCTTTGTAACTGTACACATAGACCTCCTTGTGGCCAGACTCATGGCAGTTGTCGTTCTCATCACCAACTGTTACAGTCAGGGTGTTTGTGGAGCTCATAGCCGGAACCCCACTGTCTGTTATAACTATGGGCAGGTGGAACACCTTCTGCTTTTCTCTATCAAAGGACCTCAAAGCTGTTAGAGTTGCTGTGTTATTTCTGTTGTCAGTAAGAGAAAAATCCAGAGAATTCTGATAATCTGGTGGCAATGAAAAGGTAAAGGGTGGTCCATTTTCCTCACCGTCCGGATCAAATGCATGGAGCAGCTTTGATGTATGATTCATGTGCACTATTTCAGGGTTCACTGTGTTTTCCCAAACTACAGGCATGTATGGTGCCTCAAACCTTGGTCCATTGTCATTAATATCAAGCAAGTTAATCAAAACTGTAACACTTCCAGTGCGGGCAGGTGTCCCCTGATCTGAAGCTTGTACAATTAAAGCGTATTTTTGAATGGCTTCACGATCCAGTGCATTTGCCACAACCACATGACCAAACTGGTCAACCACAAACTGTCTCATAGGATCTGAATCTGACTTTATAGAATAGATAATTTTCCCATTCAAATCAGAGTCCTTGTCTGTAGCTCTCACTGTGGTTACTGTAGTACCTACAGGCACATCTTCAAATAAAGGGTTTGTCTGAATGAACTGAGAAAGGAAAACCGGGCTGTGGTCATTTGAGTCTTCAACTTCAATCAGGCACACTGCAACACTAGAAAAATCCAGATCTTCCACAGTAATAGTAAGATTGAAGTGTCTTTCACGGGCATTCTCAAAATCCAACTTTTTTTTCAGTCTAACAGTGCCACATTGCCACTCTTTGTCATTCTCAATATAAAACTTCTGATCTGGGTCTCCCCCAATGATACTGAACATTAAGTCTGCATTTTCCCCAACGTCTGCATCGGTAGCACACACTTGTAGGACTTCTGAGTCGATGGCACTGTTCTCAGGAATTGCTGCCTGCCACAACTTCTTTGTGAATTTAGGAACATTGTCATTGATGTCTGCAATCCAGACAGTGGCGGTGCCAGTTCCTGTTAGCCCTCCCCCATCTCTCGCTTCAACAGTAAGAAAATAACTTTCAGTCCTTTCCCTATCTAGCATTCCCCCCGCCACATGGATGGCACCAGTATTGGGATTGATATTAAACATGTCAGTACCAAACTCGTTCTTCACATTCTCTGTTATCCTGTAAGTCAGGACAGCATTAAGACCAACATTTGGATCATCACGATCAACTGCACCCATTTCCATGACTAAGGTGTCTGCAGGAGAGTTTTCAAAGACATTCCCATTGCAGTCGTCAGGCATGCACGTGAACATGGGAGCATTGTCATTTATATCCCACACATTGATAATCACGTCAGCAAACCCTGTAAGTCCTCCTCCACCTTCATCAGTAGCCAGCACAATAAATCTCCACAGTGCTCTCTCTTCCCGGTCCAGCCTCTTGTGGGAGTAAATGCTGCCTGTTTTCTCGTCTATTGTGAAAATATCAGCTGCACCATAGCCATGCAAGGAGTATCTCAGATCTCCTCCATCCACGCCACTGTCAGGATCACTTGCCAAAACCTACAAGTTTTGAAAAAAGCAAAACATAGAAAGTGTTAAATATGCAGTGATTGCTCCACATCCTACATGCTGCTCCAGTCTAAAGGAGTCCGAGCAAAAGCATATGACATGGTATTAACATGTGCATGCCAGGGAATAGCAAATCCAGGGACAATTCAGAGCAGGCAAACACGCATTTTTAACGATGTTAACAATTTTAATACTAAAATAATATCATATTTTTCATATTCATACAGGTACTTTCTTGTATTATATTCTCATAGCTACTTTAAATTGTCAATTATTTGCATTTCAGGATCAACAAATGATCCATCCTGTTTGTCCTACTTACTATCCCTGTAATTTTTTTCCCCCACAGAAGTCCCTTTCTTCTCTTCCAGTGACAAAAAAACTTAGCAAAACTAAACTTCACTAATATATATGTACCGAGTTATTTTTAACATAATTGTACCACAGTAATCTGTGCTCTTTCATTGAAAATTCTAATCTCTGAAACTGCATACACTACCTGAAGTACAAACACTGGTAACGCATCCAGTTCCTCAATTATACTTCCATAGTATTCGTTGATAGAGAAAACCGGAGCCTCATCATTTTTATTCATGACATTGATGATGATAACTGCATAATCCTCCCATTTCCCATCAGAGGCCAACAAGTGGATCTCATACATTTTTGTTTCTTCGTAGTCCAGTGGTTGGGCAATGAAAATGGCTCCTGTATCTGGATCTACATCCAGCACTCCTCCTGTGTTTCCAGCTGTGATCTGGTACCGTAATTTAGCATTTGTTCCTGTCAATTACCAACAGTGTCAGAAAACACACATTTCTTGAAGCAGACTGATGCATAGGATGCTGAGATGAGGTACAAATCATACAATAACTGATTAGTGGTATTATTTTTATTTTATTATTTTTGTGGTGTTTTAAAACATGTAGCTGTGTCAGATTACTTGTCAGCATTTTCAGTTCAGTTGGTGCATCCAGCTGTAGTTTGTCCCTACAAAATGTGTCTTTGCAATGAGGTAATAATTCTGCTTTTTCTTTATTAAGAGGGAAGAAATAGAGTGCCATATATCCATCATATCAGGTCCCCTGTCCAACACTACAGAGTAGATTTACAGGCAGTCTAAGTATCAAACTAAAAGTTCCTTGAGTAGATAAACCCTTCTACAGTGTGTCTTCACCACATTGGCCTCAGCATCCTACAAAGTGGGCGAGGAATCCAGTCCTTCAGGACTTGTGCAACAACAAAAAAAAGTAGTGTGTGACCATACAATGAAGTTGATTAGTAGTGTTCCATGGTCAAAAGGTGGAAACATGTACTGATCCCTCTTTCTTTTATAAGCACTGGTTATGTGCTTACTTTTTACAGGATGTGCGGCTGAATTTCTGGCTGATTTGTGGATAAAACAATATAGCTAAAATTCATCATATGCACTTAGGAAGTCTAGATTCAAATTTAAAAAAAACAAAGAAAAACCCAACCCCAAATCAAAACAACTATACTGTCCATAGAGAAAGCAAACAAATCTCATTGAAATCAAGTCTGACTCATTCAAGTTAACCAGGACATTTTTATTGGCACCCATTTGTAAGAAAATTATCTGATCTATAAAAAATTTGTATCTGCAGGCACAGGAATTATCTCCTATCATCCCACATTAATGTATGTCTCCTGAAATAAGAGATTGTGCCTCACAGCTCCATTACAAACTAGTGTTCATGCCTGATCAGTTCACACTTAAGGAAGTTTTAAAACCTGGAGACAAAAAGACATTTCCCTTCCTAACACCACCAAATATCTCTTGGTATGCTGAGATCAACCCATTAACATTTCAGACACAGCTGTGGGGGGATTCCAAAGTCTTACCCTCATCCTCATCGTCAGCACTGACTGTAAGGACGGTGGATCCCACGTCCTGGTCCTCATCCACGCTCACCTCGTAGACGCTCTGGGCGAAGACGGGCTGGTTGTCATTGACATCGCTGATGGAAACACGCACATAGGCCGTGTCTGCAGAGACAAGGAGCAGGAGATTCAAATGCCCAGCTGTGCCACTTCTGTCAGCTGCAATCCTCTAACCTGTCTGCGGCACATTAAATGAAGACAAATATGCAGACAATACAGAAACAAACCCTTAGGGTCGTGGACCATGTATATACCAACATTACTCAAAAGCACTTGGGTATCAAGTGAATGTCACATCCAATTTGCTTAAACAGATAATACATGAATAATTGATGCCTAATATGGCAGTTGCACAGTGTTTAGTCATAACTTTTCGTCCTGAAGCCACAAAACTTTAAGTCTTTATTTAAGCAGAGTGATCAATGGAGAAAAGGATTTTCTATCTTGAACATTCCTGCTTCATAATTACTTTTGACTGAATACAGTACCACATGCAGTGCTTTGAGAAACACTTCCACTGCCCAAAGATTTGCATCCTACACATAATAGGCACATCTTCGCTACCTAGGAAACACTCTCCAAACTCTAAATATGAAGGCCTATAGGATTTCTTTTAATTTCAGAACAAAAAACTTGCTTGATCATCACGTAAAATTTATCTTTCATCTCTGATACAATTGTTGGATAGATAAATGGTAAAAAAGCCACCACAAAACCAAAACAACAGATGCTTTCATGAGATGTGGGGAAAAAAAAAAGAAAAAAGGCAATTACCATTTATGCTTGTATTCAGAGCTTCTGTTTTCAGACACAATCCAGGTAATATCACACTTACCACCACAGCCATCTGTCTCTTACCAGAGTTTGGCTTCCCATGCTTTCCAGGTCGAGCTGATTCAGACCCATCCACTGATTTGACTTCCAGAAGGTAGGAGCCCTTCTCCTCCCTGTCAAACACCGAGGCAGTGTATATGGAGCCTGTCTGGGAGTCCAAGCGAAAACAGGTGTAGTCTCTGCCACTGTCATGTAACAGCAAGTAAGTTATCTACAGAATTAAAAAGAAATTGTTAATATATACTGTCCTTTTGCTGAATAGTTCACAACTAAATTAGTATTTGAAGAGAGGAAGAACAGTCCCGTGTCCAAGTACTTGATCAGGGCCAAGAAAGCTCGATAAAACTGCAGCTTGAGCAATCTGGTCTAAAGCCAATTCACTTCCTTGACTGCTGATCTGTAAAGCAAATAAATTTGTCTAATCGACTCCTGATTTCACTAGCACGCATTTGTACAGTGCTTGTGCTGCAGGACTCAAACTCAGCCAAACATCCCAAGCACTAATTCAACAGCCACAGGTGAGCTGCATTTGAACCTGCTCAGTATTGTGGAGCACGTTCTAGCCTCTGTTACATATGTGTTTTTGTGACTTGACTTCAGCTTGCCCTCTTGTTCTAAGGATATATCTACTTTCTATTTTTTTTTCCATCAGCAAGGAATACATTCACTTTGCGTGTTAACTTGCCATATTTTGTAAGGATTCAGTTTGCAGTACCCCAAGTGATTTCCAACTCACAGAAACTTTTAACACAGCTTTTCTTCCATTAATTTATCCAATTTCATTTTAGGTCTATGCAGAACTTTCCAAACCAGAGAATTCTACAGCAAGTATCTCAACTAAGCTACAGGTAGGTTGTGTAAATATTTCCTCTGTTTTCTGCCTCACACCTACTAGTTTTAGTGGCATTTTTCACATAGCAGCACAGAGATGTAATTAACTACTTTATTTCATTCTACCTTTCCATATTAATCATCCCTTTTCTAGGCTGAAGATTTCCAGACTATTTAGCCATTGCTCATACAGAAGTTATTCCACACCTTTCATCAGGGGAGATGAAGGTTCCCACCTTCTTACCTCGCCATGCTGACCGAGGTCGAGGTCGGTGGCAGACACCTGAGTGACAAATGTCCCCACATCAGCTCCCTCTGTTACTGAGGCTTCATAAATGGATGAAGTGAAGAATGGGACATTGTCATTGACATCTAGAACATCAAAAAGAGCACACATATAGAAAACCATGAAAGTTTAAAGGAGAGCAGTACAGGGTTATCCTCTGATGTGACTGCATGGCTCACACACCTGTGACATTAATGTAGACCGTGGTGAATGCTGCCAGAGGAACCGCAGCCACGTTCTGTGCTCGGACCCGCAGCACAAAGCTCTTTGTAGTTTCATAATCCAGGGGCTCAGCTACCAGGATTGAAGCAGAACCATCATGTCGGTTTGGAGTCAGGTAGAAACGAACTGGCATGTTGGTCTCTGGAACAAGCCCCTCTTCCAGGTTGTAAGTGACACGGGGATCTCCAAGGGGAGGAGTTGCCTTGATTGTCTGCACAGTTCAAAAAGTGTGTGTCATCAACACTTGTGTAAGGACAGCAACATTTCTAAAAGCCTTTGTGTACTGACTGTCCCAGATATTCAGCTACAAAACACAAAACTCTTATAAAAGCTCGCTATATTTAAGCAAATAATGTTCAGTTACACTACAGCCTGAGAGCTATAGACAGACAAACAAGTCTGTCCTAACCTTACCAGAATTGAGGCATCCCGTGTAGTATTCTCTGGAATAACAACTTCATAGCTGTCTCTTTCCCACTGTGGAGGCTGGTTTTTTGCACTGGTTACAGTTACAGCAAGTTCAACTTTACTGCTCCTATTGCCTCCGTCTGTGGCAGTAATCTCTCGAATTATGGATGACTTCTGAACAGTAAGAAAGCTTTCATTACAGAAAGTTTTGATCAGGCCTCCAAAATAAATTAACACATAAAGTTAAAGGCACACTTAAAAAAAAAACTACACAGAAGAAAAGTATCTGCAGCTGAACTCAAAATATGAAATAGGTGTAAATTTTATTTAAATAGGTGTAAATATAAAATTCTATTTGCTTTACTGAAGATTGTTGGCAAATTTTGCTATTTGTCTCAAACCTAAGCAAATGTCACACAAAATTTAAAACCAAGCAGAACCAAAAACCCCCACTTTGTGGAGTCCCTGAGTTCTTAAGCTTACCTATGAGCAGTTCTTGTTATTAGGTCTATAGGGTTCTTTGATTCATTAAAAAAAATTCAAAGGATACATCTTCATCAAACTTTTGTGTGTCAGCTACTCAGAAGTTAAATGTCAGTATTAAAAGTACCTATTTAAAGACTGACTTCTATAACAACGTTTTCATTTCTAAACAAATTACTTTAAAACCTGAAAACATCAAACTGCTTGTGCAAATATTTCAAAATAGCTGAAACTGATAAATTTTAGATAACTACATGCATTTAGGTAAAGACATGAATTATGCTTTCACTTTCCTGAGGGACAGCTATCCTTAATCCACCACAACTAACCTATCAAGTTGGGAATCTGTATCAGGACCAAAATTTCACACTTGTTCCCGTTCAGGTTTGTGTCTTGTCTCATTGCCTGTTAACAAAGTGGAGTCCATGCTTCGGCTCCTGCTCCCCTGCTCACGATCATCTCCGCCCTCCAGCCCTTGGAATTAGCATGCCAAAGCCAGGGAAGTGGGAAGAGCAAGTCTCAGGGGCAGTGCTGTAGCTGCTGCTTCCCAGCTGAAAGCAGGGCTTGCTCGTATGCAATTCACAGTCGATGAACCCACCAGCTAAAAGCCTTAGACTGATGTTTAATTTAAATAGACATATTGATCCTTTAACCTGAGGGGGTAACCCAAATTCATGACCTCAGTCCCTCCCAGGATATATTGAAATAGTCGGCTTAAAAAAGAAAGCAAGCACCATACCTGAGATATGGGCTGGTTCACAAACACCCAGCCTGTAGTAGGATTAATTTGTAAATAATTCGGTTCATCATTTGCTATGGAATATGTAATGGCAGCGTTTGAGCTGTAGTCATCATCCCGGGCTGCAACGCGCAGGAAGCTGGTCCCGACTTTTGTGTCCTCTCTAAGGAAATCTAATGTAAGGAAAGGATATTTCAAATTGATCATTAATTCCCTAAAGTACCTTGGACATCTTAGTAAGTCATAAAGAAGTAACTGCCATACATTATTACTTTAGTATAACCCTCTCTTCCTTGGAACAATGGCCACACACAAAACACAAAGTGTTTTAAAGGGCTGCTGTCACTCCAGAGCTCTAGATCACATCTGAACTGCATATTATCCCACTCATAACCTGGAGTTCTTATTTCTTTTAAGATACTTCTTTTAACTGTATTTTAAATGAGAGAGTAATTGCTCTGTATGAATGACATGGCTGTTGTTTCAAGGAACTTTCCCATAAGGCAGGTCTGTGAGCCAAGGCTGTACTTGTTGCATCACACATGACACAGAATTGCAGCTCTGCAGTTAAATCAGCTAAGTGCATCTCTGGCTGTATCACAGTTCATCACATATTCTACTGCCAGGAAAAGCAAACACCAAAAATCTGAGACATGGGGTACGCTCACACTCAGGGCACTGAAACTCTATCCAATGACTCTCAATTACATTCATAGTGGGTGTTTTCAAATCTGGGGTCATTGTCGTTTTGGTCCAGGATGACAATATTTATCTGACATATTCCAATGAGTGGCTCCGCTGCCTGGTCTGTTGCTGTCACAGTGATGGGATATTCCCTCTGTTTTTCTCGATCAAATATCTGAACGGTTGTCAGAACTCCTGAAAAAAAATTAAATACCAAAGAGTTTAAATCCGGTGCATTTGGCAATATTCTACATGCAGATGTTTATTTTTCTGTCAATACACTAAGATAGGATGCAATAGATTAAGTAGACCTATAAAATGAACTTCAGGTTCAAAGGTGCAACCCCAAAATTTAATAATTTCAACAGCTGATGTTGTACTGCTCTGGCAGATTCAAACTTCAGTTACACTTACATCTACACACAACAGGAATTTTAGTTAGAATGGAATTGAGTTTATAAAATTTAAGTTTATAAAATGGAGATATGTTCCAAACTAAGAGAATGAGTTTATTAAAAAATATTTCTTTTGAAGAGCTGTAAGTACAGGGTAAAGGAACATTTCATGTCTTTTATCCTCTGGAAGTCCAGTCTGAACTTAGTTTTGGCCTTCTAAGATTTAGTTCCTGTCTTTTTGTGAGACTGCTGTCATCTGGGTAAATCATTTATATGCCACTAGCAATGTTGCAAGATAATGTGCACTTAAAATACGTTTGTTTGGTTTTTAAAAATCCAGTGACAAGAACACACAAGTTACTTCACAGAGCAGAATTTAGGGACACATTCCAGGGAAAACATCAGTTTTAGTTCAATCCTGGATATGTATGAGACTTAGTTTAATGGAATACTTGTTCATTCAGTTCATACAGTTTATATTTGGTCTGCTGTCAAAATACTAAATGAAAAAACATGAAGTCTGATTTTATCTAAGCCTTTTTTCCATCAGTGTTACAAGGCGGTTTCTCTATGCCATTATCAGTTCTGACATTTGCTTTACCTGTGTCAGGATGAATACTAAATGCTGGCAGGACACCATCTCTGTGCATCAAGCCATATTTCACTATACCATTGGCTCCTTCATCAGCGTCAGTGGCTTCAACCTGCAGAACAACAGTCCCTGAAGGCTGGTTTTCCAAGACAGAAGCATGCTCCCGATAATACTGGCACTAAGAGAGGGGAGGGAAAAAAAGAAAGAAAATTTTTAAAAAGAGAAAAGTCAAGGGCTTCCCCTACCATTTGATTTAAAGATACACTAGCAGCGGAGAAAATGAAAGAATTATTTAACTACAGTTGCATTCCCATGCTCTGCTGTTATAGCTTTATCTGTACCATGATAAATTTACAGATTTCTCTTGCTGTTTTGTGGTTATACAAACAACACACAACATGAGGCCACTGAGAATTTCCAAATAATGAATATATTTGGAGAAAAAGTTAAAGTTGCTTCAAAATGCAAATATTTGTCTATATTAGCAAAGGTCTAATAAAAAAGAAGGCATACAGTTGGTCAAACCACAGAATTGCTTTGATCAAAACAGGATTTCTTTCACAAAGTGACTTTGTCAAGGAGGGGTTACTGAGAATTTCCGAGACTGACATAAATATTTTCTGCCTTTTCAAAATATTCAGCGTTGCCCATCAGCATCACACTTATTTATCTTAAATTTTTAGATAACAGATCTTTAACATGGATTAACATTCTGAAACCAAATTCAAGCACTTGTTTTTTACAGCACTTCACTATTTAAGATAAAATACTCATTCTTCTCTCTTTCATAAGTTACAGACATCCAATGATCAAAGGAAGCCTATGGAATTTAGAGAGGTATTTTGGAATACTCTGGAACAAGCCCACTGCATAGATAGCTATCCCTATGGATTCCTGCTCACCTATGTCACACGGGATCTCCAAAAGTGTGTCACTTGGCCTCACCCTCTGAAATTCCAGAGACGAGGAGTGGTTCAGGGAGCAGACAGGGGCTCACAGGAGCTGTTCTGCCACAAGAGCAGAACAAACCCTGGAAGCCTTAGGGAGGGATGGAAAAGAAGGCAGGACTCAAAGAGAGAGGGAAGCAGAGCATCTCTTGAACAGCTCGTGTGCTGCACATCCACAGTGCCAAGGGTTAAAACATTTATCACACAATCCAATAGCACTGAGAGAGGCTCATGTATTTACCTTTTGAAAAACAGGTTTGTTATTGTTGACATCGTCAATTTTCACAACAATCTGGGCAGTACTTGTGAGAGGATGGGGCCCTCCAGAGGCGTTGTCGTCGGTAGCTGTGACATTCAGAACATATTCTGTCCCCTGCAGCTTAGGAAATGGGCTTGAACGAAGTCTAACCAGCCCTGTAAAAACAACAGGTTGTAGGGGTTTGCTGTGTTAACCCATTGCCATTATTCTTCTCACTAGTGAACATGACAACAAAGCATTCTGGTTTACCTGTTCACCAACAAACCAGGACGCTACTGCAGTTTAATTTAACTATGGTATTTTTACTGCAGTCCCATATTAAAACAAAATGAAGAGATCACAACAGGTTTGTCTACAGAGCAAACTGAGACAACAGCCACGACTCAGCTGACCTGCACACAATAGCTTTCACCAATCTGCTGCAGAAAAAAAGAAAAAAAAAAAAGCTGCAGGTGCCATGGATGGTTCAGCTGAAACTACTTCAGGTTTTCCTTCCTGCAGCACAGCCACAGCAGCACGGAGCTATAGAGGCACAGTCTCAGACACCTCTATTCTGCTGCTCTCAGACCTTTCCAGAGGAAACACCGTGCTGGGTGGGACACAAAGGCATGGGCAGAAAGAGATGTGCTGCAAAAGCAGAGACCACAGCTGTCTGCCATCCTGCAGAAAGGGGCTGCCATTCTTTTTCTCCACCATCCATCCATCCCATCTGTTACTCATCAGGAGTAATTACAATTGTCATTGCAACGGAGTAGTTTCACAGCATCAGTGTCGCTCAATTTGCCTGCAAATGTATTTAGCTGCAAAATGTATTTAGCTGCAAATGTTTTTAGCTGCAAATGTTTTAGCTGCAGCACTTTTCTTTGACACTTCGCTGCTTTACCTCCACATTTCTGCTACAAGAGGGTACAGACTATTCCTCTGACATCATTCCTGAACAGAAACTGCTGCAAGACACTGTATAAACCTGTACTGGTTATTCAGTAAAAAAAGCCCAAAAGTGTTTTGGAAAGAAATGCTAAGGTTCTAAAATTATGTTTCAAAGACTATAAAATTAATTGGCAAAAAAAGTATAAATGTACCTATACATTATTTTCTATATTAAAACTGGAGCTAATCCTAAGAGGTGCTTTCAATCAAACTTGCAAAAAGAGCAAGAAGATCTGTTTCTTACAAAAAAGATTTTCAGAAGTGTCAGATATATTAATGTTGTAGCAATTAGACACTTTCAAAACCACTGTTCCTCTTCAGGGGCCAATGCATCTGTAGAAATTTAACACTTGGAACCTGCAACTCTGTTTTTAAGTTAGAAAGGAAATAAAGGAGCTCGTAGTAAATTCAGGGTCACAAATCAACATTTAAAAGTTACCTGCAGACCATATTTTTGGGAACATTTCAGAACCTAACATTAATATTGCAAAACCATGATTGCATTGAAATTAAAATTTCATGTTAAGTGAACTCGATGAAATAAAGTGAAGGAATAACTAAGGGCAGCTTACTCCTTCATATATATTAAATGCTTCTGCTTTGGAAAATCTGAGTTCAGATTTTGATTGCAGTTCAAAATACAAAGTAGTTTAACTGAAGTTAATTAAGTTACTTCAATCCTTCAATGGGATTTCAATTTGTTTGCCTGTTTCAATCTCAAAACATCCTCTTCTGTTTTTTCAACCAATCAACAGCAAATAAATCCTGTTAATTTAAAGGGATATGCCAGCCTACTCAGATGTTGGTGTTTGTGCACTTATTTATTTTTTTCTAATGAGGACACTAATGTGGTGCGAATTTTTTTTCTTTTCATGTTTTGAAAATATGTGACTATTGAAAAGAACTTAAAAAGATATAAAAATTGGCATTTCAGAACAAATGCCTTAAATTTCAATGTATTCTCCACACATCTTTTTTTCTCACGTATGCAGTATTCTTGGCTAAACACCACTGGTCATGTGAATGATTTTAGCATTAAATGAAAAATATACTTCTTTAGTTCAGATTTTATATACTTTTACCTTCACTGAAATAAAACAGTGGTAGTCTCATTCCACCTACAAACACATCATTTTGGGTCAGTGCAACACAGGTAAGTTCAGCCAAGGAATGTTTGCTCTCAGCAGCAAAATCAGGACACAAGCATGGGGTGGGAAAAGCCTCATTTAAAATAAACAGACGTCCAGTTTCTTATATTAAATGCTATCCAGATACTTGTCTGACATTTTGGAATGTCACACTGTTATCAATAATAACATTCTCTATTAAGTTACCTGTTATCTATAACAACGCTCTCTATTAAAGTTACTGACTGAAAGCAAACATTGAACAGGTAAGAGAGGTCAATTATACACAGATTTTAGGAAATGATACAATTTTTGTGACATAATGAGAGAGTATATGCATTCTTTCCCTGCACTTTTTAAAATTAAGCTTCCAAGATAACATATGCTATTCGGTTTTACAATAAGACCAAATTCAAGGTGCGTGACAACAGAATCAACATTATGTCTGCAGCAGCAAAGAGCTCATATGTAATTACCTTTCTTAGGGTCGATAACAAAGTTTCCTTTCTGATTCCCAGACAGAATATCGTATGTCACTCCATCTCCATCAGGATCAACAGCATTAACTGTAGCAATCAGAGTGTTTGGGCCTGCATCTTCAGAAACAAAACTCCTGTAGCTGTTAAAAAACACAAACAGCCCACTTACGAATTTAAACAGGATGTAATAGACAGAAAATCAAGATTTACAACCCCTACTACCTGCCTGTTCAAAGGGCACTGCAGAGATTTGTCATTTGCTAATACAATTACACTGATATGATGCTTCTTTGAATGACAGGACTGATGCTCAATCCAACATCCACGTCTTTTGGTTGTTACCCCCAAAGATTTCCACTGCAAACTTCCAGCAGCACCACAGCCTTGAAGCTCAGCTGTGCAACGAGACTTGTGCTAAATGCAAAAGTCCCTTGGGGTTTTTTTTTATTAAAAAAAAAAATGAGCTTCATGATTCCCAGACTCCAAGCAAACATTTGCTAAGGTAAAGCAGTTCTCATAGAGCAGTTTCTGACACCAGCCCTCAAAGGCTTTCAGCGCAGCCTTTACCCCAGCAGGACTAAGACGAGAGTGAGATGTGGAGGATATGTGCATAATGTCAGTTTTACAAAAATCTCTGCTCAAGTCCAGACACATCACTGACATTGTAAGCCCTTAAGAGGCATTATCAGCCTAAGCTTAATGCTCTCTGGAGTAGAAAAGCCCCCTGCTTTAGCAAAGTCTCAAATATTTATTATTTTATCGGGCTGGATTGAGCGTGGGTCAGACTAAGCATCCAACAGGCCTGTCCACAGTAGATATCCCAAAGCTCAGCCATGAGAATGAACTGCAGCTGGCTGCATCCAACATAACACAGATGCAGCACTGGGTTGGAGTGCTTATGGACACACTGGCCATATGCTGAGAAGAGCAAAAAATTTAAAGGAAAAGAAAATGGATGCACAGAAAACCTTTCCCTTGGCTTTTGTTGTCAAGATATGTGTGTTTGCAATGAAACCTTCATAGGAACAGCTTCTTTTCTTCCCCCAATTTTATAGGCAATGTCATAAGAGAAGTAAATTATTCTGCTTTAGCTCGGTCACAACCCTCAAGACACTGTCTTAACTCTGCATCTGGAAAGCAAATGAACAGTAATTCTGATAATTTTCTACATGAAATACAGGGAGAGAGGAGTTCAGAAGAGATCTCTTAAAAAAGAGAAAGTAAAAACTGACAACATGAAACAGAGTGGTAGCCTTAAGCATTTCATAACTGAGATAAAGAATAGCTGTGATGAAAGAAAGCTCATGGCAAGGCATCATGAGTTTATACTGGACTATAAATCTGTTTTAACCAAGGACTAGAAGGACATCATCATCACCTAGACTTGCATTAGACTGCACAGAGCACAACATTAACTGCAAACAGTCTCTCCACAGGCCCCAATTTACATGTGTTCACAATGATTCTATTTCATGGAAAATTTCAACTAAGTTCTGTCTGACATTTACCTCTGGGTTCAAGACTTTTTTCTTAATAGGAAAAATAAGGCAAAATCAAAGTCTAGTTAACAAAAAACTTGAGATAATTTGTATTCCAGGAGATGAATTAAATTCCAATGCCTATCTACACATACACACTACAGTAGCTCCCCTGCTACTGCACAGAGAACAGAAAAGCTTCTTGTGAAGGTTTGGTAATTTAAAATAATATTAATTTAAATCATATTCTTCAGTAAACTTTTAGTACAAGAGCTGGCAGGGATTCTTCTTAAACTATGCTCTCTGTTTCCAATTGGTTAGAGATGTTTACCACATCTTAAATAGTATCGCTTGCTTCTGATTAAAATATTAGGGACAGATGCAGATAAATATTCAATGTCTCTGCATAGGAAAATAAATAAATGAAAAATAGGCATTGGTGGAAGAGTGAGAAACCTAACCTGGTTTAGTATTTGAAAATATAAAGAGATCCAATAATAAATTACAAAAGATCAAATTTTCCAAGCCGTATCTCCTAAACAATGTTTAGAAAAGAAAGGAAGGCACAAGATTTTGAAGCCAGACTTTATCTTCACATAAAACAAGGGCTGTCAGAAAGCTTTGATGTTTTGTTCAGCTAAACCCCAAGCTTAGCATCACTGAGATCTTTGCCTCAGTTTTGTTCTGAGCAACTTCTACTTTTAAGAATAGACGGCTGGCGCAGAAACTGACTGGAAATTCCATTACTGAGTCTCTAACATCAATGCAAGTTTATCGTACTTCTGACATTGCTTCAGATGCTTCTGAGTCCCAGCTACGGAAGAAAAGTACTTACAGGTGCTTTAGAAGAAGAAAAATAATAATACATACAGTTTGTAGGGCATGGGACTAAGTGAAATTAAGTGATCTCCATTTACTGGCATTTATCTTGTGGATTTTATAATTCAGTTGTCATTTAGGATTTCGCCATCTACACATTTTTCTTTGACAACTGTAAACCGGGGTGCAGATTGCTAACTCTGTGTTTAAATTGCCTAGTTAAAAGGCAAAATTCCCCTATGTCTCTGGATGAGGGCTGATGGCAATACTCCGTTGCCTGTTTTTTCTACCTGATTTCCTTTGGTGGTGGAAGGGTGCTCCTGAACTGCATAATCTGAAATTACTGCACTGTAGCTTTCAGTACATACTGGAAAAAACATAAGTGCAAGATCTATTAAAAGAGATTTTCTATGTACTACCTTTTTATTTTTACTGAGAGTCTCAGAGTCAAAATATCACCCCAGATTTGTCTGTCCAGCTCTCAGCTCTGATCAAACCAGAGGCAGTTACCATCCTGTGATCAGCCTTTCAACCAAAATACAAAAAACAACAGTAAAAGACAACAGAGTCTGAAGAATATGAATTTACATTGTCTGAGAAAACTCAGGTGCTTCATCATTCACATTTGAGACATGGATCCTAACAGTTGCTGTCCCAGTCCTCGGCTCTTCCCCTTGATCTACTGCCATAATGATGAACTCATAGAGATGGTTAGGTCGCTCGTAGTCCAGCCGTGTTGCTGGAAAAATAGTGCCATGAGAGGTGATACTGAAGTCCTGGCTCAGGGTGTAATACAGCAACTGGGCATTCTCTTTTGAATCGCAGTCAGTGGCTGTCACTGTCAGAAAAGAAGAGAAAGACATTGTGTAGATCAAAGTTAGTGAATTGGAATGTTAAGTACATTTACTGCGACTGGAGCAGGACTTGCCTTGGCACATGGTGCTTGAAATCATTCAGAAAACTCTTCTGTCCCCTGTGCTTTTTAGTTTACTCAATTTACTCAAAAACAAGTCACTAAAAAAAAACCAGAAGTGAAGTTCCTGGGAGAATTTAGACACTGGATCTGACTTTGCTGCATTTAAAGGGTCCTGTACTATCAAGAATATGTTTCCACACAGAGAAGAATATTCACATGTCCACCTGACCTGTACTGCTGACTTAAAATCACCCAGATCACACACAGTGCAATTATATTATTATTACATTATTACATTACATTTTATATTATTACATATATTATTCAACCGATGCACATCATGTGTCTGTCAGATCCTATTCATAACCTACAAAAATCTGTGCTAAAAGCACAGTTACCAGAACAGCAACTGACAAACTGCCATTAGCACAGGATAAATCACTAAGTACAACAGTAGGAGGTTATAAAATCCTATTTACTAGGGAAAAGCAATTTTCCTGCAGTTTAATTTCCTTTTCCCTCTCCAGATTTAGAGAAAGTTTATGTGAGGGTTAAAGACTAATACAAGGCCCTTGTACAACTGCTTAATTGACATAAATTTGTTTTATTGCTACGCTTTAGAGAGCACCACTACCTGAAGCTCAGTCTCACTGGGAAGAAGCAATGTCTTCCTGTCAAGTATCCAAAAACCTCATACAGAACAGTTAAACTGTACAAAAGGCTTTTTATGCAAGAGAGCAGAATTCCCACAGCAGGCCCATACAGGACTCTAGAGAGAGGCAGAGAAGGTGAGCTGAGGTGTCCACAGCTTCTGGTCCAGGATCACACTCTTCTTTCAAGAAATGCAGCAAGACTGCTCCTATGAGCCTCCTGCTATAATACCAACCACAACAAAGTTCTGTTACTTCCAAATCCCATAAAGAAAATCTGTTCACTTTGCCTTCCTTTCCCCCAAAATTGTCTGGGTTGTGGCAGTAGTGAATAACACTGACATGATTCTGCAAGGCACCATTTACCTTCAGAGAGCTGCAACGACCCATACTGGGACAGGTAATTTTGCTTTCTGAACTGAATTCTAACTAATGCAAGGGAGAAAAATACAGTGAACATAATAAATGGTTTCAGGAGCACTAACCTTGGAGAAGTGCAGTTGTCATAGGAACTGTTTCAGGAACACCGACTTTGCTGTAAATCGACTGCTGAAATTCAGGGGCACAATCATTCACATCTGTGATTACAACCAAAACCTTAATGGAGAAGAGGGGAATGTTAAACAGCAAAGTGAATCAAGGGAATGACTTAATTGCCCTGGAAATATAGTGTGGAAGAATTTCTCAGAAACATCCTTGAAGTCTTCAACATCTATAGGATAAGACATTTTTCTTAGATTGCTCTTTTTCTGCTGAGTGCCATTGAAATATTACTTTCCAAGATACTAGGAATTGCCAAGTCCCTGACCCTGCAGCAATGTTTTCTACTCACCCTTCATCTCCATTGATTATTCCCTATTACTAATTTAAAGGAAAAGGGACCATCTGCTTGCCAGGCACCCTTTTTCCATTATCTTATCTTACAACACTTCTGTGATTTGTAACACTGAAAACTCTACTGCCAAGCATATTACATTTTAGCAGTATAAATCTCCAAGACCAAGTTCTGAATTCAATTACAGCAGCACAAATCAGATATAAGTGGAACTGATCCCCCGGGAATGGTCACATCCCCAAGCCTGACAGAGCTCCAGCAGTGTTTGGACAATGCTCTCAGGCACAGGGTGGGATTGTTGGGTTGTCTGTGCAGGAGCTGGACTTGATCCTTGTGGGTCCTTTCCAGTTCAGGATATTCTGTGATTCTGGTAAAGCAAGAGATACAATTTTGCTTCTAACATCTTTAAAAATGCTGTCTTATTCCCGTGTCAAGATATGAGCCCACAGCTGCACAGTTCACATTCCCAACAGGAGTGAGCAAAGGAGCCTTTATGGTGGCTCATCCTGCTGCACTTCATGCAGTTGTTGAGGCATTCTGCATTACAGGACAGCAGGCAGAGGTGTGTTCCATCGAGCCTTGCAGAGCAGCTATGCACGAACAAGAGCCGCTCTCTCAAATATTGAGGTTCTATCAGCATAAAGCAAGTGCAAGTTAAACTACATCCAGGCTAAATGTATTTGTAAAATCACCTCACAATCCTCTTTTGGGTCATATTTTACCATTCTTCATCTTGTAGTACATAAAAGGGTCAACAGGAACTATCAGTGTAATACAGCCAGTGTTTGTTACACTGACATACTGCTTTCCTGCCTCCCCGTGTCCTCACACTTGATCCTGATAATTCTATCTCCTGTTCCCTATCTTATTTCCTGCAGCAGGAACAAACTCACATGGCAAGCTTTTCCTAGCTCAGGGAATCTCTGAATTCAAATAACTGTAATAACTATATTCAGAAATATTTTTGCTGTCAAACAGCTTTCTAAAATACCACGAACCATTGTCTTTTAATATCAGTGAATTTTTATTACTTGCTTGTTTTACGAGTTCACTTTGTGTTCTTGGCACAATACAAATAATTCTTTGTTCTGCCTTTGTTTTAGAGTGGAATAATCTCAAATGTACATCGTACTTGATGAAGGTAGAGTCAGACAAAACCTTGTGTCTGGCTTAGCCACATCCATTTCTACGTCTTAAGGCTTGGGATCTACGAAGGGAGACATTGATCCCTCAGAAATAGCCTTTAGAGCATCTGCAAGAGCGAACTGTGAGTACCTAAACCAGTCCTCATCATGTCCCCACAGACAGCAAGACTTTTCAAATGGACAGCTGAACACTCAGCATGGGGAAATGGGAGCTCCCAGTGAATCTGTAAGGAATTCAAAAGGGTGAAGGAAAATGGAAATGCACACAGGCAGCCAGAGGGGAACACCTACCTCAGCAGCACTACTGAACTGCTCCTCGTTTTCCTCTGCTCTGACCAAAAGGAGATACTGGTGAGGGTCACTTTCATAATCCACGCTCCGAGTCAGCCTGATCTCTCCTGTTGCCCGATCAATACTGAACAGACCCCCAGGATTAGTGAGCAAACTGTAGCTCAGGGATTTCTTTTGATATGACACAGCAGTGACTGTAAGAAAGCTGCATTAAAAAAAAAAATAAAAAGAGAGGGCTCAAGGACATAATACAGCATTCTGAAAAATCTGACAAAAGCGATGCATATCAGAAATGATGGTGCAACCCTGTAGGTCTGCTCAGAGGTATCCTCGGTGCAGTTGGTGACAGCTGTATCTAAACACCAAATTCAAGCATTTTGTTACACAGTGGTTCTATCACCTTGGGGTTAAACAGATAAAGACAGGATTCTTGGAAGCAGAACACAGTAAGGATTAAAAGTGCAGGAACGGAGGATTTAATTTTTGCTGCAGCTGAATTTGCCTACTTCAACTTCCTTTATGGCAGTGACGGTTTTCAGGCAGGGAACTAAAAGATAAAGCAAGATGAAAAAGATTTGTTTTAATAACAACACAGTAAGTTTTCTGTAGTCATGAGATCATAAAATTCCAACAGATAACTGCAAAAGGATAAAAGTGAGGCCCTAACAGCAGTGTGTGCTACAGCTTTCACTGGACATATATTTTTAGCTCATCTGGCACTATCTTTTTTCCACTGAAGTCCAATGTGTTTAAAGCCTTGAAGTGGAAACGCCCACAGTAAAAAGTAAAAGAATAAATTCAAAACTAAGTCTTTTAAAGGATTTAAACCAAAATACTAATTCCTCAAGTGTCTCTTGCCATAATGTGCAGGTTTTTAAGAAGAATTCCATCTCCCAGAACACACCAACATGTATGATCCTGTGACAATTACAGTCAAAACCCACAAACTCCTTTTGTGCAAACTCCTTTTTCTTTCCCCCCTTGTGTTTCCATGCTGCTGTCCTCTCCCTTTCCACTGGTGCACTATTGAACCAATGGACAGCATTGCTGCAGATCATTATCTCCCTTTAGTTTTCTCCTGTATTTTCCTGTGATGAGGTCTCACAGGCAGTTTCAGCCAGTGCACAGCCGCATTCCCACCAAGAGGAATTATTTTGTCCTCCTTTACCTCCCTGCCCTGGGTGCATGTTTGAGCCACCTCTCCTCTTCTCCTGTCAGCGCTGGAAATCTCAAGGCCATGCTGGGAGCGCTTTAACAGCCCAGCTGAAAACTTTTTTTGCCTCTTTTGTCTTTGTATCTCCTTGGCTCAGCCTGCCCATGGAGTTGTAGCTCACCGGCATTAGAGGCAGACCAAAGGAAGAGAAAGATTTAAACGCTCCTCTGCTCAGCAGCAGCCTTAAACCAGGCTCTAACTGAGAAATCCTGAACCCAGAAATCCAGTGCATGACAGCAACCCTGCTCTCCTGCATACTTGGGTAATTGGTGCCATTTAAATATAAGAACTTTAGCATTCTAAATGGATTTTCATGGCTATTTCTGGCCAACACACTACAGAAACAGCTTTCACAATTTCATTGTGTATATACAAACCTTCTCAGGTGTAAATAACACACAAAACACTTAATTCCTTCTGATATTACCAAGTCATGTAAACAACTGACTGAACTACTATCATCTAACATGTGCAAACCTAAAAACAGTGATAAAAATAGTTATGAACAATTTTGTTATTTTAAATTCTAAACACTATCGAACCCAAGACAGCAGGTACCTGTTAGACATTACACTATTTTGCAGTTATTCCATTTCTTTTATGCCTGTGCAATTTAATTTTTTTGCAGTTTTAAAGAAAAACCTTGTATCTACTATTATTACTTTTAATCTTAACAGTCCTTGGTTATTTTGACACTGTAAAACAATGTTATGGACTGAACAGTAACACCACAGATAATATAAATATGAATAACAGCTGAATTGTCACAGAAGGAACACACTGACTGGACAGAAGTATTCTCAGTTCTCAAAACCGTTTGGAAAAGTAGGATCTGAGAATTCAGATGGACTTAACGTTACAACATTTTCTGTGGTATTTCAATTGACATGGTTAGACAAACAACAGAGAAATAAAATTACATGATCTGTGGCTACTTCATTTTTGCTCAGGTTGTCATTGTGATGAAGACAGGAGAGTAATTTTTTTGGTGCAAAAGGCATTTCTCCAAATTTGACACACAAAATGAATATATTCTTTTGCACAGATTATCTTTCTTCATGCTGTAACAATACTAATTTGTATTCTGCATTTTGTTTGAAAATTAAGACACAATCAACATATACTACTCTTTTCCATATCATTTCAAAAAGCAAGAAAGCACAATTATTCAATACCACTTCTACCTATAAAAGGGTGACTAAAAAATACATCAAACTCTGTCTGGATCACTTCCATTAAGAGACCTAAATTGCTTCTCACAGTATCTATTTATGATTCACAAACAACACCAAGGCTTTGGGAGATCAAAGAGAAGCCAAAACCAGGAACACAACCTCACTGCGTTATTTTGAGCTGTTACTTACGGTTCTCCGTGTGGAGTGCTCTCAGGAACATGCACCAAGTATGACATGTTGGAGAACTGTGGTGGTCGAAATCCAGCAATTACAGAGACAGAGGCTGGAGACCCTCTGCTTCCGAGTTTATCTGCTGCTAGTACAGTCAGCAAATACTCCTTGTCCCTCACCAATGGCAAACCTGTGGTTTTAATCCAGCCAGTGTCCTTCTCAACTTCAAATCTGTCTTCACCACCTAGAAAGAACAAATCCATAAACTCTTTTCAGCAAAAAAGTTTTCACTTGATTAAAATTAAGAGAATATAGTGTCAACTCCCACGCTGGCTTTGGCTTAGGATCAGCATGGACTCTAAACTTCAAAAGTTTGTTTAGAACGTAGAAATCAGTCATTATATCCATGATTGCATTCCAAGTTGCATTTCACTTCTCTGGACAATTATCAGTCTTCTTTATCATTGAATCGAATGGTTTGGGTTGGAAGGGACCTTAAAGCTCATCTCATTGCACCCCCTGCCATGGCAGGGACACCTCCCACTGTCCCAGGCTGCTCCACCTGGCCTTGGGCACTGCCAGGGATCCAGGGGCAGCCACAGCTTCTCTGGGCACCCTGTGCCAGGGCCTGCCCACCCTCACATGGAATAATTTCTTGCCAATATCCCATCTAACCCTGCCCTCTGGCAGTGCTAAGCGATTCCCCCTTGTCCTGTCACTCCAGGCTCTTGCAAATAGTCTCCCTCCACCTTTCTTCTATCCTCCAATACTTTGTGGTTTGACCCTTAGCAGAAAATACTCTGCTGTAAAGGTATTGTTGCTCCCTCCTGCTCAGACACTTTTGATCTACTTCTAAACTTTATTTTTAAAGACACACAAAAAATTATCACTGAGTCTAACTTCGCACAATCCAGACTTTCAAAAGTTTGTTACAAATTAATCAGAAGCGTTACTCCTGCAGGAGAGAGGAACATGAACCCTCCTCTCCATGCAACAAACTGCTCCTCCACAGACTGTCTCATCAGCAGGCAGCCCCATTGCCACCCCCTTACCAAAGCCTTGGGGACTACTGACTGTTCCAGCCCCCATCATCCCCCAGGAATGTACATGGGCAGGAACCCAACTTTGCAAAGAAATTTGTCCATAACATCAATAAAAGTTGATTTTTCTCACACACAGAGCTGAAGGTTTATGAACATTTTGCAGGAAAAAGGGAAAATAGAGTTGAGGGTAAATGACAAAAAAGTCACAATAGTGACTTCACACAGGAATGGGAGGGTTAAAATTTACCTTCCAAGAGAAAATATTCTACAGTTCCATGGATCCCTTCGTCTGCATCCACAGCAAGCAGCTTGTACACTTCAGTGCCTCCTGCAGCCTCAGGGGAAACCACAGCCAGGAAGGGGAAGGGCTCCATGGCCCATTCTGGGACGTTGTCATTCACATCCGTCACAGTGAGTGACACGTGCACCAAGTACCAATCCTTCCCTAATGGTCACAGGAGAAGGAAGAAATAATGAGAGCAGCTACTTCATGATATTCAGAGTAACAGAATCCTGTCACTACCTCAGTGTGCTCCTCCTGCAGTACTGTTGGCATGCAATGCAGAAAAACTTGGAGTTTCAGGTTCTTCTGGAATGAACGCCATCCAGCCCCAATGTGGGGCAGAAATGACCAGCACAAGTGCTGCTGAACTGCAAGACTGGGGCCACCCATATCACATTCTTCTAATATCTCTTCTTAGGAAAAATCATACATTTTTAAATTTTCAAACTTTACCCATTTTCTAAAAATTTTCTTCTACTTTTTTTTTTTTTTAAAGAAGAAGAAGAAAAAAGCATCAAATATTTTGTTTATGCAAAGTTACAGCAACTCTGACTTTGAAAATTAAATACTTGTTGCCAAAAATTTGAACCAATCTACCCTAACCCATGATTTGCCCTTCTATAAAGTTCATTGAAATCCTAATATAGTTTTCACTTCTACTTAAGTTTAAATTCTATTAAATCCATACAATCAAAATCCAGAACAACAAACCGCCACAAAATGGAACTATTAATTTTTTTTAAAACTCAACAGCATAAGATCCTTAAAAATTGAGGAAAAATATTTATTATACTTTTACCATTATTAAATTAAACAACGAAATAGCAGAGCTCCTAACAAGTAATAAGTATCAGCCATGTATTTCTGAAAAGGTGGCAGAAAGGACACGTGAGATAGTGATGGAGTGAGAGGGTTTTTTAACTGATAATTATCAGTAATTCCACAGAGCACAGGATGAACATAACGTGGACCTTTGGGCCAGTTTGGCTTCCAGCAGATTTGCACTGACCTTGTGAACAGCTCTGCTACAGAAGGCAAGCTGAGTGCTCCTGCAGCCCAAATGCAATGCCTCTGGCTCCAGAAAAGTGATGCATTGGCCCCTGGTGCAGCTGCAAAGGCAGCACAACTGCACCGGCACAGCTCTGTGCTCCAGCCTGGAATGTGGCCCAGGCTAACAAAGCCAGCTACATTACAGCATCACCTATCCACAAATTTAATACGGGGTGTAAAGTCAGAAGTTTTTAAGTTGGCAGTGTTAATACTTGATTTCAGTGTTGATTTATTATTTATATATACATGAGAATATACAGACGTGTGTTTATTTCCAAAACAGCTCTACAGGAATTGAAGCAACATACAAAAGGGAACATCTAAAATTGCCAGTTTTAATTTAATTAATAATATAAGGAACTTGGTACTTAAATATAAAGTGGTGCCAAAATATCTAATCTTGTAGACAGCGTTCTGTTGCTAAGGGGGCCTGCTCTGTCAGGAATTTCACCTAGGCTGCACTGCTGTATTTAATCTCCCTGTCTGCAGCACAACATCCACGTTCCAACTAAAATCTGCTCCTCTGTCCGAGGTGTGCGTTTACTGACATTATCCCTTTGCTCACACAGAAGTACCAACTCTTGCAGCTTCAGTTTTCCATACTCAGAAGTTCCTGTCTGCCAGCACCTGTGTGTTTAGTACAGCATATCAGAACCTGCCATCTGTGAATAACCAGTCCATGGACTGCTGTAAAGAAAACTCCTTTGTGTTGTGACTAGCAAAGTAAAATACAAGTTTCTTAGCTTAGATTCCCGAGACTTAATCCATCACGACCTTTGAGTACATTCTATTTTTACCCAGAAAATTCTCCTGCTAGAAAAGTCAGCAGTCACCCAAGACAATCAGAGGCTTAGTTCACCTTGTAAAAGTGCATTAATTCATCTGAATTTTAAATCTGTGAGTACATGGTCTTCTTCTCTTTCTCTAAAGAGAACAAAAAGTGTATTGACAGTAACTTGTTAAATCCAAATTAATTTCTTTGTAAGTACACCCTGTATGAATATTCTAATGTTCCAGGAAATCTAATATCAGTCCATGGTAGCATGTATGAAAAAAGAGTGCCTACAGCAAAACCCAATATTTAATTTATTAAACAGTAAATCACAGAAGTGATCAGTATCCTGAAAAAGAACTTGTGTTGGGTTTGCCTGTTAAACATGCCTTGCTCCACTGTGGAACACGGATACACACAACACGTGTTCTGACATTTTCATGTTACCAGTTACCACATACATCCAAGTCTTACAAACTCCTCCTGACTGTGAGACAGCTGTGTGTGTGTGTGTTATGTGTGACTGCACCTCTGCAAAGAGAAGCATTGGGAGCCCATTGTAAGGATGCTCAATTCAGCTTCTCTGGACGGATGTTTTTTAAAACAGTGCATGTGAAGCCAAAGTTTCCAAAGAGAAATTCAAACTGCCTTGCTACAAAACACCGCTGACACCGAGGTGAGAGCAGAGTAGCCCACTCTGCTGTGGCCAGTAGTCACACAGGTATAATTCCCTTCAGCATTTAGACAGCCTGAGAGCAGCTGCTTTGCTTTCTCCTCTATTTAGCACCAAAAAAAAAAAAAAAGTGCCAAAAGGAGATGAAAAAATCTTTAAAAAACCCCAAATATGTCAAAAGCAGCAGCATGTTATTACTCCTCACTACTATACTAAATAGTATGAGGTGTGTTTCAAATAAACGTGTCTCATGTCAGAATGTGTGTTCTGAAAAAATATGTGTCTTTCAGAAAAAAATGCAGAGGAGGGAGCAGGCTGGGCATTGACCTACGGCTGAAATACACCACAGTGACGCACAGCAGGGTCAGTTCCAAACGGTAAGTGCCAGCCGCAATCCGTGACTGCTTGAACAGCCCTACGATCTTAATTAAAAGGTGTCCAGACAGAGCCGTTGCAAAAGGGAGAAGTTAATGTCAAAGTTGCCTGTCTCTTCTCAAAAGAAGAGCTCTGGTGGAAGTTGCCCCAAGTTTGAAAATACTCACTATTAGCCTTGTTTGCCTGGGCATACTGTGGGCTTAAAGTAGCAGCACTAAATTAGAAGCTGAGTTAAGAACCTTTGAAAATCTGCCCCTATAATAGCAAGACCTATTGAGGATTTGAATGCTACCTTGGTAATCCTGCTAGGAGTAGAAAGGCTACTGATGTTTGTCCCTCTGGAGTCTGGAAATCACTCTCCTAATCAACCCCTGAACTCACTCTGTTTCAAATCCTGTGAGAGTTCCTAACATGCATGCATTCCTCTGTCAACAACTGAGTCCCAACTGAAGAATAATTCATTTTCATTGAAGAAATAGTACTAAATCTGGTTACAAATCCCACCTTTGTCACTTAACCAATGCCAATTCACTAAAAATTAATATGTCGGTACTTAGAACATATTTGTAACTGAGAAACAGTTGTTAAGAACACTGTGCAAAAATTCACATGGACCAAAATTAATCCTCACATGCTCTAGGAAACTTTATTGCTCAAAACTCAAAGAACTTGGGTACATTCCTCCAGGTACTTTTGTTTTAAAAGTTGAGAGACCTTAGAGTCATTTTGACATCTTCATAAGACCAAAGCTTTCGGCAATATGTTGGTTACCTCTGAAATGTGAATAATCTTGAGAGTTTTGTTAAGACAGTCAGCAGGAGCTGCAGGCTTTAAGTGCCTCTCTTGACCAGTATCCATTTCCACTGCATATGATCCTACAGGTCTTATTGGTATATTATCTTCTTCCATCAACCCCAGACAATCTGATTCATAGGAAAAAATGCTGAATAAATCACCATGATTTCACAGATAAAGGCAGTCTGGAGGAAAATGACTGCAAGTAAATTTTCCCTAGACCGCATCCCATATATCAAAGGGAAGACTACAGCAGAAACACCGAACAGGACTGTGCTTCTCTGCAGAGACCTACAAATGTGACCTGACAACTTGTGGAAAAAACATCAGGGTGTCCAGCGAAGCATGATCGGACAAGGACTTGCCAGGGGACAACGAATGTGATGAAGAGACTGACAGCAACAATAATGTCTGTGTAATATGTGGATGTCTAGCAGGACAACGCATTAAGGATTTCAAAGTATGTGTTTGTGAACATGATTTTTTTAAGCATAACTCCACATTCTAATTACCAGAGCAAGTATTTCGAAGTTTTTGCTTTATTGTAATTACCATGACAGTCACAAAACACAAGAGACTGCCTTTTGTAATGCATGTGACCCAGCTGCTTGCCTGCAGAACGGACCTTAAACCAGGCTTTCAACTCGTTTTTAATACGCTACATAAAATTAATTTTCTCCCTAACTTATGAAAATTATTTGTGCTTCAAGACAGTGGATGGAAGAAATTTGAGAAACATACACCTCTCTATGGTGTTCAGGTGTCGCAATGCTTCCTTCCATCAAAACATCCCCCATATGTACCTTACAGACATATTAATTATATGGGTTCATCAGTATATTAAGAGTAACAGTACATAATTATGCATCTGCATTCATGTATTATGATTAATAGCAGTTTATTGGTAGTATATGTGCAGTAATATTACCACATTATGGGAAAAATAATATGTTACAATTCCACTCAAATCTTAGCAGGAACAGCTTAAAACTGATAATCCTCTGTGGATTTGGGTTAAGTCCTACAAACACACAGAGAGGTTCTGCTGAAATTATCTGTTCCCAATACCAGGCCTTGACAACCAGTGGAGATACCTGCCTGTATATTCAGCAGTGCAAGTCAACCACCACTGAGATCCTAAGTCAGGAATGTGACACCGGCTTCATTTTCCCGAAAAGAATTTTCATACTGTTGTGTAACACAATAGCAATTAAAACCACCTCAATATTCATATTGTTTGACTTTCAAGCCAGGCACATCATAGATATCTTGCACAATGTCACCCATTCAAAAGAAATCCTACTCAAAGAATGGTTCTGCTAATTAGATTGTTGGCACACATACAGATTTTGCATTTGACAGATTTTCTTCCCTAGCTTCAGACAACAGAAAAATTTAAATTGCTTTCTCACAGATACTGAGCAAGAGGAGATAAAACACAAAATGGCCCTTGCTGATCAAAAACATGACAGTAACATAACAATGGGACACCTTATGTCAAAAATCAGTATTTTTAAAAGTCATATGGAAAATAATACCTCGTATTTGAAAGGGTAAAATCATCTTTTTATTTAATCACAAAGTATCTTTCCTCTTAGTTTTCTTCAGTATGGAAACTAACGAAAACAGGTTCTGTAAGCAGATTGCTTTTCCCATGTATTTGCAAACACCACTTATTTGCCCTACACAGTATCAAATCTAAGCCCTCTCTACAGCTCTCTTTTCAATTTATACAGAAAACTAAAACTAAAATTATGAACTCTAGTCCAGAGGTTTTTCCTACTTTAGCTGCTTAATTCCCTATTAGAGTCAATTCGTGTATCATCAAAAATCCTTCTTAGGGCAGCTCATCCTGAAGTCTGCTCATCCTGAAGTCTGCTTTTTTTCTCTCCGATATTCCCTCCAGTTGGAATTACTTCCTTTTAATTTAATATTACTGACAAAAGCTGCAGCACTGAAATTCATTCCCTATCACCAAAATCAACCTTCATAATCTGCTGCTGAAACCTCATAGGTATCTATCTATAATTGCTTATTCTTCATGCCTATCTGTGATTGAAAACTGATTAACATAAGGATTTATTTCACTGCCTTTCTCTGAAATCCAACCACATTAGGTAAGGTAATACACTAGTTGCCCCACGTTTCTGCTTACAGGAAATGTATGATATGTCATCACTCACAATTCTCATCCTTCGGAAGAAAAAGAAACTAACAAAAAAAAGTAGGTAGCTTGCTAGGAAGTTTAATCATAGTAAAAATGGAAATAAATGGTAATGAGTCACTAAAAAAAAATAGAGAAAGAGTCTCTAAAACATCTAAACAATAGCAAGCAAAGAAACAAAACAGGAAAAAGTCTTAAAACTCATATACTGTGAAGACCAGGTTACACTTCTGATGTCCAGTTTAAGACATATAGAGAAACTTAGGGATAGAAAGCCCTCTCAAAATCACGAACCTCTTGGGACAGTCTGAGTTAAAGACTTGTCAAAATTGAAGAATATACTGAAAATGACAAAAAGCAATTTGGTATCTTGATGGGATAATGGTTCTCTCTTCTGCTTTAGGTTCTTTACTGAATCCAGGTTTATCTGAAAAAACTCTTTTGTGATGTCCACCATTAATTTTCTGGGAAGGGGTTTTAACATAAAGTAACACGAACCAGCTCCTCCAACCTGGTATTGCAGCTGGTTATAAAGATTCATTATTGCAGAGAGATACTGCAAACTGATAAATCCTGTCATTTCATACAGCAACTAGAAAAAAATATTCCCCCACCTCCCAACCACGTTACACCAAGGATGGCAGGAAAGAGGCAAAGGCTTTAATACTTAATCATTCAGTCAACAGCAACTTTTGAAGGCTCTTCTGGTTAAACCAAGCCTTGAAAATCATGCCTGCTGAAATAGTCTAACTGCAATTTCAAATACTGTGGGTCAGAGTTGCCTCTAAACCCATCTCTTTTCACCATGTCAAATTATAAAAGATGCTGTCAATCTGTGAAATCCAACGTATTCTCAGACTTCTGATTGCATTAGGATTATATGACTGTCTTTTCTCTCAAAAATCCAATGGATAATTCTATAAGACGAGACTTGAAAATAAAATCCTTATATTCATTAAAAATGTAGGCTTCTCTGCATCAGTGTAATTGATAAAACTGACAATGCCAGACATTCTGATTTTAAAAATCTGACAATAGAGAAATGTAGTTGACTGAACATGTCTCTACAATTGTGGACAAACATTATACATTCCTTGAATGTACTGAGGGAAGAGGTATTACATTATCATGATTAAACAATAATGGGTGAGAAGCTAGCTTGCTCCTGGCATTTTCAGGTCATTACAATATATTTTTAAAAGGAGATTATGAGAGTGTTAAAAGTCTTGCAAGCCTTGAGGTTACTATTGCTATTACATACTGCCCTACATCCATCAGCAAATTAAGTATTCAAGCTGGTATTTTTCTTTATGGTTTTGTGTTTGTTTTTTTTTATTTTTAAGTTGCTCCCACTTCTAAGACTCTTCCCTTAAATAGACAAATGCTTTCTTGAAAATGTAGGGTTTTTATGTTTGGGTTACTGCATGTTAAATATTTTGGAGTTGGTTGAGAGTATATTGAAATTTTGAAGACTCTTTGCAAATATCATACTGTGCTGTTTAAAAACCTCACTCTATAATGTGTCTTCATGTAAAGTATCTACTGACACAGAGTTTGGGAAGATACATTTTCAGAAAAAAATCTTAATGCCCTAAACCTCTAGCTACAATCAGGAGAAATCTCTTTTCCCATTTTCATACCATAACATGAGATAAAAGCTACTGGTTATTGTACCCAGTCCTACTGTATATCCTTCAAAAAAATAGGACAATTATGCACAAACATTTCTCTACTGTCATTTCTGAAGATTCCTGAGGTATATGATGGGCTACTTTTAAGTACAGTAGTTTGCTCATTCATAAAACATAAACCTTCTAAAGAGATAACTTTGATGGGCTCAAGCTAGGGACAGCCCCTGCTCTCTCCTAATATGCCTCATCTTTTTTGCAGATAGAATAATGACAGTCTGGCATGTCTCTGCTCCTTACCATCATGTGGCTTTTAAAATTGAAGTCAAAGCAAACCAGAAAACAAAATAAGGAAAGCGTCAGAGGAGCCCAGTGATAATGGCAGAGAGGATATTAACATAAGGAACCAATTAAAAGACTTTAAGGTGGTAACCATGTAATCAGGGACTTCCCAGTGTGGCACCAATCTTCTGAGGGGGGCAGTCAGGGAAACCGAGCATGCCCAGATGTGAAATAATGACTGCAAATTAATAATTACAACAGACATCTCTAAATAACAAAACATTGTCTGAATGAATTACTACTGATTGCCAAAAAGCGTTATCATAAGAAAAGAACTTGGCTAAAGCAGTAGCAGCTACTGTGCTGTTAAAAGATGGGAAGGTGTCTTGAAATTTTCTTTAGAATATCTTGGGGAAAATCCAGCTTGTTTCTCTGTAGTTTTTCATATGCAAGGAGGGGACAAAAAAGGAAAAAGAAAAGGTAGAAATGCCACCACAATCAGTGGCCTCAACAACAGAGCCTGCTGTATTTCCTTGGATCATTATGGAATCACAGAATGATTTGGGTTCGAAGCTCATCTCATTCCAACCTCCCTACCATGGGCAGGGACACCTCCCACTAGACCAGGCTGCTCAAAGCCCCATCCAGCCTGGCCTGTATGTTCTATAATTTATTTGTTCTATCAAATTGTCAAATTTGTGCTGAAATTTAGTTACATCTTAAGAAAAAAATGGGGAAAAAAAGTTCATTTCTTTTGCAGAAATTGAATGTTTGAGATGGTAAAAAGCCAGAAGATCTAAACAGCTTTGGTGTTCAAGTCACAGCAGTCTCACAAAGATATTTTTAATCTGATTGCTTGGAATAGAAAGATAATTTCAAAACATTCAGACTGATCAAACATCAAGATGGTGCTCCACAGCTTCCTCAGACATTCCTTTCTACCACAAATCAGGAACATTCCAAGCCTGTAAACACCCATACCTGTCCTGAATGCACACAGAACATACATTTTCTTTTGACTTAATTGCATGAAACCTTTTGCAGTTAAATGAAACCCATCTGCTGGGTGATAGATGATGATTCCAACTTAAGCTCAGCTTGAAGTGTAACTGTTAACAGCTGTAATTCATCAAAGAGGAAATAAGAAATGTAAAAGGCAAAACATCACCCAGAAGCTACTTAATTCTTAGGGATGATCCCCCCAGAATCAATACAGCCAGTAAGGGACTAAGGCCTCAGATAAAATTAAAACAGATGATCCTTGATTTCCAAGCATGAAATCCTTCAAGGTGAAAATATTACTAAAATTGGTATCTCCACTCTCTGTGTTGATTTAAACAGGACAAATATATTTCAAATATAGGTGACTGTTGTTACTGTTGGAAGGCACATCAAACCTCAGTGAATCCTCTGATAAGAAAAAATGAACGACAGGAGATTACAAAGCTAATGCCCATGGATCAAGTAAGGTCAAGGGAGCTTGAGACAGCAGGATTAGAGAGGCGGGATCTTTAATGCACTTCCCCCAGCACTAATGGAATAATAATGGCTCCTTCTCAAATTAAATGCTACCCCATGTTGAAATATTAATGTGTGTGACAGTCTAAGAAATTTTACCTTCTGCTCACTGGGTAAAAACTTAAAACAGCATTATGGTTTTGCAAAGAATAAATTATCTTTCAATAAATTGGATGGGATAAAATCCTGAAATGCCACAAAAAACATGAGAATAACCATGAGTCCTTTCAGGCAAGGTTAACTGAAGAATATAACCCAGGGCTGAGTGATCAGTGAGGTCACTGGAGGAATCTCCTCCTCAAGGACCATGTGCCAACAAACATGTTAAGCCCTGAAATTCTGGAGGTCTATTTAGCATTTCATGGCTCAAACTAATGTACATGGTTTTCCTGGTGTTTCCCTTTGGTTTGGGGTTGTAAAGTTTGTGTTTTGGTTTCTTTTCTTTCAGATAAAATGTTTGCTGATTACGAAAAATGTGAAGATTGCTGGGCCATACTTCAATTTCAAGTGTTTTCAGCTCTCAAGATTGATTTTTCTGTCCAACATCAAGGCAGAACCTCACAGCACCTTCCAGAATCTGAAGGAGCCTGCAGAGAAGCCAGAGGGACAACCTTTGCCAGGAATTGCAGTGACAAGAAAAGGAGTAATGGGTACAAATTGAAAGAGTGGAGCTTTAGGTTAGATTAGGATAGATTTAGGTTAGATTAGATTTAGGAAGAAATCTTTTTCTGTGAGGGTGGTGAGACACTGGAACAGATTGCTCAGGGAGGTTGTGGATGATCCCAGCCTGGCAGTGCTCCAGTCCAGGCTGGATAAGAGCTCACCTGAAGCTGAAATACAAATCAAGGCACTATCTCCTCTTGTCCAGGCCCTGAAATTATTCCTCCTCCACAGGTACAGCAGAAGCCATTCCTTTAAGAGAATTTGGCACTATAGGTCCAGATTTTTCTGTTGCTACTTTCTGGTGACTAATTACTGACTCCAGAAAACAAAAACTATGACAAAACTAAGTCTACAAAGTATCAAATAACCATAGAGATACACAGTGAATTAAACAGAACTAGTAACATACTATTTCCTCTACAGATTGCAGTTAATTTTGCTATAGCAGTAAAATAGCCAAAATTGTTATTTCAAAGCATAAAAGAAGGACTATTTTTGGTATCTACATTAAAAAAACCGATGACATTTATAACCAAAATACATCCAGCCACAAAATAACCACAGCATGTCATGCACTGGTAATGACAATAATTATAGCAGTCATTTGTGCACATCACTACCTAAAACCTTGGAGCTCAGCTGCAGCTTTGGGAAAACACTTCCACCCTGAATGCTGAACAGTTATTCATACTGCAAAAGGCCCTCAAAGCTACCCCTGATGCAGGAAAACATACATGAGCACAAAGCCTACCGCCTACGAAGAAATACTGCAGGTAGTGAGGAGTGAGTGTGGTACACTGGCAGTGACTCGCCGAGCCAAGGGGAGTGAGCTCACCTAACTCACACCTTCAACAAGCTGCAACTCAGAGAGAGAAAACCCTTCCTCTTCAGGAACATGTGGAAGATACCTGGATATTGTGATGCTACAGGTCTGGTTTCACCTGGAACACCAGCCCTGGACACGCTGTTGTGCTGATCATCCAGGACAGAATTGAGAGGAAGTAAACAGAGGAGTATTTAAAATTCTAGTTTAGCTGAAGAGGAAAAAAATAAATAAACATACAGCCTGTTGCATGTCACTTGTACTCCTCTGAAAAAAAGTTAATTCAGGCACAGGACATCTCCTACACAGTCCTATTTATGAACTAAAGAGTAGGGACTGCCACAGATTAGGAAGAAACTGCTCAGTGCTGCCTTATATCCATATTCCCACCTTCTTGCTACTATTTTGAGAATTCTCTATCAGGCAAAAAAACCCAAGAATCAGCTATTGTTCCTAGAGATGCATTAGGACCGCTTGTTGGCACAATGCTTTCAAGCACTCTTTCCTACTCTAGGTAATGAATCACAATAAACTACATCAAAAAGATAAGGGGAAAGAGGGTACACTTTATATGCTGAAGTATTTAAACATCTTTTCTTATCCTCAACATCATTACCTGGGTTGAAGAATAGAGTAATGATAGAATTAATTATTGGTTCATTTTCAGTTCTCAGTTACCAGGCAGCAAGAATAGGGGAAAGTGAGAAAAAAAAACCAAAAAACCTGAAGGAATTAATACAACTTTCTACCACTTGAACATAAATAGATCTCTGATATCATAAGGTCTAATACTAGAAAACCACAGCTACTAGAATGTTTATGGTTATGTGTAATGTAAGATAAGTGAGTACAGATGTTAAAAGCAAAGTAAATAAACTGGAGAAAGAACCTGAACTTTCACTTTTATTCACAACAAAATTCAGTGTAACCATCTCCACACTTTAATTCATCCTGAAAGTTCACTTTTGTAAATATTGTGTTTTCTCCTGGAGCTTTTGCAATACTCTACATCTATTTCAGACTAAGTAAAACATGTAGTTATGCTAGGCATCTTTTGGTTATCTTTTCTCAGGTTACTGCAGTGTGGATTGCAAGTAAGGAGAGTTTCAAAACTTTCAAATCTGTTTCAAAGTATCATGTTAAATGTATTTTAATTCCTATAAAATGAATATGTAAGCATTCTACAACTTGAAATAGTTTTGAAGGTATCAAGTCATTATTAACCTTTAACTGATGAAAATAGTATTAATAAGATGTATTTTGAATTTAGTCTCCTTTAAACCATGAAACTTAAAATCACCACTACCCAAAGTATGGCATTTGGACTGTCCACAATTAATTACTGTCTACCTAACTTCAGAGTCAGAACTTAGTCCTACGTATTTTTTAGGGATTTATTCTCTTACTACTTACATACTATCACCAGTAATTTATCAGGCTAGTGGAAAATGCTCCAAACTACCTAGTGAAACTACATAATGGTAAAAAAAACCATCCCTGAAATCAAGTTAAAAGTTGTTTCAGTGTTTTTTTTAAACTGCATTAGCAAGCATTGCTTTGGAAGTGAAATCTCGGGCATGACAGAATGACAAGCTCTGTTCCAGGCAATCTCAGACTTCTATATTCAGACTAGAAGAGAGAAAAAACGATCACAAAGGTGAGACCAGCAGTAACCGGGGGCAAGATTAGCTACCACTTTTCTAACAACATCTTCTTGATCCTGACAGAGGGAACTGTGACACCAACAAAGGGCTGAAAGTTGAGCTACATGACAGAGTGGGTGAATATCCCAGCAGCACACTCGGATTGACCCGATGGATTTTGTCACTGCCTCAGAGTAATGACATTCCCCTTGGCAGGTAGCCTTGCTCAAGACTGAGTAGCAGGGGTAGGACACAGAAAGTGCTGTGTTTTGGAAATTGATCTCTCAAGATCTTGGTTTGCAGCCAAAGCTCAAGCTGGAGCACAGCGCAAAACCAGGGCAAGTGACTGACACCAACACGCGACAGAGACAGCCACGACAAAACCCCAGAGAGAACGAGAGAAGGATCTGAGAGCTGCTCCTCAGGAGCCGAGCGAAAGGAGCTGCTGATGCAGCCGGCTTCACAGGGGGAAGTATCCATGTCACTGAAACTGTCAGCCCTAATTAGAACCCTGCAGGCATCCCCAGGGATTTCACAGACACCAAGGAATAAACTGCCTCTCACTCCTATGGGCTGCCCCTCAGTCAGAAAGCAGACGAGATAAGGGAAAGGAATCGCGTGGGAAGCTTTTCATCTCTCCCGCCTGCGCTGCTCTGTGGCTACGGGAAATCACTCTGAGCAGCTGCACTGCTGAGAAGTTAATCGTTTTCACAACCACTAGAAGTCACATAATGCCAAACCCTTCCTAAACCTTTCCAAGATGAAATCAGGCCAACCAACTTACTTCTTCTGATAAGATTTTCTCCAGAACACTCATTCTGGGCAATCTTTAGAACATTGTTACAATCACAAGTAACATGAAAATAAAAAATGAGACATAGTAAATGCAAAGAGATATCCACCATTCATAGATTAAAAACATGCTTAAACTAATCCGTAGTTTCATAGGTAAAAAATATTAACCAAGATGACAACTAAAAGGGATAAGAGAATTTTTTTAAGCAGTATGTGTGATCAGTAAATGAAATTAGCTATTCCATTTAACTTGAGTAAGAGCTTATGAAAAATGGCAATTTAAGTCACATACGTGCCCTTTTAATGGTACACATTGAACTCCTGAGATATTTTTTAAAAAGAACAGCTACCTAAACACAAAGTCTCCAGTTCTGCAAAAACCTTCCACATCATGCTCGTGAGTCAAACTCAATGGCTTCTGCTGCACGCTTCAAGGTAGACACTTACAAGATGAGAGCTATAGGGAACATTTTAATAACAAACACCCGTGTGTAAGAAGCTTGGTGTACCTTATATGCTGTGCCTCAACCACTCACTAACAACTCAGAATTCTAACCCTTGAAATAGTTAAATTCTGCTAGACACCTCACTGCATTTTCACACAGCTGTACAGCCCACCTTCCCTAAGCTCCATCATACTTCTTGTCACCTCCACTGTTTTAATATTAATAATTTCCAGATTTAAAAGACCAAAACCACATTCCACAACGTAACTGCATATGACCCCTGATGCTAAACCACCCTCAAGGGTTTGCTGTCTCTTGGGGACAAACTGTCCTCCGACTCCCTGATGGGACAAGACCCTTGCTTCTCTAAGACTTTGTCTAACACCCACCTCGGCGCTCCTGGACGCGGACGACGAGCTCCCAGGCGGCCACCGCCTCCCTGTCCAGGGCAGCGCGCAGCGTCACCTCGCCGCTCTCTCGCTCCACGCGCACCGGTGACTCCTCGGCGGGCGGCGACAGCAGCTCGAACCATGCGGAGGCGAAGCGAGCGGGGGCCAGGGTGGCCAGGAGGGCGCCGGGGCGAGAGTCCTCGGGCAGGGCGAGTGCCAGGGGCGCGGCGGGCGGCAGCGCGGCCCGGCGGCGGCGGCGGAGCGGC
>VZTX01023035.1:0-44885 GCA_013400915.1 Pardalotus punctatus
GATGGTGCCAGGACCATGCCCACTTTTCCTTGATGGCACAGAGACTGTGAACAGCTTGCTCAACCATGCAGGGTCCATGCACACCTCACATGGCAGCATGGGGATCACACACACCTTGGCTGGCAGCACAGGGACCATGCACACCCTGCACAGTGATACAAGGACCATCCACACCTCTCCTGGCGGCACAAAGACCAGGAACACCTTGCACAGTGGCACAAGGGCCGCCAGCACCTTTTCTGATGGCACAGGGACCCTGCACACCTTGTTTGGTGGCACCGGGACCAAGAACATCTTGCACAGTGGCACGGGGACCACACACACCTTGGTGGCAGCATGGGGACCGTGCACCTGCATTGCAGCACCCAGCAAAACAAAGCACTTTTAACACTCCAAAACCCGACTTCAGAACTGTAACATTTCTTCTTTTTGTTATTGTTTCAAGGAGAGGAGGGAAAAAGGCCTGTTGAATTTTTTGGCAGTCTGTGGTTACATGTGAGGGGACTCAATGGCTCAGTGCCAGCACAGAGCAGTGTGAAGGCTCATCCCAATCCTGATGCTCCCCACTTCCTCCAGTTTCTACTCCCTTGGGGTTTTTTGGTGCATTCATGTTGCATTTTGGTTGTTGCTGGTTTGTCAGGCAGTGGGTCAGGTTTGGGCTGGGTGCCCCACATGGCTCATCCCATGCTCAGACATCAGGAGGGGATTTGCACAATTCTTTTGGGAATCTGCAGGCTTTTACTTCAATCTGCACATTGCCAAACCAGCCAATACCACACACATGCTGAAAATGCTGGAAACTTGGAGTGGCCCTTTTTTCCAATCCCAATATCACCTCCTGAGTTTCCCAAAATCTCTAAAATTAGAGCCTGGGGCCTGGTTAAGTTTTTTGGGACCCTTTGTGGAAGGTCCCTCTGTGTCCTGGCAGTTCCTGGGTGCTCATCCCAGCAATCTCAGCTACCTTACATTTATTTTCATCTTCAGGCTGAGCTTTAATAAAAAAAGTTCTCAATAACCTCTTGAGTGTGGAGAGTTATTTCTTTGCAGCAGGGAGTCCAAAGCTAAGGAAGAGCAGAAATGGAATGACTTCTCAGTGTGTTGACTGAGTTATATTCTTAAGAATGTTGAAAACTTAATTTTCAGGCTGATAAATTCGTATTTTATGCTGACCTGGAAGACCCTGACATCAGGAATGTCCATCCCTATGAGAGCTCTGGGGAGCCAGGTTGAATGGTTTCTGCTCCTGCACTCTTCTTCATTCTTTCTTTTCCATTTGTGAGATCTAAATGAATATTCCATTTTCATTCAAACTTTGATGAATGGAAGTTCATGTTTATTTAGTTTTCACGAAAAAAAAAAATTAAAAAAACAAAATCTACAACTTCCAGACCATTGGAAACACCCCTTGCATCTCACATCCAACCCCACGTTTACTGTGTGGCTGCAGGAGCAGCCTCTTGGGAAGCACTGAAGTTATTTACAGACTCCCAGGATACAGAGAGGAGGGGAATAAACCTGAGTGAGGTTGGGAGGCGGCAAATCTAAGCTCAGTAAAACATATTTAACCTCCTTTCACGCCCCACTGTCACAGCTCCATGCAAACAACCTCCCTGGAGCCCTCTCAGGTGGCTGGGCAGCGTCTGGCCCGACTGGTTTTGCTGCTCAGGAGATCATTATCCATAAAACACAGGGAAAAAAACTGTGTTACCAGCAGTGCTCTCCGCCAGGACGTGTTCCTGGGGGATTTCACGGAGCAAAATTCCCCAGAACCGGCACAGAGGGGATGCCGTGTTTGCACAAATCTTCATTTTTCTTTGTCCGTGTGCACTACCACATTTCCATGGAGCCTTAGACAAAGCCTTTAACTCGGAATATGAACTTTCTCAGTCTGGATTAACACTGAGAGGCAAAAAATTGACTGTTCAAGCCCAGCAGATGGGTCAAGCTGAACTTTGTTGAATCAAATACACCTTAAAGTGAGTTTTACCTCCTGTTTGTAATGGCACAGAGCCATTTGTGATGAGGAGCTGTTTTACAGCTCAGATGTTCTGTCTGGCTTGGAGGAGCCTGTCTCCAACACGGATCCTGTGACGCTTGGTTTTATGGGAAAAGGAGGTGGCCTCTCTGTCCTCCAGGAAAAGCCCAGCATATTTTATTCTTCACAAAATTACGGCGACTGACTGACATCATCTCTCTTGTATTCCTCAACAGTGAATCCTATTTCCCAAATATTAGCACGGCAATAAACCTGAGACCTGCAGAAAGCTTTGGAGCCATCGGCTGATGGCGAGTGAACTTCTGGTGGTGAGTTCCAGATGGAATTGTGGGCAGAAGGCACCAAACAGGAGCAGCCAATGTCACAAATCACAACTACTAAATGACATCATTCTTTGAGCCACAAAAAACAGTTTCTACTTGTCTTTATTTTTTAACGGAGATGTGAATCAAACACGAAGTGGGAAAATTGGAAGAGTGATTTCCAAGAGTGATTTTCAAGAGCAATCCTCTTCCTCCTCTCTGGGTGACACGGTGTAGACCCTTGTTGCCTTTTTGTCCCCAAGCCATATCCTTCAGAGGGTGGATATTTCTGCATTTAATCTGATGTTTTGCAAATGGGAAGAGAAATAATCGTGTCAGTGCCTCTCTGAGGTGAGGGTACAAAGGCTTTCCACGGCTTTCCATGGCTTTTCACACTAGGATGGCATAACTGCAATAAAACTCTGGTTTACTCACTGTTTTACACTCAGCTCAACTCTAAACCAGCTCCTTTTAAAATCATTTACTCATTTTCTTTTTATATGGAGCCTGCCAGGCTTCAGAATAACTGAAGTGGAGAATATTAGGAATAGAGGAGCAGGGAAGATAAACAATCTTGAGAGCAGCGTACAAATGCTGCTCGTTCCATGCTGGAGCGGGAACATTCAGGCACTTTTTTGCAAAAGGAGCAATTAGCACTTTTTAAATAGCTGTATTATGTGGTTGCAAAAACTCCCTGTGTTCACTGCCATGAGGAATGGATGAGGTTTATTCACCACAACAAAATGGATTTTACTGAAAACGGAGAATAAATTAAAGACCTGAAACCCAAACTTTTGTTGAAATTTAGTGGCTGTACAATCTGAGTGGAGAAGGGAGCTGGATTGGTTAAGGTGGACAGCAGATATCCATAGGTTTGCTTACAGGAATATTTTTACGTTTGTATAGTTCTTGCCCAGCATCCTCAGAGCTGAAATCTTTCCAGATGTACTGTTTCAATATAGAATTCCTGGATGGTTTGGGTTGGAAGGGACCTTAAAGCCTAACCAGTTCCACCCCTGCCATGGGCAGGGACACCTTCCACTATCCCAGGTTGCCCCAAGCCCCATCCAACCTGGCCCTGGACACTTCCAGGGGCAGCCACATCTTCTCTGGGCACCCTGTGCCAGGGCCTCCCACCCTCCCAGGGAAGATTTGGTGGCTGATAACCATCAGCAGCACAGGAAGACCACAGAATTCCTAACCCACACCCATAGGAATGGTTTGGATTCAGCACTACCCATAAAAGCTGCAGGAAATCCAAATCCCGGCCGGGGTGACTGGGAGGGACCATGGGACTCATCCAGTCCAGCATCCCACGAGCCCAGGTCAGGTGGGGCTGTGCTCAGCCAAGTCCTAACAATCTTCAGGGATGGAGACCTCAATCTCTGGAAAATCACCCCTCAGGGGATCTGTTAAACAAGTTTCTATTAAAATTTGGTGGATATTGGGAAAACTGAAATGCAGGTTGGCTTTAGCTTGGGACCTGCAACATTTCCTCTATTTTTGCTCCATTTTCTTGCATTTTAACCATGCCTTGTTGACGTTCAAAAGTGTAAATAGGGACTGGAGCAGATGTGCATCAGCCTTGGAGAGAAAATCAGTATTTTCTCCTTTTGTATCCAAGCTGTTGAGGAAGGTCTGGGAGAGGATTGTGGACGTGACCCCGCAGATCTGCTTGGCTGTGGAACACAGGCCGCTCTCTTGTGCTGCCTCAGAATAGAGTTTGAAAGAAATAAGTCTTATTTCCATACTGAGTCATTGCTGCCACTTTGTTGAGCGACTGAATTTTGTTTCAGCTGGTGGTGAATTGGGGACAGGTGCAGAGGATCAGCTTTTTGTTTTCCTGGCAGATGCAAGGATGGGGGGAGAGCAACGTGGTTCTCCTCCATAAAGCAGCCAGAGAATAATGGAAAATTAAGACCAAAACATTTCTGATGAATAAAGGCAGAAGCACAAAGTTCCAGAAGAAAAATATTCTCCACAAAAAAATTTGCAGTTTTCAAACTTGCAGAATTTGAATTTGTTATAAAGCCAGATATTTATCATTTGTTTTAGTGGGTTTGAAACTTATCATGGAATCATTTATGTTGGAGATAACTCAGCTGGAGCAGCAGAAGATGGATGAAGTCACCCAGCCCAGCACATGCTGGTCCCAGGTAGGTGGAGGTGTTACAACAGGTACAGACCTCAGTGCCCAGCCCTGCCCAGCACCTTGGACCTGGCCTGTCAGATCCTGGTCACCACAGACATTTCTCACCAATTCATTGCAATCTGTTTTTCACGCTCGTATCATTACTAAATGTATTTTTTCGGTGGTTTGGGCCTGTTGTTTTATTCTTTAAACTGTTACTTCTCAGTTTGAAAAGGCTACAATAAAAATCTTCAGCAATTTCAAAACTCCATTTTGAGAAAGTGATGTAATAAATAAAATTAACTATGAAATATTAGATTCGCTGATTTTTTAAATTTTTTTTTTAACAAAGCTGGAAGATACTTTTCACTGTTGGGCTGTGAATCCTCCTGGCTTTGGGGGCAGCCAATTTTGGGGTTTTGGAGTGAAAGAAAACACAGGTGGTGATTTCAGGTGAATTCCATCCCAGGGTTCACATCCTGCCTCCGTTTATCCTTCCAGGAATAAACTATGAGCTGTAATTCCACTCCAGTTCAGCGGTTTCATCATTTTTCATCATTTCCCATTTTTCCATCGTTTTTCCAGCCAGCAACAGCCGTGTCCCAGAACTCTCCCGTGCAGTGACAACACCAGCAGCCACTTGGCTGCTTGGCATTTCCGAGGATGCTCCGAGGCTCCTCCAGCCCGTCTGCCGCACGGATTCCGAGGATTTGCGTCTCCAGCGGGGAGGACACAAGGAATTATTTCTGTGTGGGTTGGCAGAGGCTCCTCCGGGAGCAACCCCGGCAGACGGATCCCTGTGGGAAGCTCCAAATCCCTCACTTAGACACCTGCCGAGCTGAAGGATGGGCAGCGGCCGTTCGGGCAGGGGATGCTGCGGGAGGCGGTGCGGGAGCCAAGGCTGCTCCTGGCTCCGTGTGGCCGCAGGGATGTCCGTGGCCCTGTGCCCGTGGGCCCTGGACAGCTCTGAGGATGCATTTTAGAGGAGGAGAAGCGCCAGGGAGAGGAAGGAACTGAGGCCATGGGGACGGGAGGCTGCAGGCTCCGCTTGCGGAGGATGCGGGGCTGAAATCCTGCCTCTGGAATTGGGCTGCGCCATCCCTGTCCCACCCAGTGTCACGGCCATCCCGGCAGTGTCCGAGGAGCCAGAGCCATCCCTGAGGCAGCAGCAGCGGCACCCCCTGCCAATTAACACCCAAAGCACAGTGATTGCCGTGGGTAATTAAGCCGGGAGCGAAGGCACCGCGGGCAGATCCCGGCTCTGCCTTCGCCCGTGGCCGCATTCCCGAGCGGAGCCTCCCGCTCAGCTCACCCCAGACCGGCTCATTCCCACCAGCCCTCAGCCTAATTAGAGGGTTTGATGTGTAGTAATGGCTGCACTAATTAAATGTTGCTGTTTATTATTAAATAATGAGGCTCATTAGCATACGCCGTGCAGTGAGATGCCCGTGGCTGAGCTCCACTGCCTGGCTCTGCCCAGGAAACCTGGGAGTTCCCTGCTCCAAAACTGGATAATCCAAGCTTTTCCCAGCATATTAGAGCATTTTGACTCGTTTAGCCAAAATAATTTTAAATTGGGAACATTTTCACATGCTGTGGAGGGAAACATCCATCTGCTTGCTGGTTTGGGTCACTATTGATCCCATTCCAGAGGCACTGGGAAAATCTGATATCGAGCACATTCCCAAAGGGAACATTTTTCCATGTGTACAAAGCTAAATTGATTGCAAGAGTGCAGCCAGCACTGTGACAAATTTCAGCTGGTTGTTTTGCTGGTGCACCACAGAACAATGTTTATTTCAACACTGGAATTCTCAAATTTCCTGAGGAAAGGTTTAAAGAGCAAAGTATTAAAGACTCATATCCACTGATATATCCACAATATAAAATCTTAATACACTCCCAACACTAATTTAAAACATTCCAGCCACTGGGTCAAAATAAAAACTGGGGAAAAAAATCCCCAGAACACGCAACAGGGCTGAAAATCCAACTTGTTTTCACCACTCAATTGCAGATAGCCCTGGTGAATCAGAAAGTCCTTTTTAATCCTCATTTTTCGTAATTTATTATCAGAGGGGCCAGCTGGGATCACTGTGGCTAAAGGATTATCAGCATTTCCATTACCACCACTTTACAGCTTGGCCATAAACATTCCCTCAGAATCGGGATGGTCCAAGGCTTTGCTTGGGAAGAAATTTTTACCCTCAAAACTTGGGTGGCTTAGGAACCATTAAGAAGGGGAAAAGGAAAATAAAAATGTTGATTTTTCTCACGGTAAATGTTTTTTTTCACCCTTTGTAACATGGAAGGCCTGCTGTAGTGGACACTGCTCCTTCCTATTTGTTTTCTTGGAAAATTGTTTTGTATCAGGAGCGAAATGGGGCAAAAATGGGGTTTTTTGGTGGTAGGTTTGGTTCTGGAATGGGGTTTGTGCTCCTGCAGAAGGGCAGAGTTGGGATTTACCCCAGGGGCAATGTTTTTCCCTCTCTGTTAACAATGGAAAAAAAGCTGGGATATAGTGCTGTGAAACTGCACAGAAAAGAGGGAAAACTGGGAGTGATGAGAACTGGAGCAAATGCCCTTTTGCTGGATACAATGGCATAATTTTATTCATAAAATGGCAAATAATTTCCACGCTGGAAAGCATTTTGCTCTTTTCTAGCGGGGAAACAATGGGCACAATTCATGCAGACGCAGAGGAAAACACGTTTGAAGGCAGAGAGAGCTCCAGAGGCTCCGTGTGAGGTGGTAAATTCTCTTTTTAATTCCTCTCGCAGCCGCGGAGCTCCCGGAGGGATCGCTGCCGCACATGATGCCGTGCCCCGGATCAATGGGTTAAAGCTTCCTCATCACTCTCTACCAGCGGGTCAAATAAAGCTGATTTTTAGCTCCCAAACCACCTTCCCGCTGAGAGGGAGGAGCTTCCTGGAACCTGTTGGGTTTGGAATTCTTTCCGGTTGGGGTGTTAGCTCCACGTGAGCATCAGGCAAGGGGTTTGACCCTGATCTATTTATTTCCCATTAGAGGAGCACATTAAAGGAGATTAGAGGCCAACTCGAAGTGCTCAAATGATTCCTCTTGCTGCTGAGAGCCAAGAAAATAAGAGAAAAGAATTTTATTTGTCCCTTACCAAGCAATTCCAGGTCCTGGGGTCATCTGTGTCAGGCAAATATTCAGGAAATATTCACCCACTTTATCACATGGACAGTGCCCAGGAAAATCCCACCTCCTGGCAGCACCTGAGACCTCACCAAGAAAAAAAAGAAAAAAAACCCCAAACCAAATGAAACAACAAATAAAAAAACCCAAAAGCCAGAAAGAAACAAAAAAAAAAACCCCACACAAAAAGCCCCCAAAAACAAAAAAGCAACCCCCAACCAAAAAACAAACAAACAAACAAACAAAACCCTCAAAAACCCCCACCCCTTACATTTAAATAAAAATAAAAATAAAAATAAAAATTAAAATTAAAATTAAAATCAAAATCAAAATTAAAATCAAAATTAAAATTACTGTTCTGCCTGGCAGGGAAGGAGATAAGGGGTTAACTGAGTCTGACAAGGGGTGCAGGGCTGTAGCACATCCAGGGATTCACATCCACAAGAGCTCAGATGGGACATGAAATTTGTGAGAATCAGTGTCATGAATCTATTATAAAATACAATATTTCATATATTCTACCCAGCACTGATGACAGCCACAGTGCCCCACCTGAAATTTATCCTTCTGAACAGATTTTTTGGGAAGGTTGAGAAGAAGGGTTGTGCTGCGCAATTACACTGATTTCTTATTTAAAATAGACTTTCCTGGGGCTCTGTCTCTGCACTCACTCCATGTGAGTGTGTGGGTTTTATTCTTTCATTAAATAAAAACCTAATGAAAATAAGGATTTATAAAGTTGGAGGGTGGGAATGACTCCGTAGCGTCTGGAGAGAGGCCGTTAGCTTTGTCTGAGGTATTTTATTACCTAGAGCTGCAAAACCCCTCCTTTGCTTGCGAAAACAGCTCCATTTTAGTTTGGCGGCATTTGGGGGAGGACTGTGATTAATTGAGAGGTCGATTTTCTACATTTTCTGTACAATTCAAAATACAGGAAATACAAATTCAAATGATATCCAAATTAAATTCTAACCTGAAAAAGACCCTTTTTGCTTACACAGAAACACCCTGAATCAACCTCCCCCTGCTGCTGCATGCTAGAGTTCTTCTCTTAATGTGTTTTTCCCAAGATTTGGCAAATACTGAATTTCTGAAAAGTTTTTTTTCCTTTATCCGCACATCACATCCCTGCATCCTGGTAAAACCTGCTCGGAGCCACTCAACTCCAGGAGCTGAGGATGCACCAAGAGGCACCAAACGCCTGAGTGTGAAGAAAGACAAAATACAAGAGTCAGGATTACTTTGGTTGGTGCTCCCCTGGGTATCCAGAGGGATCAAGAAATTCAGGAGGAAATTCCACAGGAAATTTTGAGCCAGGTTTTGCTCTGGCCGCCTCCTCCACTCCGGTGCTGCGTCACCATTTTATGGCATGCACGGAATATTCGTGGATTCATTATTTCCACCTCTATTTCCCCCAGGAGCCAACACAAAGCTTCATTATTTTTTTAATTTAACTCACGAGAAATACTGAAAATTGCTTTGAGCAGCTAAGGCTGTACATAAAATGCAAAAAGCCAGTTCTGCTTGCAGGGGTTGTTGCTCCAGTCCAGTTCTCTGTGAGCCTGGTAAAACAGTGGAATATGGAATAACAGGCTTAAAAACCCCTTCATTATGGAATAACAGGTTTAAAACCCCTTGTTCTGCACCAAAACCTTAAAAACTGGCAATGGGAATATTAAATCCTGCAGCAGGACTTATTGCCCGGGTTTTATCTCTTTTTCAGCTCCAGGATCCAAATGAGTGCGCGGATCCCAGCATCCATCGTGGTCCTGGGCAGCAGTGGGGTGAATCCAACATTTGACATCCCGCTGGTGTCTGCTCCACTCACCACCATCAGCAGGGACGCTGCTCTGCCTGTCGGCTTCCCTGACCCATAATCCGATTAAAACTGAGTATTAAAGGGAACATTTCAGGCTGGTGAAGCCACGGCCCTGGGTGGCTTGGAAGAGGAAAAAAGGACAGTGTTAATTGAGGAATTCCCAATTAGAGGGTCAGCAGGGGTGCATGGAAAAGAGGAAGGAGAGGGAGGAGGCTGAGACTGCAGAGCAGACACTCAGCAATAATGCTCTGAGTAATCCAGCAAGCAGGGATGATGGGCTGGAAAACCAGGAGGAGATGGCACCAATTTTTCCATAAGGATTATGGGCAGGGACAGGACAGCCCAGTGACAGCACAGCACTAATTGGATCGTTTTTCAGAGCAGGGAAAATTGTGCAGATGGAAAAAAAGATGTGGTTTATGAATAATTACAGTTGACATGCTTTGAAAAAGTCACATCCCAGCAGAAGCAGGCATGGGGCTGCAGCCTCAGCCCTCCACGGTGGGAGCAGCCACACGGCGATGAAATGGGGACAGAAGTGCCACTCCTGAGAGTTAAACAGAAAATTCCCAGCTTTGGAAATACTGGGGAAAGCCTTGGGGCAGGCTGGCTGCTCCCACACCCAGAGCCCATTCCGTGCCCTGCCAGGCTGCACTTCCTCCTGCTCCATCCCATCTGTCGTGATTTTATCGCCGTAGACTTCAAATGAGTTGGATTTCTCCTGAATCAATCCCCAATTAATTACCTCGGCTGAACATTGTACAAAGGACCAATTTTTATCTCTTTCCCTGCCCATGTGACTAATTCACTGGTAATGGAAATCTTTGCCTTCAGGCAGAGGAACGATGGCAGCCAGGTCTTCTGCTGCCCATAAAAGCCAGAAAAACTCAGAGACATTGCTCTCTTTTTCCCATTTTCCATTTTTTATCGACATCTGCATCCAATCAATTGCAACAAATGTCTTCTCTAAGCTCCTTGTAGATTTTTTAAAGGTCTGACTGGTGAAACTCCTGAAGGAAGCAACGGGAATACGGCTCTAAACGGGCAATTAGTGGGAAGCAACACTCATTTATGATTTTTAAATAATTTCTATGAAATGTTACGAGTCATTTTACTGAAACCTGCTTATTTATCTTGCACTGACTCCACCAGAAACACTCATCTTGCTAAATTGACCAGCAAGCCACATTTATTGCAGTCATTTAAACTGGGAAATATCAAGTGACTTATAAAATGCAGAAGCTGAGGCAGAGGCTTCACATTTGTTGAATCTCATCTTTCTGCCCCTGGTTAAACCCAGCCACTTTAATGGCAGCAAATTGTAGCCCTGTGAGTCATAAGCCTGTAGGAAACAGAGCAGATCAGTCCAAAGCCTGGAATATTTGCAGTGTTGGGGGGGACAACACCAGGACTTGGCCACCATGGAGATGCTGGAGAGGAAGGTTGAGGAGCTGCCCTTGGAGGGTCTCACACTCAGGACTTTTTCCACCAAGGGCAAGGACCTCACCCTTTAGGATGGAGAATCTTTGTCTCCCCTGCTTTTCTGAGTAGAAGCCTGTCAGTTGTGCCATGCAGTGGATTTTATCAATTGATGGATCCAAGCCATTTTCCCTGGAGAACAAACCACTCTCCCTGCGCTGGGGACATGCCCTGGGGAGGGGCTGTGGTGTGGTGACACAGGAGCGTGTTCGGGTTTGTTCTTTCCTCCTCCCTCAGCTCCTCCTGCTTCTCCCTTCTCCTCCTGACTCATAAATAATTGAGCTGTACAGAACAGCCAGAATTTACCCAGATCTTCTTACAAAAGAAGGTATTCTCCACTGGAAAAACCAGTGTAATTGCTGATCCATTTTATTATTTGATCTCTTTGCTGTTTATAGTGTAAATAAGGAAGCCTGGGATTTGGGAGCTGCCTCCCAAAAACCTCTGTTAAAAAGGAAATCGGGTTATTTTTCTTGGATGCTATAAATACTTCATGAAAATGTCTACTCTGTCAAAGAGAATGTGAATTTGCTGAGTGTTGAAAGGAGCTGCAGAAATGCACATTAAAGATTCACAACCCAGCCCAGGCTTCATTCAGGAGAGGATTTCTCATGATTTTTTCAGTTAATGGGATCCTTTGCAGACATGAGAATATTTGTATCTTCCTTTGACTAAAAAGCTGCTTTAAAGCACAGCTTGATGGTCTTATTCAAACAGAGACGTTCAAAGCTGGCAATTAAGGACTCAGGGTTTTGGCCAAGGCATCACAGCCCCGCTGCTGAAATATTCACTGCTGGCACTGGCTTTGTCTCACTCGGGAAGGAGCAAACTCTGATCTGAGCTTGCAGGTCACCTCAGGTGCCCTGTGACAGAGCCACACCGAGCTTCTCCATGTCCTCCTCATTGAATCCAAAATTAAACGGCCCAGAAATCACAGAATCCCAGGATTTTTGCATTATTTTCCAGCCTGTTGGTTGTGGGCGTACCTGGGATGAGTTGGCCAAATGGTCCGTGAGATTTTAAGTTGTATTTCAGCTATTTTGGTCAGACAGTCTTGGAGCAACCTGGGATAGTGGAAGGTGTCTCTGCCCATGGCAGGGAATGGAATGAGATGAGCTTTAGGATCCCTTCCATCCCAAACCATCCTGGCATTCTGTGATTCTCTCTTGGATATTTCCAAGTGGTTATTATTCCATAGCCAAGCCTAGCGACCTCCACATGTGTAACACAACACCTGCATGTTCTAATTAAATCCTGAATTCTATTTGCTTATTGAATACTTATCCATAGGTGTATCTGATTTAAACCTGTCTGGTATTTTTCCCTAATAAACTGTGAATTATTTGAGTAGATCCTGCAATCCATTTCTCAGGGCAGCGTCTCTCCCTGCAGTCATTTGGGCTGTTCTGTGTCTTACTCCACTCCCATTTTTTTTTGAAGGAAAATGAAATCTCCCACATGGATTAGCATAATTTCTTGTGAGAGTGACTCTGCTAAAGCCATCGACTAATGCAGTTTGCAAACCAGAATATTTTTCAGGGAGATGAGTTCCCTCTGGGCACATATGCAAATGCAGTCTTCTTTTTATTCAAATATCTTAGGAATTATTTGTGGGGAATTAGTTTGTGATTGTTCCTGAATCAGTATAAAAAGCACTTGGACACTGCCTGCATATTAAGGGTAGTTATTTATAACACTTAATAACTCAACTCAGCAAAGGTCACAAGGGATAAATGGTGCTCCTGGATTCAGGCAAACATCATTCATTAAGGATTAACATCTGTCTGGTAGTAGAAAAACACAAAGGAGCTACTTGGCCTTCACTAATTTCCCTGAGATCAACATCCTTTAGCGTTCTGGGATATTTTATCTGTTTTCTGTGCAATACAGATCCGAGATATCGATTGGGATGTTCTAAGGTCAAGCCCTGGGTGTTTATGGAGCATCAGGGGTTGAAAGGTGACAAAGCACAAACCTTCAGCTCTGGCACTGCTAAAATTGACAGCTTGTGGTAGTCCAGCCTCCAGAAAAGGAAGGTGACCTCTTCCTGGGGTATTTCTGGGCTGAAATCACCTCAGCAGGAGCTTTCACCATTCCCCAGAAAGCTCAGGATAATCAAAAGCAGCCCAGAAACGAGACAAGCTCCCAAAGACCAGGAGCAAACCAGGAGCAGAGCTGAAGTGGTGCCTCTGCCAAGGCTGCTCCTGCACTGACACAGAGATCCAGGAGCTGGAGGGACCGTGGATGAGAGGGAAAGGGGCTTGGAGACTCAGTGCTGGTGCTCTGGTGCCAGGGTGACCCAGATAAAGTGATTTAGAACAGACCAGCAGGGAAGTGTTCTCGGGGTGTTCCACACTCTGCAGTTCAGGAGGTGAAATGTGACAGCACAAAGATATTTTCCATGATCACCACACTCTACCCTTGGCTGTGTGGACCCTGCAGAAAGGACAATCCAGGGAAATTCCATAAGCAAATCCATCTGCTCTCCCTTCATCCAGCCCACGAGAAACTGGTGCCCACAGAGGATTTCCCTGTGCAGCAGCGCTCCTGCTTTCCTCTGTCACCAAATTCCTCATGCCTGGAAGTTTCCACCTGACCAGCAAGGAAAAGCAGATTTATTGTTGAATTGGCAACATCCCATTAAAATTCAGTTGGAAATGTCTCGTGCTTTGGTGGCAGTGCATCCCCGTGGGCATCTCTCTCATGGGTCAGACACCCTGAGGTACCACTGAAGAATCAGAACTTTATTACTACAGAGGAGAAGGGATAAAATGGAGAGAATGATAATAATTACAGGCTGAGCAGAGCAGAAAGAAATGTTATTAGTGGCTCCAGTGACCTGTCTGCCCAGGGCATTGGAAGTCCACCAAAATAAACAATTGGTCTGGGAGATGTGAGTAAATAGCTAATGCAAAATTTATGTTCTTTCCATTTCTTCGTATTTAATGAATGCAGTGACTCCACAAACAGGTTGTGTCAGACACGGTGTCCAGCAGAACACGTCAGCTGAGCTGCTCTGACAAAAACCAGGTCACAAAGGGTGACCTGCTCAAAACTGCAAAGACACTTTGGTCCTGTGAGAGACTTGGCATTGCAGCAGAAAATTCTGCAGTTGTTTGGAAGGTAAATTGTGTTTTCCTGCTGAAATGGAGAGGGATCAGTGTGGCAGAGCTGGGTGGGGGGAGTGTGATCCCCCTCCGGACCTTTCCATGCACCCTCAGGGGATGGAGCAGGGAGTTAGGGAGCCCCAGTCCTGCTGGGACAATGTGTGACCCCAGGAGCGATGATCACCGGTGCGGGCAGGTGAATCTGCAAGGGCACAGAGCACAGGAACCCCAGCTCATGTTTGCTCCTCAACTGCTCCAACCACGGGAAGTTGAGTCCAGTCCCGGATTAGTCTACTAGTCCTTGTATTTAATCTACAAAGTGGAAGATGTCCTTGCCCATGGCGTGGAACAGGATGATTTTGAGGTCCCTTCCAACCCAAACCGTTCTGTGATTCTATGAAAATAATGAAAATCGCGAATCCCTGGTCATCATAATTAAGCGAAAAATTCCAAGTCTTTTTTAGAGAAGATCTCCCTGTTTTATTAAAAACATTTCTCCTCAGGTGTGGCAAAATCCCACTGGCAAGCCCATCCTCCGGGAAGGGGAGCCAGGCTGGTGTCCAGCATCCCGCCCCGGTCACCATGGCAACGACATCGCACAGGACAGCGAGCCAGAAACCCTTCGGAAACCTCTGGAGCTCAAGAGGAATCGAAATAATTACCACCCCAGACTCCCCGTGTCTCCAGGGACGACTGTGAAGGACCAGGGTGACGCAGGCTCTGATGTCACCCAGCGAAGCCACCGTCGGAATTCGGCGGCTCCCGGCTCCCGGTGCCAGCGGTGCCACGCAGGGAATGACAATGAGCCGGGAAAGGCTGGCTCTGCCGGGGGACCTGGAGTGCTAATGAATGATAACAGCTCCTAAAGAGCCCGTGCTCGGCATGGGAATGAGGGCCAGGGGCAGAGAGGGGCGATTGTGCAGCGGAAATCAGGATTGGGATATTGGAGGGAAAAGGGATGGAGCAGCTCCTGGGAAAGGCACCTCGTCTGCAGGGCAGGGTTTGTGAATTTGTGTGGGAAAAGGGATGGATGAGCTCCCGGGAATGGCACCTCGTCTGCCCCGCAGGGTTTGTGAATTTGTGAGGGAAAAGGGATGGATCAGTTCCTGGGAATGGCACCTCGTCTGCCCCGCAGGGTTTGTGAATTTGTGTGGGAAATGGCCAAAGGTGGGATGAGAGAGGAACCCGGAGGTGCAGGGGACCCGTGCAAGGATCGCTGTTCTGGATATCCGGCTGTGGGTGTTTGGAGCGGCTTTTCCTTGGAAGGTGGCACAAAACCGGGCTGTTTCCCCTGGTGGCTCCAGATTTTCTTACCTCACACCTTCTCCAGGCATTCCATAGAGTCCCAGGACAGCTTGGATTGTAAGGGACCTTGGAGATGATCTAACCCACCCCTGCCCTGGCAGGGACACCTTCCACAATCCCAGCTTCCACCAAGCCCTGTCCAACCTGGCCTTGGATACTTCCAGGGATGGGACAGCTTCTCTGGAAAATCCTCCCCACCCTCACAGAAAGGAATTTCCTCCCAATATCTGATCTAAACCTGCCCTTCTTCAGCCTAAAATGATTTTCAGAGCACATCTGCCCAGCTGCATGAGGAACAGCTCATGGGGCACTGTGAGTGACACACAGGACTCTTCACTGCTTTTTTTTTTCCTATTTAATTCAGGTTTCACATTTTCAGAGCAGAAAATTTTAATTGGAGCAGTGGTCACGAGCACAGGGTCTTTCTGCAGTGGCTCTGAGCACCAATAACAATTAATTTCTAAAGCTCATTACGTGGGCTATTTGTGTAATGATCTCGGGCAGTGTTTGGAGTCACTGCAGCTATTGCAGGTGAGAGCAGCTGAATTTCAGGTGAGGGATGATCTGTGCAGAAAATCAAACTCCTCTGAGCCCTCAGCCCTCACCCAGGGGCTGCTGTGCCACCACAGCACAGAGGAGCTCAGGGAGCATCACAGCTTCGCTTCCTGCACGGAGAAAGCAGCAAAGACCAGGAAAATCAGGGGAGCAGACACTTTTAGGGGAATCCCAGGGATGAGCAAAGGGCATTTTGACCATGAGAAGGGAGTTTTCGGCCAGCCTACGCTGAAGAATCTCGACTTCTCCTCCAGGATCAGCAGCATCTGTGATTTTAAGGAAGCTAAAAAGTGCAGGCTGCTCTCTGCTCACTTCATAACGCTCAGCTGGGAAATCCCGAGGGTGTGGAGCAGAAATAGCTGGATATAAAATGACAAAGTGGCATTATTATATATCATAGACTTCTTGCTGAATCAATACATGTCAGGAAGCATTTTGCTGCCCCAAGCTATCAACAAAGAAAGTTCTCTGTGACATTCCCGTAAGTTCAGTGTTTTCTTTCCTCCTGCACACTCTGCACCTGTAAAGGAGCCCATGCCTGGGGCAGGGAGATCAGGAAAGAGCAGTTTGTTACAGAGCCACTCCAGAGGAAGGCAATAATCCCCTAATACAATTTACCCCAATGAAATTTGCCCTTCCTAACCATCCTCTAAAATATTTACTCCGCTTTCTCTCCCACAGAAAGCCAAGAGAAAAGCTTCCAAGTGTTTGGGTGAATCAGATGGATGAGCAGGAACATGAAAATCCAGGATTTTTAACCCACATTATGAGGATATTTTCCAAGCAGGCACCTGGGAAAGCAGAGCCATCGGTGCCCAGGTCCCCTCTCCTCAGTAGATTTCCACTCTGATTAACAAATGGCTTTCCTTAAAACCTCATCCTTCCCCAGAGCTCCTCTCCACGCTGTGGTTTTCCACCAAATCCCTCAGAGCAGCAGGGCTTTGGGAACCTCTGAGAAACCACAAACCTGAGCATCCCCACTCTGCTGACTGAGCTGGGGCAGAAATTCCTTTAATTACTACTCCAAGCCCCAAAGCAGAGCTCAAAGCATGTGGGCACAGCTGGAACAAGGCGACAAAACATCCAAGCAGGTGGAAGTGCTGCGGCACAACTCTCCAAAAATTCCCTCTCCTGCTCCAGAACTCCCTGGAGCAGCCCTGCCCCTCTTTCACTCCTCATTTTGTCTCCATCGCCAGCAGCCCCTGGGATACAGTTCATTACAGCAGATAAAAAAACCACCACAGCCTTATCAATGCCACACTCACTGCCAGAAATAAACTTTTTTTTTTTTTTCGTAGTAGGTGCTACCTCAAACATCACCCCAGCTCCTGTGAGCAAAGGTCCCTCAGCAAGCGAGGAGAGGATCCAGAGCTGGAGCTGGAGCACCCAGGGTGCTGCTCAGCAGGTTCAGGTGACAAATGACCTGCCTGCTAATTAAAAGATGATTATGTTCTGCAAGAAATTGCTACGAAGAATTCTGAGGAAATAAAAGTAGAGGCTGCGCTAGACCTCCCATCTCTCCTGCCCTTTCTCCCAGCCCTGGGAGGGGGAGCCCTTGTGAAGGGTCTCTGGTTGTTCTTTGCCTTCAATTTATGTAAATCATAACATTTCATTAAAGTTTTCTTGTTTGTGTCTTGGGTGCAGTGCTGTCTCGTGGCTGGCTCTGGGGGGAAACGTCGTTTTTCTTTTTCTTTTTCTTTTCCTTTTCCTTTTCCTTTTCCTTTTCCTTTTTCTTTTTCTTTTTCTTTTTCTTTTTCTTTTTCTTTTTCTTTTTCTTTTTCTTTTTCTTTTTCTTTTTCTTTTTCTTTTTCTTTTTCTTTTTCTTTTTCCTTTTTCTTTTTCTTTTTCTTTTTCTTTTTCTTTTTCTTTTCCTTTTCCTTTTCCTTTTTCTTTTTCTTTTTTCTGGCATTCTTTCACTTGAGCAAATCTAACTCTGGTGTTCCTGTCTTCCTGAAAAACAAGAACCAAAAAATCTGCAAAAAGCCGTGGTATTTTAGAAGAGCTGGGAATGCTTAATTTTTGTCCCTGGTTACCTGCCAGGGGTAACACGGCCAGGGGGATGAGGGAAGGAAAACTCCTGGAACCCCATCCCACCCGGGGTGATAAAAACACCTCCGTGTTCCAGGGGAAAAATCCAATTCCAGCTCTAAATGAGCAGAAATAATCCTTCTCCATAGGATGCAAAGCCCTAAATCCCCTGAGCAGTCAGAGCCCCCAAAACCTGGGCAAGGAAAGTGTTTTTAGGGGGAATTAAAGCAGGGGAGAAACAGCAAATACCCCTCAAGTGATGAAATAGCCCCCAAAGGATCCCTGACTGGCAGAGGTGACCCAGGGTCATCACATCCCCCCTGCCAGCTCCCGTTTCCAGTGCCACATCCAGCCTGCCACCTGCAGGTCCCATAAGTGGAAAATTCACTATTTCTGGCCAAAACAGCCAGGATTTGGGAAGCACTGTGGCTGGCACACTCACTGAGTTGTGAGTCCCTCATGGATGTGGGGTTGTCTCTTCATTTTCCCGCTTAGACACTGTGGAAGTGGGACAGCTCTGAGCTATTCCGGGGTGAGAGGATGCAAATCCCTCAAAAGACACAATTTCTGTGCTCTCCCTTACCCCCCTCTAATGAAAGTCTCCTGCATTCCTTTTATTTCCTCCTCAGCAGAAATAATTTTATACGGTGAGTGCAGGATTTTCTCTTTATAAAATGGTGTGTGTTAACCCAACTATAAAAACTTTGTAGGATTTGATGTTCCTGAAAATATGCAGCAATGGAAAAGGGGGGACTGGGGGAAAAAAAACCCTGAAATTCATAGCTCAGGTGGCAGAGTGGGGTTTGGCTGTGAGGGAAACCATGGATGAACTTGGTGTGGGGCCAGAGGAGGAGGAGGAAGTGGGAGAAGCCTCCTGGGGGCCATCCAGGATCTTTCCCTGCCTATTTTGCTTCCCACATCCCATTTAAATGCCAAAACAGAGCCTCTGGAACCACATGCCAAGTCAAGGAGGACACATTTATCTGTCCCAGCCCACCTGGAACTGCGACCTGGGATGACACAGGATCCCGAGGCACTAAAAACTTACCTCGTGCGGTGTTTTCCATCTAGCAGTGATTGCTCATTTAAATGCTTTGTCTCTGCTCCCACGATTTGCACAGCAATGTCCCATTATTGTGTTCATTTATCAATATTACATTACTGTGTTCATTTATCTGTGACATTTCAGCAGAGCTCTTGCAGAAGTCTCTGAGCAGCGTTCACAACGATGATATTTTAGTTTTCTCCTCTTCAGAGTAAATTTTTCCACACCTCATAGAGCTGGGAAGGCTCATTTTAGGAGAAATCTCATCTCCTCTATCACCCTGTGTAGATTCATACTCCTTTTCTTCAATCCCAAATCAACCTCTGACTGCAGCAGCCTGGGCAGGGAGGAACCAGCCCTGTGGATACTCTCAGAACTCTCTCCCAGGTTTGGCATCATTTTAATTCCCTGTTTGAAGTGCCATGGTGAGATCCTAATGCCCACAGCAGCCAGGACCACGTTTAATCTTAATGAGATACAGCCTCTCCTTCCCACACCTAAAAGTAGTTTTTGTTGAGACTTAAAATGGACAATTGACTGGAGCTAGAAATGCCCCTCTGATGCAAAACAACCTGCAGGATTTAAATCAATATTACACAATTCCCCATGTTTATTCCAACAAGGTGAGCCCCCAAGGAGAGGGTTTGTTGCCATGGAGGGGATAGGAAAGGTGTTTCCTTGCCAAACCTTCCTGCCTTACCCAGCAGGGTAAATTATGATCCCAATAAAGCTGGTGGGGGAATATTATTGCCTTGATAACACAGTTTTACTCCCTCAACACATGTTTGTGTTGCCTTGGGGTTTGTTCAGAGCTTTGTATCGGTCACTGGAGCTCCATTTCCAGGTATTTCTTCTGTCCCTGTGCTGCTACAGGAGGTTGTACTGGGCTCTGTTTTGGGGAATGGGGGATTTGTGAAGGAAGGAATCCTTCCCTGTGAGGCTGGGGAGGCCCTGGGATGGATTTCCCAGAGAAGCTGTGGCTGCCCCATCCCTGGAAACATCCAAGGCCAGGCTGGACAGGGCTTGGATCAGCCTGGGGTAGGGGAAGGTGTCCCTGCCCATGGCAGGGGTGAAAGGAGATCATCTTTAACATCCCTCCCAACCCAAACCGTTCTGTGGTTCCATGAAACACCTCTTACTTTGCACTGTGCGCAAAATGATGAAATTTAAAATTGCTTTATAGGGAAACCACTCAGGCACCTCCAGCTCGTGGCACATCGCCCCTGGCTCGGACCACGCTGCCCTCACACCTGCCACCAGCCTGGATCCCAGCCAGCTCAGTGGGAAATTTCCAGCTGGGATTTGTCCCTTCCCAGCTCTCCAGGGATGCTCCAGCCCAGCAGCTCCTGCAGCAGCCCAGTTATGCAATGATTTCGTGGCCCTTCCCCTGCGAGAGGCGAAGGCTGGGGAAGTGCAGGCAGCTCAGGCTCTGCTCAGGAGTGTTTCTATTCCTGGCTGGAGCTGCCGAGGCTCTGCCCTGCTCTGTGCAGGCTCGGGGGCACACAAACACTCACACGGGGCTTGGGGTGATTCTGCCTTGAACGGAGCCGTGCAAAACCCCCGAGTTTGGGGAGGGATGGGATGAATGTGTTGCTCTGTCCTTGAAAAGCGGGAGGAGGTGCCTGTGCCTCTTCCAACGGAGAAAAACCCCTGACTCATTCGTGCATCACCTCCACACCACAGCCCAGGTCCTAAATGGAATTCTCAGGATGCCTCAAATCCATTAAACCCAGCAGAGCTCCCCCCAGTCAGGAAAAGCAGGCTGGAGTTTGCCTTTCCACGCATTAACATCATGTGCCATAAACATGGAGCTGCCCGTCCTTGCCTGACCCCGGGATGGATCAAAAGATCAATAAGGTTTCTGTTTACATCATTTATCTGTAATTTCAGATGCCTTTGAGCAACAAATCCACTACATTCTTCATTATTCTGACTTAACCAGAAAGCAGCAATCATTTCTTCCCTCAGAGTGGGAGCATGGAGCTGTTTGCTCTTAAATTCAGTGCCTGGTGTGGGTTTGTTCCCAAACTCTGTCCTTGCTGGCTGAGCATCCCAAATATTTACCAAGCCACTGAGGACAAGGTGGGAAAGGCCAATTTCATTTATTTAGCCCAAAGCCCTGGGCAGCACACACACTGGGCTGCTCTGGTACCATTTAAATATTTGTATAGAGCCATCAGCTGCTTCACCTGTTCCCTTCTTTATTAAACAGATTCTCCAGATAAATGAATGTGGCTCCTTCCACTTCCCTTGGGATCTGGAGCCAAATCCCACAGTTTCCTGTGACTTGGGGGTGGCATTCTCTTTTGCCATAAGTAATCCCCTGGTGATGAACTTTTCTCCCAGTCTGATGGATCACTATTCCAACAAGGGTTTCCCTTCAGGATGAGAGCTCCTCAACTCTCTGTGCTGATTTAATCAGACTTTTGGGGAGAGGAAAATCCAGAATGTCTTAGCCTTCATCATATTTTAATTGGTTTTTTTAATAGCTTTCCTGATGGGTTTTGAGTTGGCTTTTTAACTACACTTCCCCTCAGTCATTTTTTGTCTGTCTGAAGGAACCTGTCACGTTCTGCAGCCTCTCCCCCTGCTCTGCCCTCTCTCGTTTTTCATTCAGCTCCTGGAACTGGCTGCGGGATCTTTCCAGTTCCAGGTTATTAATCACCTGGCAGGATCCGAGCTGGCATCTCCACAACAAACCCATAACAAACCTCTCAGCAGAGCTCGCCATTCATGTTTGGGGTGATTTTTCTTCTACATCCTCCATTATAAATGTATTTATCACGTTATATCCTCACACCCTGACAGGCAGTGGGTGTTTTTTTCCAGGGATGACGCAGGAAGGTTTGTCCCCACCCTCTTGCCATGGGCTGCCTCCTGTTCCCACAGAACTTCCTCTTCCATGAATCCATGCATGTGCTGGTAGAATTTTCATCCCTTTTTCACCTGTTTCAGCCTCAGCTCACCTTCCCCACCTTCTCAAGAATTTTCCATCACGTGGAGACCCTTGAAACCCTCCTTAGATCAAGTTTTCCTTAATTTTCTAGGCAAAAGTCCTCAGCTCTTCACCTGAGGGTTTATAAACCCTTCTGGACTTGTGTAGCTGTTCTTTGGGCTTTTGGTTGCAGCTGGTTTTATTTAAAATGAAAAAAAAGTTTGGTTTCTGTTTTAAAATCCAACCAAAAATAATGTAACAGTTGCAAACTGTTTTAAATGCATTTGATGTAAAACAATATATAAAAAAAAAGAACCATCAGCTAAAAAATAGCCACTTTGTAACCTTCCTAAGCAGGATTTGGGCAGAACCAGGAAAATACCTGTAATAAACCTGCACTGAGCTGGGCTGCAGCTCAGCCACGTCATCAGCAGAGGAAACAGTTCTATTTCATTAATTTTGCAGAAAAATGTATGGGAGCTTCTGCCTAATGAATACTAATAGACCCTTTAAAGCTCATTTACCAAATCCTTACAATTAAAGGACAATGGGAGGCATCACTTACAGAGCACATCTGAGCAGGCCCAAAATATCCCATTTGTTTATCCCAATAATTGCAAAATAAAATACATTGATTGCTCCGTATTTATGAATTCAAGAGCTATTTGGGTCTGCGTTCTGTGTAATGAAGGTTATAAAAGCATCTTAATGCAAAATACAAGGAAAACTTGAAAACTGCATGAAATTTGGGAAATAAGACCTTGTGAGTCAGTCATTTACTCATGTTCTCTCCCACCAAAGCACAGGGAGGATGATGCAAACAGGATGTGGGAGGATTTGTGGATATTTATGAGCAGGTGCTCTTCAGCCGGAGTCAGGTTTGAACTAATTGGCACCTGAGGCAGAGGCTGCCAGGGGATTTCGGTGGGAGCAGGAATTCTGCTGCAAAGTGTCCTTGGATTTACAGCAGAACCTGTGCCAGAGTCACTCCAGGCACAGCACTGAGCAGCACATGGGATCCCAGGATGGTTTGGGTTGGAAAGGACTTTTAACTTCATCCCGTTCCATCCCCTGCCATGGCAGGGACACCTTCCACTGTCCCAGGTTTCTCCAAGCCCTGTCCGACCTGGCTGTGAACACTTCCAGGGATGGGGCAGCCACAGCTTCTCTCTGGAAATCAATTCCAAGGCCTCACCACCCTTTAGGCAGGAATTTCTTCCCAATATCCCATCTGACCCTGCCCTCTGGTCAGTGGAAAGCCATTCCTATCCCATTCCCCTCTGTCCATGGAGAGCAGCGATGCTGAACAGGGTCTGCTCGTGTGTTGGAGCCCTCCAGCCCTCCCTTCCCAACAGGAATCTGGGAGAGGAGCCCAAACCAACTCTACTGACTGGGATGACAGTGCCCAACCTCTGCTCCCACTGCCTTTCTCAGGGATGGGGTGGGTGCAGGAATTTGGGCCCTCCAGCCCAAACCTTGCAATAAAGGGTTTGCAGTTAAGAGCCACCTGCTTCCTTTTATTTCCAGTCTGGAGTAATTTCATTTTGCCATTGTTTCCTCTGCAAAGACGCAGCATTTTGCCAGTTTTTTCTGCTTTAGACCAAGAAGCAGCTGCAGCACAGAGCAGGCAGAGGAACCTCAAGGACTCCAGTGGTTGTAAAGGAAGGCAGAGGTGGGTGCATGGCTGGGTTCAGGGATGTTCCCTGCGGGGTGATGGGTGACAGGCAGGGGGATAAATAGAAGCATCACTGAAAGGGTAAAAATCTCCCACTGCATTTAAACTGTGGAGCTGAACCCCAGCAAAGCAATCCCAACTGCACGACCTGACTTTGCTGAAAAATACCCACCAGGAACTTGGGTTTATTGGCAGGATTTTGGGCACATCTCCACACCCATCTCCTTACAATTTCCATATTCCCTGGTTAAACCTGTGCCTCCAGCCCTGCTGGACCTTGGTTATCACCTGCTAACAAAGCCATCCATCTCTCCCAGGTGAGGGGAACCAGACTCAGGGGGTTCTCAGTGGGTCTTTCGTGATTTTCATTATTTTTTAACCGATTTCTGTAAATCCATAAGCGCTGTTTTCAGTTTTCAGCTTTAACGTGCCCATCCATCCCTCCTCTTATTTCTCCTCATTCAGAAACCACCACCTGAAGCTCTGGGGAGGGATCAGCCTCTCAAAACACATGGATCACCCCCAAAATGCTGCCAGCCCCAGCCAGTCATAGTGACAGCACCTCTGTGGAACAGCTGGATGCCGGTGATCAGCCCCAGACCCACCAGCCCATCCATCAGGGCTGTTACTGGGGAAGAAGCAGCTCCATGAGGCTGCAGAGCCGACATGTGCAGCCTTTGGGACAGGGATTTAATAATTTAGTGTTTTTTTCTTCCAAGCATCATTTATTAGCTCTTTACAGAGCTGTTTGCTGCTTACTCAGAAACTAAAGCCAATATTCTTTGTGAGTGTGTGGCTCTAATGCTGTTAAACATCACAAAAGCCATGAGCCAGTGATTTGGCCCTAGATGTGACCAACTGAGGAGGAAAATGGCAGTGTTTTCCTGCTTGCCTGTGGATCTCAGGAGCCTGGCAGGCTCTTGACGCAGATCCAGGCTGGACGTGGCTCTTGGACATGGTCACATCCCCCATGGAACCAGTGGCTTGTGCCAGGCAATGAATGGTTTGGACACCCACCAAAATCTCTTCTGAGTCATTCTGAAACCTTAAAATGCTGATCAGGAAGCCCTGGGAAAGAGAGGGGAAAGCTTTCACTTTGCTCTTTTTTTATAATTATCTTTTATTTCATGAATTCATTTGCTTCAGTGGATTCTGAGGGAGCGCTGCTGAAGTCCCACACGTGGGGATGGCATCAGGAATGTTTCAGGGCAGAGCGCTCCACAAAGCCAGGCTGAATCCATCAGCAGTTTCTTCCTTCCCAAATAGTCTTTTTTAGCCGATGCAGGACTGGGATTAGCCACCAAACCTGCCCTGGGAGGAGCAGCAGAAAGCTGTGACACCTCACCCTGGTCCTGTCACATCTCGGGCGCATCCCCTCCGAGGTGCCGAGCTGGGTCATTCCCATGGAAACCTTGGCAGCACCGGCCCAGGGAAAGGATATGGCCGTGGTTAAGTGGTCCTGACACTAATGATATAATTAGCTGTGTTAAAAGTCATGGCTGGGAGCAGCTACTTTGTTTCCAGGGTGACTGAGGTGCCATAAATAACAATGTCCAGCGGTGTTTCCATAGAGCTGCTGTCTGACAGGGCGGGACAGAGGGTCCTTTGTGGGCAGTGGGCAGGAGATGGACATGGCCAAAGTTTCCATTCTTCCTCCCAAACTGGCAAAGCTAAAATCACCAAGCCTCACCCAGAACAATGGAGCAGCTCCAGGCTGGGATCATTCTTCCTTAGCTTTCCACGGGCGTTGAGCACCCCTTGTTTTGTGCATTCACAGAAGCACAGATTGGTTTTACCTAAACCACTCTCTCTCCCAGAGCCCTTCCTCAGTTTTTGTCCTAGACCTGTGTTCTTGTTATGACCTGACTTAGAAACCACAGGGAAAAATCCCATTTTAGTTCAGGAAAGCACCTAAATGTACCCAGGGCCATGTCTCAGTGAAAGGAGCACACCTTGGATGGAAACACTTGTGACACTCTGGTTTCCTGCAATAAGCATTGAGAAACCCTGTCATTGAATGCAGTATTTAAAGGTTTTTCCCAGCCTAAATGATTCTAATGTTCCACAACTGCATGTTTGGGATGGAACTGCTGGTTTAATCAGATTTAAGGAGGTGTAATGAGTTGTTGGTACTTTAATATGAGAAGGTCACAGCTCTTTCCCCTAACTTGGGGCTAAATCAGCCACTCAAGGCAGGGGGTGAATCCAGATCCCTGCTTGGACAATGCCATTACCTGGGAGCTGCCAGGGATAAGCAGGCAATACAATAAAAAGGGATTTATTCCAACATCCATTGGGATCCTTTAGACAGCACCACGAGCTGCAATTTCAGCCTATTGTCTGGAAAATGTCAGGAGCTGAGAAAACGCTGGAGGAAGGAATTGTTGGCATGAATTTTGAGAGCCCTGCGGGGTCACATCATCTCGAGCTGGGAATTGTCATCCTCCTGCTGTTCCAGAGGGAAAATGGGAGGGCAAAGCTGGCCCTGGGCAGCTCCTGGGATACAGAAACGCTGCTGGTTCCGTGTGTGCAGAAATCCAGGAACATATGGGCAGCATCCTGTCCCTGTCTATCCCAGCAGCAAAGCAGAAGGAGTGAGAATAAACTCCTATCAACAACGGGATGGGAATGTTTACAGGAAAATTAAATAGAGGATGGAGGCAAGGGGTTCCTATTGGAGGGTGGGCTTGGGAGGGAGGGGGGCTCCGTCATGGAGGGGTTTGCTGTTCTCATGTACCCAGACATGAGGAAAATGAAATAAAATGACATTAACTTGGGTATGTACAAGCCCACAGTACCCATAAACATCTGTGATGTGCATCCAGTTCTCCAGAGGACTTATTTTTACTTTTATTTTGGAATCCTAGGCAGAGTGAGCAGCCTTCAAGTGTATTTATTACTGTCTTGAATTGCTTTCCATGGTAACTAATTGTGATTTCCGAGGCACAGGTTCGGCAATGGCACAGGATGAAATGGAGCTGAATATGGAAGCAGCTGGGAAGAGGAAAATCACTTGCTTATGAAATAGTATTTAATGATGGGGATTGATGGAGCAGAAAAAGTGGGGGTGGCAGGGACTTGAACACAAAACAGCTCTCTCTCAGCTTCATGTATTTCCTCAGATTTTGAATTCCTTAGGAAAGCATCTGGTGAATATTTAAGGAAGGGAAACTCCCCTATATGTGCTGCCTTCTCACTTCCCCACTTTCCGTTTTATTGAGGTAAATTAAAAAATCTAACTGTATAAAAGAAATGAAACAGGAAATTAAATTATTATTAAGTGGCGCTTGCTGGTTAAAATAATGAGAGGGCTTTTCCAAAAATGTATCCTTTGCATGGTGAAAACAGGTGAAAAAACCCTGTTTTGAGCAACGTTGGATAAAATTGAGGAAAAAACGTTTCCCTGGAGTGCAGGGGTCTCAGTGCCCTCTCACACCCAGAGCCTGGGATGGCTCTGGTGCCCACGGGAAAACTGAGCAGAGCTGGGGGAAACACAGAGGAAACTTGGAGTCAATTGGGAATTTCCAACCTCTCACATGGGGTCAAACCTCTGGCATGTTCCTGCCCCTCCTCTGTAAGACTCCGAGAGTCCATGGGATTTAACAGCTGTGACACCCGCCCAGAGAAAGAACAATATTGTCTTGTCCTTTTTTAAAAGCTCTGAACTAATAAACAGCAGTGCAAAAAACAGTAGTGCAGTTTGATCCCATGAAACAAAAAAACCCTAAAAAATCCCAAACCCAACTCCCTAAACTGTAGAAAATCCAAGTAAACAACCAGGAATTAAATTGTGATGAGTGTGGTTATGTTGCCCAGCTAAAACCCACAAGTTTGTGGGAGTTTCTCCAGCCTTGGTCCAATATCACCAAAAATCCAGGATAAATATGGGATTAGATTTACGGGGATGTGCATTCCGCATAGGTAAAATGAACTCTCTATCCACATGTAAAGTCAAATAATTTGTCATTGAAGGATTAATTTTATTGACCCAGCAGCCAGTCAGGTTTTTTTAATATAAATATAGAGATGTAGGCACTTCAAATGTGAGTATTTGACACAAGCCTGGTGCCAACGAGCACAGAGCCATTCCAAGGGATGAGCGATCCAGGGGAACCCGGCTGCTCTGGAACCTTCCCCGGGGGTCTGCCAGGATGAATCTGAGTCTGTGATTTATCCAGCTAAGGACCTGTAACCAAATTTTCATCTCTCTTGCAGTTGCCCCACTCCAGTTTGGCTTCCAGAAGAAACCTGCCTGCTCCAGGTGATATCCAACAGGAGCAATGAAGGGATTACAGGAAACCACACATTAAATAAAATGCTCTTTTAATGATCACCCCCCAAATACCCAAAGGCACCAGTCAACACCGTGGACTAATGACCTACAAATTGGTGGGATTCTTACACATTTGTAGCATTACAATATTTTTTTCCACAGCTTCAGATGGCACATTAAGAGGAATATTTCATCTGCAACAGCTTTGTCCTGAACGCCCTTCCATTTTATTAATTTAATAGAAAAAGGATCAAACCAAAACTGAGCTCTCTGCTGTCCTTTCTCCAGGTACTTCTGCAGCTCATCTTGAATCCACACCTGTGGAACTCCAAATTTATTCCAAATTTATCCCTGCAACTCCTCTAACATCACTCAAATCCCCTCACAGATCCGCAGGCTCCAGGTAACACACAGAGAGGCAACACCTCCACCGAGGACAATTTGCATTTCTTTTATCCATTGCAAAAACCTCTGTAACATGTCAAGTATAAAGCTCACAAAATACATTTTAAAGGAACTACCATAAAGTATTTGCTTCAAATAGACCTTGTACAACAAAACACAAAATTCAAAGGACATTTTTTCAGGAATGCACTTGAAACTGTAACACTTAGGTCCTGACAACATTAGATTACTGTAAGCTGTAAACCCTAAGAAGTTTTGTGATTAAATAAAACCAGCATTACAATTTCCAGGCATCATAATCATTGAACAGATTGTAACAACAAGATATAATTATAATGCAAACATGAAGCTCAGGAGACTGGCACTGAGAAAATTCTCAATTCTTTGTAGATTTATATCTGCACATGATAAAATCAGTAACAACTGGAGAAGAGGTTCCAACATTTCATCCTACACACTGCTATCAGTGGTTTGCAAGCAGCAGTCAATACATCATCCCTTTTTTAATATTATTTTACAGAGTCACTATGACCTTGGAAAAAACCTCCAGGTCAATTACCGCTGCCAGGTATCAACAGAACATCTGGAAGGAAATAATTAAAACCATCAGGTTTTGTTAATTGCCCCTGTAGGTGTAGATACACGAGATTTTATATACGTAAGGCTAAAGAAAGTACATATATATGCCTACATATACAAAATCAAAACCTCAACCTTCAGAACTGAACTACCTATAGGTAAGAAATATAAGACCTTTTTCCATTCCTTTAAAGGGTTTATTTATACCTGAGAGATTTTTGCATATTGATGTTGTTGTACCTTTGCCTGTAGGTGCTCCCCTAAGTCCTTCCTCTTTCCTGGGGTACAAAGGCCATTGCAGCCAGGTGGATTCTTCCCACCAGCTCCATGGACTTTGGCTGAGCCCTTCCTTACCTAACCTGGATCAAAGCAGAGGTGACAGAATTCAATATATACTTAAATAAAGTTCTGTACAAGTGCACAGGCTGGTTTGTACAAATCCACAGCGAGTTCACCACTCCTGATTCATCTACAATATCTGATTTTAAAAGAATTATAGTCCTTTACTCAATGCATGTTTCTACTTGTTGCTTATAGAACAAATTAGTGAAGAATTTTTCTGGGTATTGGATCACTGGACATGCAAGACATGCTGAAAAAGCTCCTTCCTGCCTGACCTGTTTCCTGGTTCTTGGGAAGATCAAATAATTTTTCCACCCAGCAACCAAGAAAACCAGGAGTGGAGGAGTAATAAATCAATGTAGCAACACTACATTAAGGTCACAGATCAGTGCAGATGGACTGAGACTTTCCAACAAATTTAGGGACATTAGGAGCCCCATTCCTCCTGAAATTTAAGGCATTTGGATGCCTGATTCCCACAGGTTCCCCAGACCAGCTCTCAGCTCCTCATCCCTGCAGATCCCAAGCACTAGCAGGGACATGACCCATGTAAGGCTCTTACAGAATTTCACAGTGCTATTTAATATGGCAAACACCAAACTAAATGTAAAGGTTCCCTTTGTCATCCAAACAGTTCAATTACAACAGAAATAAAATGAATACACCATGTCTCACTCCATTTTGTTCCTGACAGGGGGAATTCCCTAGGAATGCCTTCATGCAAACATGGTGTTACCATAGCTGATCATGGAGCAATTAGAATTGATGGTTTTATTAAATATTGTTTAACCAATGGAAAGAGATCAGTGGAAGTGGAATAAAGTGTGCTTTCAGACACCAAATTGGACATACCTGAAAAATCAGCAAAAGTAACAGTACTATATTAATGAAAGACATCACAAAATGAATCAGCTTCATCAGCAAACCCTTCTTATGTTGCAGAAATACCAATTTTTTGCACTGTATTTTACAGAAAAGGTTGGCTTTAGTGATGATGGTCAGCAAAGCTGTCTTTGAACAATTCTTTGTTCAAATGCACAGGAATATAACAGGGAAAAGGGAAGCTACATTTTACTGGCAATCAGACTTCATAGACCTCAGAAAATTTAGAAATGTTTGATTTAAAACAGCACATTCATGGACCACATTTTGGTGTAAAATAAATCAAACTCTTGTGCCCAAGTAAAAGACATTCCCAAGACCTGACACCTGTTGTAAATGGATGTAATGCAGCCACTGCTTTGAAGCAGGAAGAGATGAGGATGAACAGTGACAGGGACGACACAGTGACACTCAAAGGCAATGTAAGGAACCCTACAGCTTGCATTTCCAGTTGGCTGTTCCCATTTTACACCCACACCCATTCCAAACCTCCTTTTCACACAATTCCTTCTTGTTCCACATTCCTTTTCCCATGTTTGGTTTTGGTGACAGCACCTTAGATCCATCTGTCCCAAACCTGCTCATCCTGGAGGGAACTTCTGACCGTCACCGCTACACTTTGCAACCCCAGGCCGTGTTTCCCTTTCCATGTTTCCCTTTCCACATTTCCATAATTCAGGAGCTCTCTGGCACCATTTCCAACACCATTAAAACCTTCATGGAGCAACTGGCACAGGGAGGCACTTACGTGACATGTTTAAAACTTATCTTTGGTAAACACTCACACACACACAAATGCGTAACTCATGTTTTGCTTCCTGATTGTAAATCTTCGTTTGCTACTGGTGGATGTGTGCAGGTATCTAAACACAGACAGGACTTTACCAGTATAAAATAGTTTTTCAAATGCCACTGCCAAGGATTTGTATTAATTCACCTAAAAATAGCACAGTCCTGGGCTTTTGGAGTTTTTTCCTGACTCTGTTTGTTGCACATTAGAGCAGCTCTGATCGATAACAAATTAGGAATAGAAAGCAAGCCCGATCTGCTCAATTTTCACCTCCTTTGTCATTCTCTTGCCTTGGTTTTCAAGACCAGTTTAATCAGAATAGTTGTATCTCTTACAGCTCTCATTATCTGTGAGGCAGATCCCAGGCTTTGATGCGGCACTGCTTGAGCAGCCAAATCTTTCACTGGCACCAGGGGAAATTTTGGACACACAAAATGCTGAGTCTGCTCTTGGTAGGGGCACTTTCTGCTTGCCAGTACAAACCAGTACTCTGGGGAGGGGAGTGACCTCGTGTCTGTGACTGACCTGAGAGCGATCAGCAGAGCTCACACCACCAAGAAATGACCCATCAATGTGTATTTTCAAAGGTGCTGTAAATGGATAAATGTTGCTGGAACTGCATGGATAAAACCAAGGGATGATTGACTTCGATGTACCCAGAGCACTGCCCCTTCTAACATCAGGCATTTCTACAGAGAGGTATTTCATTGGCTTCAGTTTTCATTGACACCATTTAAATTTTCCTTAAGAATCTATTTTTTTTTTTTTAGAACCAAGAACTTAGTGCACTTCATTTTTATAAAATTAGAATAATTTGTATCCTTCTCTTTTCATTGCAAAAAAATACAGCCCAAACACACACCAAGGTATAAACACTTCACAAATGACAGACGCTTCACTTATTTCACCTGCTTAATGGTGAGTTAGACATTGATCAACCAAACAACTTTGGCAACTTGCACAAAAATATGTCCTTAACTCACAAGTGCTGATAAAACTCGCTTTAATGAGGCCTTTATTAAGGAGAGAACTGGAAAGAGAGGAGTGGTGAGTGCTTGGATGTCGGAGCGTTCCTACACCATCCCACTCTGTAGCTGTATGTGGAAAGGGTACGGCTGGTAGAACACAGGGGGCTGTCCGTGAGCAATGTAGTAGTTGCTGAAGTTTCTGTCACTGATATAGGGAGCAGGCTGATAATAGCACGTGACATTGGCCGCGTTCGGGATGATGTTTTGTTCTCCGAGCACTTTTAAAGCCAGGATTGTGATCATGTTGAGGGTTTGCCTACGCTCGTGTCCCATGAGGCAGACTGTGCTCTTGTTCACCACCCCACGCAGGGTCATCAAGTAGTCGTACTTGCTCTTCTCCTCCCCAATGAAGTGGTTGCGCAGGTAGGACTCGATTTTCCTCTGCTGCTCGGCAACGTCAGGAAAATCAATGAAGAACCTGGAGCACATGTAACGTTCCAGAGATTTAATTTCAGCCTCGTCTGCCGGCTTAAAGTCACGGACCAGGAGGTTGCTGTACTTCAGGAGGCCGCCTCCTCTGATCTCCTCCGGGTTCCTGGTGGAGATCAGTTTGTATTTCAGGTGGTCCATGGCTTCGTCGAAGTCCCCGTACATGCTCTCGGCGATGACAGGGGGGTGACAGTCCTGTGTCAGGGGCCGGTCTGGGGCTCTGTAGACAGCAAGGATGGAGTCCAGGATGATCTGGAAGGAGTCCACGCTGAACTCGAACTGCCGCCGGAGCGAGCTGACAAACTTCAGCTCCACATTCTTGCCACTGTTGTTGGACAGCGAGATGAGGCTCCAGCGGTCGTGGTCGGTGGAGACTTTGACCATTTTCTGCACATAGGCATCTTTCATGGTCTGAGCCGTGATTTTTTGCTTGTTAACACATTTTGGCAAGAAGTCCAACAGACAATTAAGAACTGCTTCCTTAACGACCTGGAACTCCACCTCACTGGGAAGTTCCACTCCAAAAATGATGTCCAGGTCCTTGTAACTGGTTCCATTGTGCTTCACCAGGATGTGACTGGCAGTGGAACCGTTCAGGCGGATGTCCCTAACGTGGATCTGCTTCTCAATGAGCTGCTCCTTTACCATATGGATGATATCCTTTGGCTTTACCTCCAGGGTTGGAAAATTTCCTCGCCCATGAATAGGTATAGCCTCAGCTAAAACCTCATCCAGGATTTTAATCTGATCCCAGGTGAGATAACTGAATCTGTGGTCCAAGTCCTCAGTCATTGTGATGTCAGTTGGCTAAACAGGGAGAAAGAGGAATTAGAGACAAATGTTAGAACTTCCTGGAATACCAAAGAGAACATTCCACTTGGTTATACCAAACTTCCTCCCTCACTGTAGTGACAGAGCTGTTCATTTTACAGAGACACAATCCCAGTTAATGGTCTGAGTCAACCACTGCACTTGTCACAAGCTTTTAATTGAATTTTAATGTACTTGGGTTTTAATCCTGCTGAGAAGCCATCACGTTATTGTATAACCCATGACTCAAAGTAAACGCAGCAAACCATATAGACCCAATTTAAAACTACTCAAAGGTTAATAACACAAAATACTTGGTGGTTCTAATGAAACTCCAAATAAATTTCACCATGAAGAGCTAAAATGAACAAAATGAGCAAATTTGTTCTTTCTGTCCTGCCTAGACATCTGCCTTGATCTTCAGTGACTTGAATACTTAAAACTACTAAAAGACCAGGAAGTTTTTTTGTGAAAACCAGGAATGATACAACCTGCTTCCTAGTTATCCAGCCATATGCTTTGGATGATCTTTGGTCTCTATGGATCATCTAAATACACACATCCTTTAATATCACTTGTGGTTTAAGGACTGGATATCTGATAATTGTTAAGCTGTTTCCATGATGTTTCTGAGGAAAATACTTCTCTCCTAAGCCATGAACCATGTTTTACTTTAATGTATCAATGCTGCAAGTCATGGTTTGCAGATTCAGTGAGAAAACCCCTTCCAGCCTTGTGGAGAAAGAACCTCAAGAAAGGCTATAAAGAAGCACCTATAGAATATATGGGATAAAGCTCAGCTTTGGGAACTTCTCAGTTTAAAATAGCTTGACTTCACAGCATCACATTTAGCAAGAAGATGAGACACTCAGGTGGTGTCCAGGTGGGATCTGAAGGGGCTCAGTGAGGCTCCAGCCTGGTGGAAGAAGCGCCTTTGGGAATCTGCCAACACCCAGAACCTGCTACCGAAACACCCACGAGTGTTTCTGCAGCCAGATGGCTCAAACATATTCTTCCAGCCAAAGCTCAAGAATAGAAAGAAAGTAAAATCATACTAAGTACTAACACTACTGAGAAGTCTCTACTGTTGTTTCTTAACCAGTAGTGACTCCATATGTACGTTGTCATACATTCCCCTTCCCTCGCCTTCAGATTCCACGTTCTGGAATATTTTAGTAATTTCAAGTAACTTGTGAGCTGCCAAACGGCTTGGGAATATGGCATAGCTCTATTTCACATACTTCTGCTCTAATTTCAGCTCCCATTAAGCTGATCAGGAGCATATGTAATTCCAAGCACCTTCCTGGCCTCACAACAAAGAATGGGACTAACCAGATGTTTGAAGTTGAAGGAATGTTTTAAAAGTTGGTTAAAGCAGGATTGAAGTTGGGAATTTAATTGACAGTGTGAAGGTTGTGGAATCAATCCCATAGTTCTGGCACAGCCATGTAGCTCCTGGCATCGTGTACACAGTGTATAATTCCACATACATAACAGGTATGTTTTCAGGTGTATTCAGAAATATCCACATTTTTCCTGCAGGCAGGACAAAACATTTGAACTGAAAAGGAGAGAAACTGCCATCCACAGCACTGCCAATTTTACATACTAATGATTTCACCATTTAAAATTCATTATAATTCCATGCTTATGCCTTTCAAACTATTGCTATGCATCCTTCAGAGTCTTTATGAAAACTCAGTACAAGTTTACCCTAAAAAACAGCTGTTACAGAAATTCTGGAAGTGGGACAACCTTGGGTGGAGGCAGGCTGGAAGGAGAGAGTTTTGTTCAAATGTTTTTGCTGCCATGTTGTCACCTGAGTCATTCATAGAACGACAGAATTAAGGTTGGAAAAGACTTCCAAGATCATCAAGTCCAGCTTTTTATATGTCAGATTATGGTGGACCAGCTCCTAAGATCCTCTAGGCAAACTTTTAACCGTCAGAATTGTTGTCTAAGCAGTAGTTTTTATTATGGCATTTGTCTGATATTGCAAAACTTTGACTTTTTTGAGGATGATGCTGTGATGCAAAAAAATAAAAGGGAGTCAAGAAAGGAATGTTGAAATTCAATCCCCATTTAGCAGAGGAACCCTCTTCAAACACTTGGAAAGTCAGACGAGGGACGTATCCCTAAATAAGCTTAGAAATCCTTCCTTTATTGCTACATGTTTTTGGATATTTCAGATGTTATTGCAATATACTGAGGTTTGAAACTGAAAGGAGAAGGTAATGTCAGTAAATCTCTCTTTTGTGTTGAAGAGTCGTCCCTCAAAATGTCATTTCTCTGAAGTGATTCCTGGAGAATCTGGGGAGGCTTTGGGAGCTCAGAGTCTCAACATTAATGTTTTATAATAAATATTATAAATTCTGCACTGAAATAACACCTTCAACATTGACAAGTGAGGAAAACATACTAGGAAAAAGCCCCAGTAATTAAATTTTTAAAAATATAATTGATTTGCAGGTAAACCAAAATAAATTACTACTACTACTATTACTTAATATTATTATTATTTTCTAATTTGCTACCAATTTGCAACCCAATACTTAACCCTGCACTCTCCCACTCTCTGCCAGATAAAATGATGAGGACAAACAGTTTTCAGGGTGTTTTTTACAGTCGCTGTCTAGAAAAGCACAGAATAAGATGGATCAGACCCAGTCAAGTTTTGTGATCTATTATCCTTATTATAAGGTTAGAAAAATATGTCCCTGACTCAACTTTCAACTTGTCCTTGAGTGGTCACCTTCAGCTGATAAAACAGTCACAATGTGGAAAGATGTTTGGATACTGTTGGATCCTTAAACATAATATTGTTAAATTTTATTATTTATTTTACTATTGAAATCAGAGGCTCTAATTTTCTTTTTGGACCAAGCAACTCTGAGTTTGGGCTTACAATGATGCTAAAATGTTTCATTAACCAGCTCTCAGCACTCCACCATGCACAAGCTTCATCAAAAAAATCCAAGCAGATCTGGCTTTACATCTGAATGAGGAAAATCTGCCATGCTAATGACAGCTTTCATGCTCCCCACAACTTTCATAGAAACTGATAGTTACAGTCTAGAGAAGAGTCTCATCAAATTTAGCTCATATTTTACTGATAAACTCTTTAGATTCTCTTTTTATATATTTCATAATGTTGATTCAGTGTGTTTTCAAAGGGTTTGCCATGTGTTGGCATTTTCAGGCAGGATACAGCTGAAATAGTTTTTGTGCAGTTGTGGCAGCTCCATCCTCTTCCCTTTGCTTCTATCTGCTCCCATGCTTTTCTGTTTACAATAAAGGCTGGTAATACTTAAATGCTCAAATTCTTTTTACTTTGCACTTGAAATTGGTTGCACAGGGATCTTTTACAGATCACAGAATTCCAGAATTGGTGAGGTTGGAAAAGCCCTCCAAGACCATTGAGTCCAAAAAGTGCCTGATCCCCAGCCTGTCACCCAGCCCAGAGCACTGAGTGTCACATCCTTGGAGACCTCCAGGGATGGGGACTCCCCCACCTCCCCAGGAAGCACCTTCCAATGCCTGATTGCCCATTCCATGAAGAAATTCCAGCTGATGTCCAACCTGCATCTCCCCTGGTGCTGGAGCTGGAGGCCATTTCCCTCATCCTGTCCCTTGTTCCCTGGGAGAAAAGGCTAAAAAAGAGATGTAGCAAAATGCCTTGGGAGCTGCTGTGGTGGCCTTGTTTTGGGGGATCACTCCAGAAACACCCACAGAAACTCTGCCATTCCTCAAATCCCAGTACTGGTTTTCCTGCTTACACCTTATATAAATCACTATCAATTCCCATGATCTCCTGCTAAAGCTTTATTTTAATTCAAAGATACTTTCCTCTATTAAGCTGGGCATTTGGAAGTATTTTGCTCACTTACTTCAGGACTGCAGCTGGCATAAGCTCTAAAGGCAGGAATGTCAAATGTGGAGGGAGTTCCAGTCGTAATTTAAACCCAGAAGAGACAAGGAGAAGCAGTAAAGCATGGGGGGAACCTAAATGGGGACATATTTAAACTGGTTTGACAGTGTTTTCCGTGAGTTTTTCCTTCCATTAATGTTAATGCATGCTGTGAAGGCAGTGTTTATTTATCCTGTTATCAAGAGATAACGCATGAATTGCCATCAGTTTTCAGTCCAGTTACCATCGCGTTTCCCTGTAATAACAAATAATAACTCAGGGCCAGATGCTCGTCCCTGGCAGATCAGGCTGCAAGGTGGGCAAAGTGCACTGCAAAGCAGCTGGCTTGGGCCATGCCACAGAATGTCACCTTCAAGGGCACAAAAAGTAAACACAAGAGGAGGCTTGATCCCCAAAAATGTGTCCTACTTTTTCCACCCAACCCAAGGAACATAGATAATGGTTTCAAGGGAAGAGGACAGGGTGGGATGGGATCTTGGGCAGGAATTCTTCCCTGTGAGGGTGGTCAGGCCCTGGCACAGGGTGCCAAAAGAAGCTGTGGCTGCCCCATCCCTGGAAGTGCCCAAGGCCAGGCTGGACAGGGCTTGGAGTGCTCTGGACTATGGATGTTTCCCTGTCCATGGAACAAGATGGGATGTAAGGTCCCTTCCAACTGAACCATCCTGGAATTCTGTATTTCTACTGGAATGTTCCAGGACATTGGCTTGATGAGCTGGGATTCTCACGAGACACAAAATGAGGAGTTTAATTTGGGCATCCAGTATGAAATCATAATCCATACTACATCGTGCTGGATATTTGGGGTTTTTCAGATGTCCCATTTCTCCATCGTGACTCACAGTACGCTCATTCTTAGCCAGGTGGGGATCCTCTCATATGACAACACTTTCAAGGGCCAATTTATCATGACTGGATATCAGTTCCCACAACACATGGAGCTCCTCGCAGGGCCTCCAGTCCAAACCAGCCAAGCCCTGTATAAAACATGAGGCCACCAGGAGCTCAATTGCTCTAAAATACTTTAATAACTTAAAAAAGATAGCTGTCATACGCAATATTTGCTCTATAAGGGGCTGTGGTCATCCCTGGGAAGTTCCTGCTTGAGGAGAAGATTATTTATACTACCAAACACATACTATGGACTAAGTTCTGAATAATATTCCCAGCAAGAATGCAAAATCCCACAGGCTCACCGTGGCAGGATGACTGGAAGCGTGTATTCCAGCGGAGTTAATAGGATGAGTCACTGCATCATTTGGTAGAAATATGAATTGTCATCTTGTCACTGACAGAAACACGAAGCTCCCCGGGAAAGCTGCAGGAAATAAAACCCAACAAACAATCACATTCATTTGGAGATCAGTGTTAACCACCAGTCACCTGCTGGACATAATAAATGATGCATTAGAGCCTGGCAGTCCTGCAGGTTTAACCACAGCCTTTCAAGTTGGAAATGATAAGGTAAAAGTAGTGGGAAAAGCACCAAAGTGCTTACAAAGACTCTGGGTTTCAGGTCATGCTTAATCCTCTGCAAGGATATAAAAAAACTTGCCATTTTCCCTATGGGATTTGGAGTGGGAATTTAATCTTATTAATAGACATGCAAATTAGCAGGGATGTAGTAGAATAATATAAAATTTAGAATAAATAATAACTCAGCAGAACGAAGTATTATGAATTGTGTAGTGGCTTTAGATTCTTTCTATCAGAAAATGCAGCTGAAGGGAATGTCTTGTTTCCTGGCACATGGGGTTGTTGGTTCATTTAGAGTAAACCCGGGATCCTGTTGCTGGAATTTCCATGTTCATTGACTGGCTATGCTGGCATGAAATATTTCTGTAAATATTCATATGCTGTCACAAAGGTACTTCCTTATATTTGTTTCTCATTTCAAACACGCGCTGACAATCAGTATTCAGTGCTCTCAAGCTTTCCTTCCAAGATCTCCCATTCCAGCACCCCATCCTGCAAAGTTCCCAACACCCACTCAAGGTTCCCTGACTATCCCAAGCAGGGCCTGTCCACTGGATGGTTTGATATTTACAGGAATTTACACCTTGTTCAGTTGTGTTCCGCAATCTCAATTTTTATGCTGAAATTATATATGGTTCTTAGTAAAGATAATTTTTCAAGTATTATTTAAGTGTAAATATCTGCATAATCTGCAGGAAAAGCTGAAATTATAACGCAAGGAGGTATGGACTGTGTTACTCATTTTATTAGGAATATTACACATTTTTCCTCCATGCTACAGCAGGCAGATTTTTATCCCTGAAAATGCCATTTTATGGCTGCCAGAAGCACAGCACTTGCTTTGCTCACCCTGTGAGGACCTGTCTGCTGTGCCAGCGCCTGTCTGCAACTTTCATTTGTTTTCCAGCTCCTGGTGGGCTACTAATCAGCTGAATGCTGTTCCTGACCTGTTCCCAAATCCATGCACTGATGGCTCATGTAGGCAGATGGAATAAAGAGTTAAGTCTGGCAAGGGCTGAGCTCTGCTCTGAGCCTGGCAGTGAGCAGCCAGTTAGGCCTTGATGGCAAAGGAAACAGTTCTGGGCTGCTTAGATAAAACACTCTCAGCATGTGAAGTCTGGAAAAGTCAGACAAATCAGTCACTTTGCAAAAAAAAAATACAAACTTCTTTTTAACTCTGAAATATTGTTATTTCTTTCTGTGCAGGGATGGAAGGTTTAATGGATATATGATATTCATTAATGGATATATCACCATGATGAACAGATTAACACTGGAGCAGAATTTATGGCTTCCCCTGGTGATATTCAGGGGAAGAAGAGAGAGAGACCTTTATAGCTTTGTTTTAGCAGAAGAAGAGGCATTATTATATAATATGTTCATAGAAGCAGCAGCTGAGATTGATGAGCTGCTTTGCCTACTGGGACATTTTTCCCAACAGCTGTTTTTTATTGGCTCAGTCACCACAGAGAAAAGCATCATTTCCTTACTCTAAGCTCAGGGTTCCCAGGATTTTTTCAGCTGAAGGAAAAACAAAAATAAAAATGACTGTGTCAAAAATTACCCTGTGTTTTAAAGAGAGTAATTCCCTGTTCCTGAATTCAGGATGTGAATTGTGACAACGTGCACCAACAAACCCATTCCCAAGCCTTTTCCCCTGTTGTCTCTGTGCCTAAGGAGCACAGACCATGCTGAGATCCAGCAGGGTCTGAGAGATGACATGTGGCTCTGTGCCCTGGATTTCCCTCTGTGCCACAGCTTCCCACCTGGTCACTCCTTTGGGTGTCCCCACTCCCAGGTCCCTCCCTGAGGAATACTGACCCTCAAACCTTCCAGGTACATAAGTCTCCCATGGGCTTTGGCAGACATGGAGATTTCTCGGAGCTTTCCCAGGGCATTTCAAGGTGACGCCCCCCCAAACTGGCTGGAACAAGAGCCAAGCATCCAAGAAATTCCTTCCTCCCCCTCTTTGCCTGCAGCTTCCCCTGACTGCTCTGCTCAGCTCCTCAGACTAATCCCAAAATCTATTTACTCACTCGAGATCCCAGTGACTCAATCCAAATCTCACTTATCAAAAACTCTCATTATTATGACTAAACTGCAGCAAAAGCAGGCAAGGTAAAAATTGAAACAATCCTTCTTTTCCATCTATTAACCATCTTCATAATCATCTCTCCTCTTCAAATGCCAGAGGAAGAGGGATGAGCGATGCCATGTGCCACTGCAGCCCTAATGCTGGAGTGCTTTCCTGGTAAAAAGGGCATTACAAAGTCAAGGCTCTCCTCAGGAATTCTCCAGAACCATCCTCCCCTCATCTGCACCAAAGGACAGCCATTAAATATCCCCAAAAACTGCCTTGGTCACTAAACCATGAGAAGATCCTCCAGGATCACATTTCTGTCTGTTTTGATAGAGTTCCAACACAACCACATCCAGTGAACGCATTTCTGTTTTTTGACTGATCATACCCCAAACACCCTTGCTGGAAGCTGCATTTGGCTCTTTCAGTCAATGCAGTGTGGGGGTTTTTCCCTCTGAATCACTACTGAGCCATTGGGGTATTAAGGATGGGTTTTGAGGGTTCATCCAGAGTGGATTTGGAATTTTCCTTGGGAGAAGCCCAAAAGCTGAAAGAAATGCACCCTGAAGGCCTCTCTGCATCACCCCTGCTCCACTTGCACATGTTAGAGATGTGTTTCTGTTAAACTGTTACTCTGTTCCACTGCAGGAGTATTTTCATTTTATGGCAGAAGCTGTGAGCTCCAGGTTGATTTGTGAAGCAGTTTAGGATCCCTCCAAATAAAGGCTCTTCCCGACTGCTACAGCAAGGGGGGAGTTTAAACTGAATTGGGAAAACTTCTGTATCCTGGAGCAGGCTGGGCTGGCACCTCCACAGGAATGTCTCTCACAAGCTACTCAAAGATAGTGTCTTCCACTATTTAATTACATTACTATTTGTGTTTACAATGTTCATATAGAATTCATATTTTTATGAATTAATTTCCATACTTATATTAGAAAGTTACTCTCTGAATACAAAACACACCAGTGGGATTTAATTTTAATGCCATTTTCCCAATTTTATGAGTTAGAGTGTAAAACTGGGGAAAAATATATGAATTATTCATTATCTTCAAAGTATTTGCTGCACAATAGTTTATGCTTAATTTTGCATCAGTAACAGCCAAGATTCCCCTAGAAAATAGTTTTTTTGGTAAGTGGTTCTAGAGTTTGCAGTTAAAAAATATGTATGACTGGTCAAACTACAACAGGAAAAAGGATTCTGGCTGCAGCACCAGAGCAGGGAACTGCTTCTCTTTTGTGGTGAAGGCAGCATGAAATCTCTGTTGACATTATTACTAAAAGGCAGAGAGGAGATAAAGTGATGATTAAACCCAAGGAAAAGGCCCAGGCCCTGCAGCACAGCTGTGCATTCGTGACTTTTCCATCACTATCAATAATTCATAATGAACATCATGCGCCTGACGACACCAAGTTGGGGAGAAAAACTGAGTCAAGCTTTCACCAAGTGTGCAAAAACATCCAACCTGACATCGGATGACAGGGAGACAGGACCTGCTGGATAAGCAAAGATCCAGCAGAAAGGGTAATGGAGAAGAAAATTAGCTGATGTGGACATAAATCAACATCTGCTGTACCCATTTGTAGTGTTTTATGGAGGAAAAGCCTCCTTTTGGTGATACACATTGAAAGAAACAATTTTTAGGGCTTCTAAAATGACTTGGCTAGAGAAGAACTGAAATGATGGTTTACCTGTGAGCAATTCTGCAACATGAAGGGATCATGTTCAATATTATGCTCAAATTTTGCAGCTGGGCTCTCCCCTGCTGTACCACACTAACTCAGCATGGCCATAGGCAATGGCACGTGGCTGATTCCCTGAGGCATCTTAGATTCTCTACTGACACTTTGAATAATTATGTTTGCATGAGGATCATGGTGGCAAAGGCAAAAAGCCAGAGTGCAACTTTCAAAGTATTTCTATTTTTTTAATGTTTGAATCCCAATGGCATAAATTCATAGAATTATGGAATGGTTTGGGTTGGAAGGGACCTTAAAGCCCATCCAGTGCCACCCCCTGCCATGGGCAGGAGCACCTTCTGCTATCCCAGGTTGCTCCAAGCATATATATATGACGTGAGACATAACCATGTGTTAAATCCCTAAGGAAAAGTCTATCTCTGTATGCAGAGACCATCAAGGTACTAAGAACTGAACAAACAGCACGAACAACCTCAGAATCCCACCAAGGGCTTCTCAACACGAATGAGAGAGGCAAAGCAGAGCACAAGGCACCAAGATTTCCCCCTCTGCTATGGCCAAGCACAGCTGGCACAGCCCAAACCCCTCCTGGAATCTGATCATCAGAGCCCAGAACCAGGAAGGCCACGAAACCACTCTGGACTAGGAGTGTTTTGAAAACATGGCTAGAATTTCATTCCTTCAAGCAGTGTTAATTAAAGAATTAATTTCCACTGCCAGTGTAAATGCTGTTTAATTGACTCTCCAAAATAACTCAAGTCTCAATGAGATCTTTCAAGGAACTTGGTCTACTTCTGTCTCCCTGATTTATAGTCGATTCATAAATTCTGTGACTCTACTGTGTCAGCAGTTACTCCTGAGCTTGAGCAGGAGACCAAGCCCTGATCTGCAGGGCAGGAATTTAGGGTCAGGCTTTTGCTCTCAAGGGTCAACATGTCTCTTTGTGGCAGCTGAATCATTCCAGAGCACACAGTCTTTGCACAGCCCTGTGTGTCTGGTGCCTAATGAGGCAACAAAACTAAATTTACTGTAAAGTTATGCCCGGGATGCACAACAGGGCAGGGAGGGTGTGCAGGCAGCACTGCCCTGAGGTCAAAGGTCTGCAGCACCGCAAATTAAAGGAATTATTGGTGCTCCCTTTGAACCAAGCTGTGGGAATGCCAGAGGGATAAGATGTAAGGAATAGAAGGTATAATGCAGACAACTATTCTCCCTCCACATCAAGCTCATGTTCTGAGTCCTGGATGCTGCAGGCACAGCACATGGAGGATGAAAGGGCACAGGGATTGTTTTTACATTTCTCAATGGGACAGACAAATCACATCTGCCTCTAGAGCTTAAGAAGTCAGGAGCATGAAGCGTGGGAGAGTCCCCGCTCTGGAGTCACTGTCATTTATTATTCATCCCTCGGCCTTTAGCGAAGAATTCAGCACATCCCCATTCATTCCCACCTGGCTGCTTTTCATGGGAGCCACGAACAGGCTGTTACTGTCAAGGCAGCACACGGACCACAACGTGTGTGAGCCTGTAGAGCCCACCCTCCACTTTCCGAGGGAACAATTAATGTTATTACAGATTTTCAGCGGCTTAAAGATGCATCAGAGATGCCTGTAGGAGAAGGCAGGGAGCACAGGAGAGTGATTCCTGGCTGGGAAGACACAGAATTCCAGCCCCGAGTTGCTGGAAAGCAGTTTTGCTTTGCATGCAGGCACTTCCGAATAGTTTAGGGTACAGAATCCCAGCTTTCTGTCACTGTCACTTCACTGTCACTGTCGCTGTCACCTCCAGGCTGCGACCTCCCCCAAAACATGGATGGTCCTTGCAGAATACACAGAAAAGGCCTCAGCTACCAGGGCTGTCATCATCCGGGTGGGATGACAGAGCTTCCAACAGCAAGGAAAGAATGTCACGCTCCTACTACCGCTACTATGAATGTGGAGAGGCAGGGCTTGCCCGAATCCAGGGAGCTTTTAGGATTCATGCAAAGGAACGCCCGTAGTGAAACGGAGCTCACGTGCAGCCAGACACACACAGACCCCTCCAGCACCGCCACGCTGCCAAACCGCCCTTTTTACAAGTTCATTGATAAAGTTTCTAAGGAAAACGCCTTACGGAGAGAGAAGGAAAAGGCCGGAGCCGAGCCGAGGGCTGCGGGCTTCGCCAAGTTTTTTAACCGAGCCCAACCGCTCCCGCAACGGCCCCGCCCGGCCCAACCCCGCGGCACCCGCGACCCACCGGCCCTGCGGGCCGGGCGCGCTGTGGGGACACTCACTCGCCATGCGGGGGACACCCACCGACCCACCGAGCGGCTGCGGGGACACTCATCACACCGAGCGGCTGCGGGGACACTCATCACACCGAGCGGCTGCGGGACACTCAGTCACCGAGCGGCCGCGGGGACACGGACGGTGCGGGGGACACGCACCGAGCGGGTGTGCGGACACGCACCGTGCGACTGTGGGGACACTCAGCCACCGTGCGGGGACACTCACCGAGCCGGTGCGGGGCCGCTCACCGAGCGGGTCTGGGGACGCTCACCGCGCTGCCGCCCCGTGTGCTGCCCGCGCCGCGCCGGGGCCGCCGCTGTCCGCGGCCGCGCTGGTGCTGAAGGGGCCGCCCCGCCC
>VZTX01023035.1:45273-71762 GCA_013400915.1 Pardalotus punctatus
ACCCGGGACCCCCGGCATCGCTGACACACCCGGCATCCCCGGCACACCCGGCACCCCCGGCATCGCTGTCACACCCGGTACCCCCGGTATCCCCCGCACACCCGGCAGCCCCGGCTCGCTGCCGTGCTCTGCCCCGCGGTCACACCGAGAGGACACGGCCACCATCGCCTCGTCCACGTCCCCTGCCAGACACCCCCGGTGGAGGGCATAGAACCGTGGAAGCATGGAATCATGGAATCATAAAATCAGGGAGTTGGTTTGGTTGGAAAAGCCCACTAAGGCCACTGAGAGAGCCCAGCACTGCCAAGCCCATCACTAACCCATGTCCCCAAGTGCTCCATCTACATGGCTGCTAAGTCCCTCCAGGGATGGGGACTGAGTCCAGGAACACTTGGACAACACTCTCAGGCACAGGGTGGGATGGCTGAGGTGTCTGTGCAAGGCCAGGAGTTGGATTTTATGATCTTGATGGGTCCTTTCCAACTCAGCATATTCCTGGGCAGTCCATTCCAAAGCTTTAAGAACCCTTTCCATGAAGAAATTTTTCCTGATATCCAACCTGACCCTCCCCTAGTGCAACATGAGGTCCTGTAAGCCTGTGGGAAGAAGGGTGGTAAAAGGTTTTATCTGGTGATCCAGTTCTCAGATCACTACACCCAAGAAAAGTCAGAACTAAACTTACTTGGTTTCGAGGTCCTTCCTGCACAAATAGTCTGTGGGTTTGGCCTCACTATTTCATAAAATCTGGAGTGGTTTGGGTTAGAATGGACCATAAAGGTCATCCATTTCCACTCCCTGGGCAGGGACACCTTCCACTATACCAGGTTGCCCTGAGCCCTGTCCAGCCGGGCCTTGGACACTTCCAGGGATGGGGCAGCCACAGCTGCTTTGCACAAGACAATGCACAGGATGTAACTGCCAAGGGAATCTATGGAAATTTACATTTCAGGGGTGCAAACAGAAGGATTCAGGTGATGGAGGGGAAAAACCAGCAATGTGAGCACCAGCACCTACAGTTTGGCTACTCAATCCCCCAAATTCTGCCTCACCTGCAGCTCTGCCCTGGCAGGAGTGGAAAACTGCTTTGCTGCTGTGTGATCCTCCACTCTGAAACCAGGATCTTCTCCAGCGTGGCTCTGCTTGGAGATGGTCCCACTATAAACATTCCATATGCTCCTGCCTGTACAAGACATGATGTTACAAACTCAGTTCTGGCTCTAAATACCCAATTTAAAGCCCAGGCTTTACCAATATGATCTAAAATTTATTTTCTTTGATCGATTACTTCACTGGATGGATGGGATAAAACCCTGCATGGGATGAAGTTATGGCATTTGTGCCATTTTTTGTAATTTCCATTCCACTGTGACACTGAATACCTTTGCTGCTGTACAATGTTTAAGTTTGCTTCAACACCAACCTAAAATGAGAGATAATTTACTTAACTGTTCTGAGAAAATATGCCAAATGGGTAAGCCATGATTAGTTTTGAAAAAAGTGTAGATTTAGTACTACAGTGACTCATAACAATGAGCAAAAAAAAGGTCATGAAAGTATTTTAAACTGCATTTTATCATAGGGAAATATAAAATCACCTTAAATAGTCGTGCCCGTACTTGACCTTCCAGCACTCAGGTACTTCTAGGCTGGCTCTTGGGTATTACACCAAAGCAGGATTTTCACCTTTTCTCTTAAAAGAATCCACAGCAAGGAAATACAACCCTTGTTGAACATAAAAATCCCCAGACCAGCTGTTATTCTTTAGGGCCCTTAAAAACATCTTCAGTGTCTCTTTCCTCTTGGGAATAGTTTTATGATGGAGCAATTGCAGCGATTACAAGCACTTCACAATTAAAAGATCCCATTCCTGAGACAACTTCATTTTATGCCATAAAGTTAGTTTATAATATTTTATATTCCTAGCTTTGAAAAGCATTTGTATTTCAATTACTTTATATTATTATACTAGTTTATTATTTCTTTGTTTAATATTATTATATTAATTTCTATTTCTAGTTCACAAATCAGGGAAAAGAGGTGATGAGACCTTTGAAATCCTCATAAATTCCAAACAGAAACCAATTCTCAGCTCCAAAAAGTCTCTTTTCCAGTTGCCTGGTCCTGGGCCATCAGAGCCAAGCTGGAGGGAGCCCAGTAGTCCTGGACAGGCAGCACTGATGGAGAGAGGAACAGGATGGGAGCTGCACACTCAGCCTGTGCCAGGATGAAGCCCATGGCTTGCCCAGCCATTGTATGTAGCTATTGAGTGATTAACTGGGCAAATGAATTACTTAATGGTCCTCCTGCACTTGGAAAACAGTGAAATACTTAGGAAAAGATATGTATTTTTCCCTTTTTTTCACTTTTTACCACCAGGAAGTTGCAGCCCCACAGCACAGCTGGTCAAGGGACTGGTGTTTAGTACACTGAGACAAGTCACGTTCAGTGGGTGATGAACCCAATTTAATGTCAGGCAAGGAGAGCTGGATTCTCTTGGAATTGTGCCTTTCCCTCTTTGCACATTTTCAGGAAGGCAGATGTAAAAATGTGCCACGGCGATGTCACCAGGCTGCTGGGACTGGCCACAGGCAGGCAGGTCAGGAATGCCACCACAGGGCTGGCAGCACCACGTTCTCCATGTGGAAAAGTGGCAGCAGACTGGGTAAAGGACAAGGATGTCTGTCTGATGACATCCCAGAGCCACTGAGGTTGCTGGGACTTGTGCTCCTGAGTTCAGTAAAGCTGGGATTTCACCCAGCTCCCTTTGTTGGTTTGTAAATGAGGATTTTAAAGGCCACCTCTGAGGCCAGGTCTCCTCTGCTGATGTACAAGAAACACTCCCTAAACCTGGACTCTTGCTGCCTCCTCCTGCTTTGGCCCTAATTCCAGCAAGCACTTAATATATCCATAAATACATATCTCACCAGCAAAGGTCTTGAGCAAACACCTCGTTTAAAGATTTACTTATCTCTAATTCCTTGGTGAAGAAGTAAGGTATTACTCCAAAGGAGTAAAAAGGGATAATCGAGCTGTAAATCCTCACAGTTTCTATCATTTATAACCAGAGCTTAGTCATCTTTTGACCAGTGACGCACAGCACTGATTTCTTGCTGAATAAAATTGTAGAAGCACAGCCAGTTTTTCACAGAGCTTGGAACTATGCCCTTTATGGGGTTTTATGAATGCAGAGCTCAAGGTCCATAGCATGCCACGGATAACCTAATGCAAGGTCATGTTTTGCTGGAATAACAGCACCTAAATCCTCCACAGCAATGATGGGGTCCAGGCCTACCTGGAGATTTTATCAAATTTCACAGGGATTTGGCTGTGCAGAACAAGTTCAAACTGTGAGAGCAATAAAAGCAGTTGTAAAACGCTGAAGATTGGAACTGTAAAGGTCAGAGCTTGATGTGCACTCCCCCAATTCTCACATGTATTTAGATCTGAGATACCCTGTGCATTTAGCTTGGTGCTCTGCAGTTCAGCAAGGTGGAATAAAATCATCTTTTCCTTTGGAAAATTCCATCATAGGGCTATGTTTTCCTTCTAAAACTCCAGAATTTCATGTCATGAATGATGCATATTCTGTCTCAAAGGAAATCACTTCAGAAAAAACATTCCCCATGGCTTTAACTTTAGGCATATGCTTCTGAACCAACATGGAGGTGGGTAAAAGTGCATTTTCCAGGTGATGTGGACATTCACTTTTGCACACAAACACAAAGAGAACAGAACCATGAGAAATTTTCCTTTCCCGCCTGCCAGTGAAGCCAGATCACACATAGGACTCTCCGAGCACTGTAAACTCTCCCTCTCATCCCCAGGCACCTCAGATTGAGTGCTTGGCCAGGATTTGGAAGGAATTTATATTCAATTTAGTAGCCACTGAGTGAAAGTACTGAGAACTCCTTGCTCTGCAAACATCTCTGAAAGAAAGTCCAAGAAGTCCATTGAGGTCAGGGGTTTTATAGCTTCTGTTCCCTTCTATGGAGTTTTACTCTTAAATGTGAAGAAACTTGTTAGGTTTTTGTATTGCCTAAACCTAGAAGTGGAGAATGTTTTGATTCATACAAAGAAACTCTCTGAAGGCCATCAATGCTCAGAATGAAAATGAATCAAAACAATTAACCCCCTGAGATTAGTCAGAATTAGCTCTCTTCCTGTACTGGTCTGTATGAAATAATTTCTTGACCTTTGACCAGGGAGGAAAAAGTTAAAAAGCACAAAATAAGCTATAAAAATGACCATTAAAAATTTCCTCAGGAAATCTATTTAAATGCTGATGTCATTTTCTCCAGTCACCACTTCAGTTTTATTCTGTGTTAAACCAGAAAGGAACCATGAGAGTCACGAGGATGGGAAGGTTTGTCCAGGTGACAGCAGGAACATGGGAGACACATCCAAGGGGGAATGCACAGGCAAGGGCTGCCAGGAAGACCTTGCTCCAAGATGAAGGAGCAATCTGAGGAAAGAGGTGTCTCCCTGCTCTGGAATTTGAGGTGGATCCTGGGACATGAAGCACAGAATGCTTTGGGTTGGAAGGAACCTTGAAGATCTTCTCATTCCAACCCCTCTGCCACGGGCACTCAGCAAGCCTCGCTCCACATTTGTGTGGAGGTCCAGGTTTGGAGAAGCTCATGGAAATGTCAAATTTAAACAGGAGTTTAACAATCCAACAGATGAGAGGCTGCAGAAAATCCACTCAGGATCATGGCCCTATAATGGAGTGAAGAAGAGGCCTCCAACTCAAGGCACAGAGTGGTGAGCACCGGTTTGTTGGAAAGCCAAGGGAAACAGGAGAAGATGTGGCCTCATAAATCTGGTTATCCTTCCAAAAATACACTGCAGGAACATGAGATGCTACTGGGAACACACATAGTACAGCACAGTGCTCAGCAAAGCATGGTAACCTAATTTCAATGTTACATGAAAGAAGAAAACCCTGACTCATATTTTATGAAAATTGCAACTGTGAATCAGCAAATTACTTCTGTTTATCTCCTCCAACGTCAGCACGCTGAAGTCTGGAGCAACTTGAACTAATCCCAGGGCACTCATAAATAGAATACATTCAGGCCAGCCGAACCTGGGCTAAATGGGAACAAGCAGGAATTCGTCATCAACGGACAGCTGGGAAGCTCAGAAAATGCTATTTCCTGCCTGTCCAGTCAGAAGGAAAGACAAGTTCTGTGTGTGCCCTTCATCTCTGACTCCTGTATCAGATCCCAAATAATAATATTTACACTTCAGAAATGTGTGGCCATTATAACAAGATGTCCCTGGATGGCAAATGCAGGTGGCTTTATATATGTGCCTATTTACACATATCCCTGTGGTGGTAGGAAGAAAATAAAACTGCACAGAAATCTATAACCTGATCTGGTTTGTTTAGCTGCTAATCCAATCTTTTCTCCTAGTAGAGCTACAATAATTCGATTGTGTTGTGTAGGGCACTCTGGAGCACCTGAGGGATGACAATGAAATACTGTAGATGAGTAGAGAAGCTGCTGAAATGCCTTCCTGCATCAGTGCTTCAGGTACGTCATGAGATTTCTGCTGCTCACTCTCAGATGCGGGTGAGGACACACAAATCCCTGAAGCATTCCATAGGTTCTTTGTCAAGCATCAGAACGGGGCTGTCCAGGGGGATGGTGGAGTCCCCATCCCTGGAGGTGCCCAAGGAATGACTGGAGGTGGCACTCAGTGCTCTGGGCTGGTGACAAGGTGGGGATCACTCACAGGCTGGACTCGATGACCTTGCATGTCTTTTCCTAGCCTGATGACGTGTGATTGTGTGATGTCCTGCTGCAGGGGGGAGCACACAGAACCCAGCAGTACCGTGTCCCTGCACTGGGCTCTTCCGACTCCTGCGACTGCTCTGCTGCCTGGACCGGGCACTTCGGCTCCCACTGGAAGCAGCAACATCCCCGACAGGGTCACAGCTGGCTGCCCATCCTGCCGGAGGTTTGTTGCACTCACTGGTCCTGTCACAGCATTAACTGCATGTAAATTCACCATTATCCCCCTCTCACCCTCATGAGGAAATTGTAACTGTGATCTCAATCTCCTCCAGTTGTACAGACCAAGTGATCTCAGCCACTCCTCAAGACCCTTCACCATCTTCTTTGCTTCCTTGAGACGCTCTCTGATAGTTTAATGTCTTTTTTATATTGTGGTGCCCAAAACCTCCCCAGGACTGGAGGTGAGGCTGCCCCAGTGCAGAGCAGAGCGGGGCAATCCCCTCCCTGTGCCTGGTGTCCCCAAGGTCACGGATGTCCCTCCTGGCTGCCAGGACACTGCTGACTCAGATCCACCTTCCATCGAGCAGGACCCCCAGGGAAAAGAGCTGGGATGGCCTTTCCCCTTGAGCAGAAGCTGCTGGTGGCACTGGTGGCCCAGTGACTGTTCCGTGCTGGAGCCCCAGGGCCAGAGCTGCAGCTCGGATTGACCTCAGCGTGACGCCAGCAGCGCTGACTCACCGGGGCAGGCAGCAACAACAGAACTTTCCACATTTGCAAATGGGAAAGGCTTAGATCAAGCTGGATTGGATTTTTAAGGGAGAAGCAGCAAGGCTCTGGAGTAGGATTCATGTGCTACAAGGAGCTGTTTCATGGGCTTTGTATGAAAAGAGCTGTAGTGGAACCTGATATTATTATTTATTGTGTTGTGCAATATTGCAGCAATCCCAAAGAATGACAAATCCAGAGCGATTCCTTTGGAGAATCAACCACTCTGATAAATACTGCACTGAGAGGAAGGATTTGTTTTGATCATCGAGAAAACATGTTTTAAACACTTGGCACAGCACAGGCAGCCCTGGCAGCAGAAATCTGAATCCCTGGAGCATAGAGCAGTCACGTACGCTCCTGGTGGTTCCCTGTCACAGGATTTCAGCTGGGGAAAAAAGGGAGAAAAACCCTAAAAATGTTGTGGAGGATTATTTCTCAGGTGCCCCAAAATAAAATGCGAGACAGGTAAAGCAAAAACATAAAAATACCATTTTCATGTGGGAAAAAAATAAAAATATTGCTATTCCACATAAAAGCTTCTGTAGTCTCTGTGAGCCTTTGGAGGGCCTTGTCTTCTTTCAAGGCTGGGCTGAGTTTAACTACAGCTACACAACCCTAAGTAGTGGCAGAGCAATTCCTGGCTGTTGTATTGATTTATTATTGAAAGGAGATGAATCTCTTTTAATAAATAATTTTGATTTTTTTTCTCTTCATGCTGGTTCTTTTAACTGCTTCCCTCCACTAGTCTTTCCAGAAGAAAAATCACTTCCCTGTCATATTAACTAAGTTCAATTTTCCCCTTAAATCTGTCCCAGGCTTCTCATTTGCTCAGTGGTTGACAGAGTATTTTCAAAGTCTAAATATTAATCTATTTAAGAACAGAAAGGAAGCATTTTGGGGGAAAAAACCAAACTTTCAAATATTTTTCAGCACTAGCAGTTTGTTTTCCTCAATCTGTTTTGATTTGAGTGAAACCCCATGTCCCTATTTTAAACTGAGCATCCACAAACCATTCCAGAACACAACCAGTACATCTCAGTAGAAGGTTGTGCCAGTGCTCCTGGCAGAGATAAGCTGGAAATGAAGCTTATTCAGGAAATTCATGGTAACAGAACACGGAAAAAAACTTATTAGTAAAAATAAATGAGCCCAGTGATGTAGAGCCCTTTGGTTTTTCATGTCATACTGGCTTTCAAAAAGACCTAACTTAGATTTACACCAATTTTTCTGAAAATTACACAATGTGGGGGACCTCAGAAGTGGAGAATCAGATCATTAACGCCAGTATCGGAGAATTAAATGGTTTTATTGAACTGATTCTTTCATGCCCTCTGGCTGCTGCCTTTCAGATCCTGGCAGGTTTGCTCTGAATTCCTAAACACTTCATCCTGGGCTTTACAGTCCTGTTTGTCTTCATTGTTCCACAAACAGACAGGAGAAATCCCTCTGCTGCTTCAGATAAATAATGTCCATGGTGGAAGAAGTTTTCTTTCCATGAAACTTTGAAGGAGATGGCAACATTTCAAAGGACAGCCAGAAGGTTTTAAAGGCAATGATGTTTAAAGAACATGAAATATGAGTAAGAGGAGTTTTTATGAAAAAAAAAAAAAAAAAGAAAATATTAAATATTAAAAAATTCTGAAAATCAGCTCTTTCTAAAACATTAATTATTGGATTCTCCCTTCCATGGAAAATTTCATCATTTCTGGTGTGCAGTCTAAATGAGAACAATTTTAGGTGAATTTTCTGTGGAACAGAAACTCAGTTTTGTCCTCTTTNCAAGAGGAATTTTTATGAAAAAAAAAAAATAATTAAATATTTAAAAATTCTGAAAATCAGCTTTTTCTAAAACATTAATTATTGGACTCTCCCTTCCATGGAAAATTTAATCATTTCTGATGTGCACTCTAAATGAGAACAATTTTTGGTGAATTTTCTGTGGAACAGAAACTCAGTTTTGTCCTCTTTCACGGGTGTCTTCTAGGTGAAACTACTACAGAAGTACAATGAGCATTTCACCGCTGAAAGAAACAACATTCAGTTGCCCAGAGAAGCTGTGGCTGCCCCTGGATCCTTGGAAGTGTCCAAGGCCAGGCTGGACGGGGCTTGGAGCAACCTGGGACAGTGGAAGGTGTTCTGCCCATGGCAGGGGGTGAAATGGGATGGGATTTCAGGTCCCTTCCAACCCAAACCACTCCATGATTTTATGGTTACCTTGTATTGGTAGAGATTTTATCAAGTCATGGAAATGCTCATTTTGGATGTAACCATGCAATGTGTGGTACAAAAAATTGCCAGGACCAACAGGCCTTTTACACCCGGAGGTACCTGGCTGCCTACAGCCAGAACATCCCTGTTTATCCAAGTCCAGACCATGGGCAGAGCTGTATTTTGCCACCATCTCTCCATGCTGAGCCAGGACTGATTTGTCATTACCTCTTTGAACTGGGCTTGTGCAGTTGCCAACCACCTGCAGTGGAAATTGGGTGAGTCACCAGCATTTTGGACCATCAATAATTCTGAGCTGCAGAGTCCTCCTGCTGTGCTGAATCTTGCTGAAAGCAGAAGAGCAAAGTAGCCAGTGGGCAACGTGAAAATCCCAGTGCCAGTGCTCCTCCATCCAACGGGATGAGGCCAATCCTGGCTCATCCCGAGGGATAACATCATCCCTCCTCCCATAGCCAACTGCTTTTCCCTTGGAGATGCAGCCAAGATCCCACATCCCCCACTGTCTTTATCACCTTAGCTGCTTTTTGCTGTCTCTAGACTTTAAATACAGTGTGTGTCCAATCCTTGTATTGCTTTTATTGGTATCCCCTAGGAAAACTGCATTTTAATTACAAGTGTTCTCTCAGGGTCAGAGTTCTCAGCAATGCTGTATCACACCTGGACTTGCTTGTTCCCATGTTCTACCCCCTGAATTCCTATTTAACATTTGCTGCCTCTTGCACCTCATGCGTGACTGACATCGGGAGTGACTAAGGGAACAGATCAATTATTGTGATTAAAATTGATCCTCATCGCTCCTGGTGTCACAGTTCACAAGCCAAGGCTCATGAGCTCATTTGGCTTGGGTCTGTAACTACTGCATATAGTGAGAATCTCATTGAGCAGAGTAAAATCATCACTACGTCAAAATTAAAGGATTTAATCATCACAAGAATAAAAATCAAGGTGTTTATGGCCTTTATACTTAATGGTAAAGTTGTATTTGGGTTTGGATGCACTTCAAAAATGCCATTTCATAGCAAGAGCCACTGTTTGGGAGGATTATGCAATATGGGATTTCAGGTACCCTGAAAATAAAATGTACCTTTGTTCCCTCTTGCAAAACATGAAGGATATTCCTGTAGGCTTGGCTGAAAGACATCAAGGAAATGCTAAATATTTGTAAACACACTGCACTGAAAAGCTCATTATAATCAACAAATTCTGGGTTGTCAATTCCTGCATGTGGAAACACACAAGGAAGGGAAAAAAGAGATGGAAAAGAGCATGATGGAGGCAGAATAAAAGAAAGAGAAAGATTGAGCTGAAACACCACAGACAGAGAAGGAGAATTTTATATAATGAATGTTTTCCACCTCATCACCTCCTTCCTGCCCAAAACACCATCACCACCTGTAAGTGCACTCATTAAACTGGCAAATCCATACACCTCCATCATGCCTTGAAATTGAATTTTTCTGAGTTTTCAGCACTTTTATTTAATAATCCTGATTTTTTTCAGCTTTTCAGTTCACTTCTTTCCTAGCTCATCCTCTTATGCAGCTCAGTTTGTCAGTTTTATTTCTCTAAAGTGCTACAGAGGGAGCAACATATAACTCACAACTCAATAAAATTTACAGAAAAATAAATATTTGCTGCATCCAAGATGAGACGGAGATTGTGTAGGAGGGCAGGAGGCAGGAGGTAGACTTGAAATTGCTGCTTTTGGAAGAGATTTGAGACTTGAGAGTTGGTAACTCAGTACAATATGGCTGGGGCTCGAAAATGGATTTATCAAGAACTGAAATACAACATGCAGGAGGGAAATGTTCAGAAATCGTGGCTGTGCAAGGTGATTTCAGCCTAATGAACAGCACCGGACACCCATGATTGTTTGAAGGTAAACCAATTTATTTACAATTTTATTGGCTGGAAAAAGCCACCAACTGCACCTTCACCTTTCAAAACGTGGGATACAGCAAACTCCTTCTCATTTTAGAGGCAGAAGGTCTGTACCAGGAGTTCAGAGATTAATCAACAGCTTTATTCACTTCCAAGCGTTGGTGACTCAGATGTCAAAGAACAGGGACTCCAGTGCCAAAGTTACCTTTTTCTCCTGGGAGAGGGAGGCTGGAGGGTCTGGGCACTGAGTTCCTGTGAGCAAAGCCTCCCTCTGTGCCCAAAGCACAGCTCAGGAGTGACATTGTTTTACTTTCAGCATGTTAGTATAACAAAAATGTTTCTAAATTATTAAATGACATAAGTTTCATTGCAATCTGTGCCAACATCTTGGTGTATCTCTACACCTGCACCCACAGCAGGCAATGTACTTAATTCAGGTTGCTGAAGATAATTGCCTGGTAAGGTGTTTATTTCAAATTTGGGAGGTTTTTAATAATGAAAATTCAGTGATGAATGTCAGAAAAAAAAAGCCAAACCAATAAACTTTTTAGTTCAGGCAGCTTTTTAAGGTATATCACCAGGACGTTTCCTCAGCAGTCAAAAGGAAAGAGGGATTTCAGATGGAATTGGTGAGCTGATGTCCTAAGCAGCTCTGAGGAAGTGACAGCCCAGTGTGCTCCCTCCTGTGTCACCTGTGTGACACTGATTGATGCTTTTCCAGGTTTAATTGAGGTAGAGCATTACATGCTTCTGTTTCTGAGCAAGTTTTGCTGCTTTGTTCTCTAATATTGTGGATAATTAGGTCAGGTTCACTTCTCTTTGACAGCACTGAAATGAATCATTTTTTTTCAGAACAGATGATCACTCTAATACTTCCTACCTAATACCGCAGCCACCTCCAAATCGTGTCCTAATGAGAGAGTTCCAGGAATATCAGAGAAAAAAAAGGTGGATATTCAATGATCTAGTGGCTGCTTCTGACCCTGGAAAACCTTATTCATTTAAAGAACTATTACTCATGAGAATTACTGTGCAAGCTTCCAGGAGGCTGAACACAGGAGGGTTGTTCAAGCAGGAACAGACTCTTTTAAATAGAGAACAATTAAATATGTTAAATCTCTCCTACAGACCTCCAGAGATTTGGTTTAAAACCATAGACAATAATGCTTCTGTGAACCGGTGAAACCGACAATTATTAGATCCAGAAAATCTCATCCTTTCCCATCTCTCGGATAAAAAGGTCCTTCCTGCAGACCTCTCCCATTACACACACGGCGTCTGTCGCTGCTGTGGTGTCACCAGCTGGGTTTCAAAGCTTTCACAGCCAGGACTCAGCGATCTTTATCACTATAAATTCAGACTTCTGAGACACCAGCAAGAATAATTAGTTACTGGCTTTGCTCAAGTGTCTTCTGTCACACTCTTTGCAGTTCATTTGCCACGAGCACTCCTGCATTATTACCATATCCACAACTCCTACAGGCATTTCACCTGGGAGGAACTGCCAGCTCACATGCATCACTCCTTTGGCAGGTTTTGTCTAAGATGGCTCAGCAGAAAATATCATTACCTATAGATCCTGGTGGGTGAGAGGCTGGATATGCCCCAGCCCAGAATGCCCCAAGTCCTGGGCTCATCCCCAGCGTGGGCAGCAGGAAAGGCAGAATTCTGGAGCTGGGCCAGGGCAGAGTCAGGCTGGATATCGGGAAAAAGTTCTTTCCCCAGAGGATGCTGGGGCACTGGCCAGGCTCCCCAGGGAATGGGCACAGTCCCGAGGCTGCCAGAACTCCAGGATTATTTGGACACCGCTCTCAGGGATGCACAGGGTGGGATTATTGGGGTGTCTGTGCAGGGCCAGGTGTTGGGCTGATGATCCTTGTGGATCTCTTCCAACTCAGGATATTCAGTGATTTAGACTTGATATTAGAAANCGCTGCCCCAGCCCGGTCCGGAGCCGCTCCGCTCCCCGCCGGGCCGCCAGCATGTCCAACATGGAGAGTATCCTCGGGCGGGACCGGGCGGGCCGGGGGAGGTGGCGGTGGCGGTGGCGGTGGCGAGCGAGGCCTCCCCGCCGGGAGGAGCCCCCGAAGAGCCCCCGGGGCGCGGGGGAAGGAGGGGGCGAACCCCACCCCTCACGGCCGTGGTCGCGGGGCCCGAGGGGCAGCAGCAGGAGGGGAAGGAGGGCTGGGTGTGACACTGGCAGGGGCTGAGTTCCCTGAACCTCGGAATTCTCTTCTAAAGACGAGCAAATCGAGAAGGGATGTCACATTCTCTGCAAATATCGCCAGGGCGTGTCAGAGGATGGTGCTAGGCTCTCTTCAGTGGTTCCCAGCGCAAGGATGAGGAGCAGTGGCCATAAAACCAGGAAGTTCCTCCTCAACATGAGAAAGAACTTCCTTCCATGGAAGGGGCAGAGCCCTGGAACAGCTGCCCAGAGGAGGTGTGGAGTCTCCCTCTCTGGAGACATCCCAAACCCACCACAGGACGTGTTCCTGTGTCACCTGCTACAGGTGACCCTGCCAGGGCAGGGGGTTGGACTGGGTGATCTCTAGAGGTCCCTTCTAACCTCAGCTATTCCGTGATTCTGTGGTTTCACCGCTCTGAAGGGACAAGGAAGTGAGTGGGAAGTTCCGTGTCTCTTCCCAAGGCATGATCCCTTAGCTGGGAGTGACGAATGGGAGGGAACGTGAGCTCTGCCAGGGCTGTGGTGGATGGAGGGACAGCCCAGTTCCTGAGGCAGAAAACACAATTTATAGTAAAAATAGTGCCAGCTGTGCAGTGGGGACGGGATATGTGTGTTATAGGCTGGAGTGATGTCACAGCAGGGCTGTCCCCCCAAACAGCCACCACAACTGCTGGACACACCTGGTTGTGCTTCCTGCTCTTGGAAAGAATTTACACACAGAGCCCTGTGTGGGCTGACCGGAACTTTCTTACTGTACAAAACTATTTCAACGCACAGGGGCAGAAAATTCTCACAGGTTCCAGAGGTCTCAGTGTGGATTCCAGAGGTCTCAGTGTGGTTGGAATGTGCAGGCAGTGCTGGCATTGCCGGTTGTCCTGGTAGGGACTGACGAGAATGCTGGAGCAGCTGACTGTGAGTCACAAACCGAGGTAGAAGTTGGGTTGAGAAAGACACTTGAAGGGAGGAGCAGGAATGTGCTCCTCAGGGATGGGTGAGCTGGTTTAATGTCAGGTAAATTCCCCAGCTGAGTAACTGAGGAAGTTATTTCAAAACAAACTGCTCTGCTACTCGTACCTACCTTAATAGATATCCTAAATGCAAAGTCACTCCTGTTAAGTGTTTGTAGCCTGCTTGTGATGTTTATAGGATAACAAAGACATTCCTAATGTCTCCAGGTTGCTGTCAGAGTAAGAGGCATGGCTGGACTTAAAAGCAGAACACAGCTCTGGAATAATTTATATACTTGGAACATTGATGAAGCTTCAAGTACTCATAATATTTAGCTTTGTGCTCCCACTTAATTGTTAATCGTCTTAGAACCTGCTGCATCTTCCTCTTGGGATATCACAGGTGGCAGGAAAGAAGCCTACAAAGCTTTTTGCTTCCATTTTATTTGAGAAAGACTGGTACTATTTGGAAGCTTTCATCAACAGTATTTGTAGAGGATGTTTTGTGATTGTTACTTTTGCAGCACACACTTTATTCTCTGTCAGTAATAGCTTAGTGCAGTCATTCCAAGTTACTCTGAAGGCTTGTCTTACTGTTTTATTAGAGCTTTCAGTTTAAGCAGGAGTTGAACTTTTGTTTTTAAAAAGTTTCTCTTCCTGACTGAAATACTCTCTGCCCAAAAGTCAGATGATGGAGCTGTTGGGGAGCCCAGAATCACTCACATGACCCAGGGCTGGGAAGGAGCTGGATGAGCAATTTAAATCTGAAATCCTGCTGGGTTGTAGCTGGCCATGGCCAGCTGAGCCAGTTTGCCACTGTTCATTGGTTGTGTTCCTCAGTGGCTTTGGGCTTTTTTTGGATGGGGAGGTTCCAGGCAGGTCAGGAAACCACATAATTTCACTGAGAGTTGCAGGCTCCGAGTGTGGGAGTGAAAGTAACTGGGAGACAACCACTCTCAGTTCCTCTTGGGGGGTGTTTGGTGTTTGGATTTATCAGTCTGAAGTAGCTTTGAGCCCTTAACTTGCACTGCAGAACACCTGTTTAATTTGAAGTTTGCTGCAAAGGAGCTCAACAGGAACTCGAAAAAATGTGACAAAGAAGAAAAGGCTGAGAAAGCTAAAATTAAGAAGGTAAGTCTGAACCAAGCTTTTTAGATCTGTTGCTTGTCTATTAGAGCAGGAAGACATCTGGTGTTTTATTATTTCCCTGGTGTGCATGCTAATAATCATGTGGTCAATGTTTGTGATTTAAAATATGTGACTATAAATCTTGCTGTGCTTATTAATAAACGTGAGGATAAATCCTTGTGTATCTTCATGGACAGCTCGTGGCATTTGCTTCCCAAGAGGATTGTCTTGTATGTGCTTTGGTAGGGACTATTGTTCTCAAAGTTAAAAACACTTCATGTTTATCAGCTTCTATTAAAAGAGCTTGTGGAGAGGAACTTCAAAACAGCTTTTGAGTCCTTGAAGTAGTGAAGAGAGACTGAGTTGATTTGACTGTGTTTTTGCCCCTGAGATACAGCTGTGCCACCTGTGCCCCTGTTTGTGTCTTGAGACTGGAAATGTTTTCAGGAACAGAAAATTGTGTTTCTGTAGCTCTGCAAAACTGCCAGTTTGAAGTACATTCTAGATGCCTTCCTTGGAAAGAGGTTTGGAGTTCACATCTTGGAAATATTTGACATCTTTTGTGGGAGGAGGGAGGGGTTTGTTTTCTTTTTTAACAGAAAAAAATATAGTGACTAAATTCTTCCCTGGAAACCAAAACAGACTACACAGAAATGCTATTTACCAGAGCAGGGAAGGGTAAAACATTTTCCTTTTGTCTTTCCCCAGGCCATTCAGAAGGGGAACATGGAAGTGGCGCGGATCCACGCGGAGAACGCCATCCGCCAGAAGAACCAGGCCATCAACTTCCTGCGCATGAGCGCCCGCGTGGACGCCGTGGCAGCCCGAGTCCAGACTGCCGTCACCATGGGCAAGGTGAGGCCCTCCCCATCCTGCAGGGCCAAGGGGGAGACCTCCCATCTTCTCTGGGGTGACTGCATTCCAGCTGGAATGAGCTGGGAACTTTCACTTTCTGTTTGAGATGTAACCAAGAGGCAGTCGGGTGCTGGAGTTCCTCTGGCAGCTGCTCTTTGGATTATTTCACAAAGATACTTCTCCCCTTCAAAATACATAAAGCCAGGAGGTAGGAGTTGTGATTCTAGAGATCTTTTTTTGCTCAGGTAGTTGTTTAAGGTAAACTGATTTACTGCTCTTCATCTAGAAGGTTAATTGTGCAGTGTGACCTGTGGGCCACATGTCTCCCTTAACACTGACAGGTCCCAAGTCTACAGAAGTTAATTTCTTATAAAATTAATTTTTACCTCAGAATGTGTATTTCAAGTAGTTCAGTTAATTTCTAGAGTTTGAAATGGTAGAAGGTGTTTAAAATATGGCATTCCAGAGGGCAGTAGTATCTTCCCTCCTGTTTGATACTGTCAAGACTCCGTGGACAGAGATAAGAGAGCTGGGTAAAGATTCACAGAATGCCAGAATAATTTGGATTGGAAGGGGCCTTTAAAGCTCATCCAGTCCTGTGGGCAGGGACACTTTCCACTACCCCAGGTTGCTCCAAGCCCTGTCCAACCTGACCTTAGATGGTTCCAGGGCAGGGGCAGCCACAGCTTCTATGGGCAAGCTATGCCAAGGCCTTCCCAGCCTCACAGGGAAGGATATGTTCCTAAACTGCTCTTTATTCCCTGTAATAATTTCCCTCCCCTTGTTTCAGGTAACGAAGTCGATGGCAGGGGTAGTGAAGTCTATGGATGCCACATTGAAGAGCATGAACTTGGAAAAGGTAAATAGACTCAATTTTCTTGGAACTGACATGAAAAGCAGAAGTGACAACAGACACAAGTTTTAAAAATGGAAATTGAATTAAGTATTTTCCAGTTGAGATGTATTTTTTCTGTTGTCTGAAGATTATTGATTTGATTAATATTTTTAATAGATATCTGCCCTAATGGACAAATTTGAGCATCAGTTTGAGACACTGGACGTTCAGACACAACAGATGGAAGACACAATGAGCAACACTACAACGTTAACAACGCCGCAAGTAAGAATAATAAAATACATTTTAACAAGGTGATCTTCAATTATGTCTAAACTGTTCATTGTCAGCACTTGAAATACTCAGGTATATGTTTTAGTTTCTTCTAGATAAGCTAAATTCTTTAGAAGCATTATTTCACAAGCCAGAGTTCAGATAATGTCGTTTTAACTGCTGAGCACCTCTACTCCTTATTTTTGAGTTTATACCTTCTGGTGATTAGGCACAAAACTTCTCTGCCAAAGGCATTTCCCTTTAAATCAGTTTTGTTAAAATAATTCTTCTTCTCTGAAAATTTAACAAAAGAGGTTGTCATAAATTCCAAATGCAAAAATCCATTTTGTTTTTCTTTAGAACCAAGTGGACATGCTCCTGCAGGAAATGGCAGATGAAGCAGGGTAGGTGAAATTTCTATTTCTTGAATAAAGCTTGGTTCCCACAACCCTTCCTGGTTATGTCTAAGGTCAAATACCCTTGTTTTATAAGTCTGTCTCTTGGAAGCAGAGAAGAAGCATAATTTTCTTTTTACCTCTGGACATACATGACTTGTCTTGGTAGTGAGTCAAAATTACTCACCAGCCTGTGTAACTCTGGAGTGCAGCATTCAGGGGATGCTGTCTCACTATTCCTCTGTTGTCAATTATTGTGCTTCCCCCATTATCCACATGTGCCTGACTTGGTTTTTGTTCTGTTTCCTCCTGTTAGCCTTGATCTGAACATGGAACTACCTCAAGGACAGACAGGTTCTGTTGGTACAAGCGTTGCCTCAGCAGAACAGGTAAATGTTGTACTTCAGTGAGGTCAGTGTCTGGAGAAATGGGATGTGAGAATTGATGCTTCACTCAGTCAAAATAAAGTGCTAAATCAGAACTTTATTCCAGCTGTCCCAAAAAAACTATGTAGTTAAAACAGTCTTGCTATTAAAGTAATTTAAACAATACATTTGTTAAATTTTTGACAATACATTTGTTAAATGTTAAAGGGAGGGGACCTTAAAGCCCATCCAGTGCCACCCCCTGCCATGGGCAGGGACACCTTCCACTATCCCAGGTTGCTCCAAGCCCCGTCCATCCTGGCCTTGGACACTGCCAGGAATCCAGGGGCAGCCACAGCTGCTCTGGGCACCCTGTGCCAGGGCCTCCCCACCCTCACAGGGAAGGATTTCAGCCCCCTTGTCCTATCAAATATTCAGTGTTCTTTGAGAAAAACCCACAAAAACTCAACCCCTTTTCTACTTAATTCTGTGTTCTGAAACTCCTCCCTCACAGCTATCCTTGAAGTCTTAAGAAAATCTTGTTAAGCCAGGAAAGAATTTCACATGAGCTGGACATGAGATGGCAGAAGTTGCTTTTCCTGTTCCTGATGGTTGGTTTTCCCTTTGTGTTTTCCAACTGTGCAGGATGAGCTGTCACAGAGACTGGCCCGCCTACGTGATCAAGTCTAACTGAACAAAGCTGCAGTTCTTTGGACCTGCTTCCAAATCCCCTGTCTGGAACTAACCCTGCACTACACTCGAGGTGTAAAACAGTCCAGCTTAGGTGTTTGAATATTTGTAATATAGGGTACTTCACTCCCAGCTTGCTACTCTTTCTGAAATACATTAAGTGACCCAAAAATATCAGCTCTAATGTCCTTTTCTGTACATTTGGAAGTTGATCTATTTTTTGCAAGCTTTTTTCACAAATTCAAGTTGATGTTCTAAGTCAGCTACTAATGGTGGTGCATTCTACTTCCAAGCAAAGCAGATTGTCAGTGAGATATATTTTAAATTATGAAGTGATTTTTTTAAATTATGAGAACTGTTTATGGTTGAAGAACTGATATATCAGTTCAGATGATTGTTGTAGATAATTTTCCTACAGAGCCAAACTCCTGGAACACACAGGGATGGACAGCGTGGACCTCCTGGAAAATGCACTTGTTGAAACAAATAAGTGGACTTTGAGTTTTTTAGTCTTTTAAAGTTAGGATAAATGTGCTGAAATTAGCAGTTTAGTTAAAAATGAGTTACCAAAAGCTGATTTCATGTAACTGGGGACTTGTATGGTGGCATCACTTTAGTGCAGGAGGAATAAAATATATTTTTGGACTCTTTGCCAGTTCTGTTGCTCTCTGCAGATAAAGTCCCATGATTTGTAATATTCCAGTTTTATGGAGGAGCTAATTTCAGCAATCTCCTTATATTTCTGCATAGTAAGAGAGTCTGGCTGCTCTCAGTAGCTTCAAACTCTTGTTGCAGTTGTAGAAAAATGGTTGTAGAAATTTGTAGCTGAGACCACTTGTGATGTGTTGAGATAAACAGTGGTGTTCAAATTCTCTTCCTGATTTTTTTGGGCTCATTTATATGTTTTGTCTTTGTAGGGGTGAGGGAAGGTGTGGAGCACCAGGCTTGGAATTGGTTCTTAATTGCCCAGTGTTCAGGGTCTCATGAGTTTTCCAGAGTTGGGGAATTGTTTAAGGGAAAAAAAACCCCAGCAACTAACTTTTTTATTCAATCAGGATTTTTTCAGTGAAAACATGCGAAAATGATTAAACATTTCAGAGCAGTTTCAGCCTTTGTTTTAAATGTGTTACCCACCTCACTGGAGGGTTGAGCAGGATGTTATGTGCTGAAGTAATCAAGGTTACTGTAAAAATAAGAAAGATTAGACAAAACAACCTGAAATGTGGGATTCTCTCACACTGGCAGCTGAACTAAAACCGTGAGTTTAAAATGGGATCTTTTTACTTGTTAGAAGGAAAGTGGATTTAAAAATGAACACCTTGAGTGTTCCTCCTGTAAACAGGAGAAGTTGGAAGGTATTTAAAAATCACATACTGACAGCTATAGTCTGGCTACAATCCTTCAAATGATGACTAAAACATCCTAGGAAAGGGACTATTTCCTGCATTTTCTTCCCTGGCTGCTTCTGAACAGTGTAACCAAGATCATGGTGTATCTATGCAACCCACTTACCCAGCTGGGGTGACTGTGTGTGTGCCTTTGCCTTGCTGGACTCCCTTCAGTTTTTTAAAATTCAGTTATTTCATATCATGAGAGTGCTGGAAGCGTCCTGCTGTGGGATTGCTCCACACCGGAGTTTACTTGGAGCTGTGTGTGAAATACTGAGGATTCAGTGTTTGATGGCAGACGACTCCAGCTGCTGTGGCTGGCTTCTTTTAATGTTAGAAATTATGCTGTTAGACGGATTTGGGCCATTCTGGAATTAGTTGAGGGTCAGACAGCAATTCCGAGATCCCACATGGTTGATTTTCCCAATCCGTTGCCTTGCTGTGAGCCTTGGAGGGCTTTAAAAATAGAGAGTGGGACTGAGATTGCTGCAAAAGAAAGGTTAAATAAGATTCGTTATTTTATTGATTGTTGTGGAGTTTTGAGCTTATTCCAGGCTGGTGAACTCCAGGACCAGCATAGATTTCCAGTGTTATTTCTTTAAAGGAATTAACAAATATAAAGGTTGGACTGACATAACTGAGGTTATGTGTGGAAGAAATAGGTGTTTGAGACAGGGAATCTTTGCCCTGTTGACTTCGCTCCAGGAGTTGCTGTGTATTCCAGCCGTGCCAGGATTTGGGGCTGGCAGCTCCTGTGTACAGAACTCCTGCCCTCTCCTGGGGAAATGCTTTCACTCGTGGCTGGGAGCTGCATCCAGAAAGGTTTAAGTTATATTTTAAATATATACATTTTTCTCATATCATTTGGAAATGCTTAAAGCTGAGTTACTCTTAAAGCAATATTTGAGTTTCATCCTTCCTCCCTTCAGGCTCCTCAAAACATTCTCTTCCCTGAGCAGCTCTGGCTCCTCACTCCGACCTTGTTTTGTCTCTGTAAGTTGAGCGTGTTTGTAAAGTTCATGTTAAATCACTTGTTTGTGCTTTTCTGGAACCTTATTGCCAGCTAAAATTTCAATATTTCTGCTGATGAGCAGGCACATCTAAAGTGAAACATTGCTTGAAATGTTGCTGGATGGTTTTGCTCAGCATTTTATCCTCTGTTACTAAAACGGCTGGTTTGTGGTAGCTCTGTCTTCATTAGAATTCCAAAACAAAGCCATGCAAAGCTTCGGATGAGAGGAGAGGGAAGGAAAACAAGAACAAGAACTTTAATGTCGTGGTTGCAATGGGATAAAACTATCAAGTTGCCTTCGTGGAGATCCTCAGAGCCAAAACATAGGGAATTTTTGTTAAACATAATCAGCAGTAGTGTATAGACATAAATTCTGAAGCTGGTGACGTGTATAGAGAAGAGAATAATTTTTGTAGCTCTGGTTGAGTTCACTTTGAAAACTGCTTTATTGGTCTGGGACAGTTTGTAAATGTAACTGCAGGTGGTAAATAAAATTGTACAGACAACTTACTTTGGGTCTGTGTCCAGGTTGTGTGGCTGCTGCAGGGTCAGTACAGGGATGGACAAGCAGATGTGATGTCTTTCCTGTGGGAAGACATCCAGAAAATTAAATCTTCATGGAGAGAAAACAAAAGGAAAATAAAGTGGGTACTAGTGAGAGATATTTGGGATGATTGGGGAGTAATTAAATATAGCAACACAAACTCTTAATTTTATGGGAGGGGGGCGGTTTTAAATGTTTATTCTGATATGAAGTGAGCCCTATGCTTAAACATCTCAGAGGGTTTTCTGTCCTTACACACTGAACAAGGGACCACTGGAAAACTGGCAGGAGGTGGTGTGGGTTTGAGTCTGGGATTGGATTTGTTTTTCCCAGACCTAAAAATCTTTAATGCTAACATTTCTTTTCAGTCGTTTGGAACCAGCAGAGGGCACTTCAGGCTTTGCTTTTGTGGGTCCTGCAGAAATGACAGGTTGGAGCTGTTAAAGGAAGGCTGGCTGGTTTAGGGAACAGTCTTCCCCGAGGAACCTTTGGGCAGTACCCACTCTCAGTAGGTCGTGTCTGTGCTGGGGCTGGATCCCAAAATCCAGCCCAGCAGCACATCCACAGGGCCATCAGCTGGATGGGGTCAGACTGCACTAAATTCTCTTAAAAATAAACCCTTTGCTGCCTTTGGGGGTAATTTAGGTCTCCATGATCTATTAGGAGTGTGATAGTGAGTAAGCTTGTGCTTAAAAATTGGGTTTAAATTTCATTTTTAGTTAAATCTTGGGGTTTTTTGTCTGTTGTTGTTCTGCTTTTGTTCTGTCATAATTCTGTTTTTTTATACATAAGGAAACACCCAGTTATGGATTTTAGTGGTAAATTTAATTTTTTTATTAGGAGTTTGAGAAGCTTTGGTTTGATGAAGAATGGCCTTTAATTTCAGGATTCTCTCTGCAGTTGACTGCAATTCTGGCTTCACCTCTTGCTCAGGCTACTTGGAGCTCACAGCAGCACTTGGCTCCCAACTTTCTTTTTTCAAACAATATTTTTCCAAAGGAATCCCGAGAAGGGTCAGTGGCCTTGCTTGTTTCGGAAGCAGCTCCCTTCATTACCATTCCATGAGGGAAAGGCCCGATGTGAACAATCTGTAACTAATTTCACGTGCCAGTGGAGCTGCTTGCACTGGGAAGAAGATGCACTGAGAGAGGCTCCCAGGCTCCTGCTTCCCTTTACTGCTCTTTCTTAAAGGAACTCAGCCTGGAGCAGCTGCATGGTGCGGTTCAAAACAGAAAATCAAAGGGCTGCGGGATCCAGGTTTTGGGAAAGCTTTCCAAGGTCTTCCAGCACTGCCATTCGCTGTGAGGAGCTGCCAGACCCAGATTGAGAGCACAGAGGCTGCTCCCAGCCCTTACCTAGAAAAGGGGGGTTTCAGAGAATAAAATATTCTATATTGCATCTTTCTAATCTAAATATGTGTATTTAATAATCTAAATAACCGAGATAATACAGATAAGTATGCTAATTATATATAATAAAAACAAAAAATATAAATAATCTAAACATCTAAATAATCTAAACAAAATCTAAACATCTAAAGGAAAAACATGCTTTACAGTCATGCTTGTGTGTATTGCTTACAATATTCTAAATTTATTAAGCCTGAGTGAAACAATCTTTTTGCAAAAGTCTAAAGCAACGAACATGACATAATGTGTGTATCTGACAAGATAATAATCAGCTTAATTTAATTTCCCTGCTATCTGATTCATAATTCTTTATCACAATCAATTTCTGTCAAAATGAGCTGTCAGGGATAGGAAAACATTTTAAAACTTCCTTTAAAGACGCTTAGTGTTTTTTGTTAAATCTTTTATGACTCCTTTCTTTTTCAAAGATTAGATAAATATAACCATGGAGTTTCTTCAGGAGATATTTCCCTTTATTCTTATCACAATCAGGGCTTTGTTTCTCTTGCTGCAAAATGGACAATACTGGAACCATTAAGCTCAATTTCTGTTGCTGGTGGTTTTTCAGTTCCCGGTTCCATCTGAAGTCCCAATATTTGCCTGGAAATCCATAGGAGAAGCAGGCGGGCCCGTTCAGAGTGTTGTAAATTAGTTCCAGTCTCCACGAGCCTGCTGTGACTAATTGATGTGACCTGGAAGTGGATAAAGTCCATAACAGTAAGATCAACTTTTCCTCTGGTAATTTGACAAATAGAGCCCTTTTTTAAAGTCCTGTGTAGGCTCCGCTCCCCATTTGTTCTGTCGTGATGGGCATCGTTTCCGTGTTGGAGTGATAATAATTTTCCAGATTTCTGCTGATTTGTAGAGCAGGTGCCTTTATTTATTAATGCCAGAAGAAGGGAGAGATTCAACAGCACTAACAAAAAGAGGATTCCTGGCAGCAGCTATATATCAAAGCCATTCCTTATCCAGTTAACTCACTGTAAGTATTTTACCACTGCTTAAAAATTTTCATGTTTCCATGTAAAATGTATAATTACAATATTTTTTGCAGAGTAATTTTCTGTGTAAAGAGAGCAGGAGTAATAATTTATTAGTGGTAATTATTACATTTAAAAATAGCTGTGTTTTTTTATCCAAATATTTTAGAAATACAAAGGTTAATACTCACCAAACCCTGAGTTGCCTGGTGTGTAGTGAGTTTAAAGAAGCAAATATGGAATATCCCAGGTTCTCTTCCAAATTTAATGCTTTTGCTGAAGTTTTAAGTTTCATTTAGCTTGTAGTTGGAGTAATAAATAGACCAGATATTCCCAAGCTCTTCGTTAAGGTTTATGGGGATGTTTTGGAAATCTGCCTGTTTTCTCAGGATACTCTTTACCACACAGGTTTTCCTCCTCCTGCACTGCAGAGATGTGCAGGAAGCCCGGTGGTTTGAGGAGTCGCTCCAGCTCATTAGTTTCCTACAGCCACAGGGAAATCAGGAAATCTCAGTGTTGTGTGGGCTTTGACTCTTGCAGAAGGGGCTGCTGGAATGGGACCTGAGCAGTGGAAGCTCCTGGAAATTCCACATTGCTGCCTAATTAATTTTTTAAGAAAAATTTTAGGCAGCCACAGTAAGTACTGTACTGACTGTAAGTAAACCCATGCTGCCTTCTGGATGGGCAGGGATTTAAGGAATGTCTCTGCCCCCAGCCCCTTCCAAGCCTGCATCCCACCCATCCTCTCCCATCCCCACCGACTCTGTCATGCTCCAAGAGTCTCACTGTAACTATAAACCCCCAGCAGTGACCCAGGGGAGTCCAGTCCCTATTTATTTGTGCTCCAGTGGGATGTGAACCTTGGTCTTCCAGGGTGAAAGGTGAGGGATGAGTGTCTTGTTTACCTGTGCTTTTCAGAGAATGTTTTCCTTTAATCTGTTAAGCAGGCACACCATTTTGTCCCGTGGTGTGCAATGGGATCGTTAATGATGCGCTTAATTACTACCAAACTACATCTGAGCGCCCGATGGCAGCAGGCAGGAGACTCAAAGCCCACTTGGTCAGGCAGGAGGGTCCAGCAAGACTCCCCCACCTCAGGGTTTAATAGAAACATCTTTCCATGAGCTCCTGAGACATCTCCCTGATTTATATAGGGGTTCAGAGATGGATAAAACCAGATTGGATGGTTTAACATCAACTCTGACCAATGGCTGAGGGCAAACTGGGAGTGAATGAGGAGAAACCAAACTGTCAGTGGATTTTGAAATCAAAATTGGAGTCTTTGGAAGTTATTTTCAAAACCAAAAATCCAAATTGGATTATTTGGAAAGTTATTTTAAAAACCCCAAGACCTGAGTTAATTCAACCACTGTAGCACTGCTGCCATTAACACACCTGAGGATTTGTCTTCTCTGAAGATTTTATGTTCAGACATTCACATCCCAAAGGTGGCATTTGGGCTTAATTTTTTGGCAGTGCCGCAGAATTGTTGTATACATTAATCAGCCTAGGTATAGGGCTTGGGCACATCCTCCACCAGGCACAGACACAATAGGATGAAGAAGGCCCAGCAAACACAGCTGGTGAACATATTTACCATCCGCTGGTTAGTCACACTTGTGGAGTTTTAATTGAATTACCTTTGACAGTGAGCAGCAAACCTGGTGGGTGATCTACTAAATTTAACTGATGAATGGGCTCCCTAAAATCAATTAGCATCCAGGGCTGGGAGCATGAACACAGCCGTCGCTCGGCAGGGACCGGAGCGGGCTCAGAATGACAGCAGCAAATGTTGGCCAAGTAAAAGCACGGATCTCCTGCCGCCACTGACCCCTGCTCCCCACATGAAAGAAAAACAGGAGCCTAACAGGAGCTGAAAGAATCTGCCAGTAAATCATTTAAGCCCTGTTTTGCACAACTGATACAGGATGCTTCTAAACTGCTTGATTAATGCTGGGCAGTATATTAAAAGCAGGATGTGGCAGAGCAAGGAGTCTGTGGCCAAGCACCAGCTCCACAAACACCATCTGCTTGCTTAATTATTTTTGGGAGATTCAGGATAGCAGGGAGCCGGGAGTTAGAAATGGCCTTTCCTTTTGCTGCAGTGATCGGGCCCTGTCTGTGGGCACAGAGAAGCCCCCTCAGTCTTTAGGTTGTTTGTTATCTGAATAATCAAGTGATGGCAAAATGCAGGCTGGAGGTTCCTCTGACCTTTGCCTCTGTGCAACCCGACCCCGAACAGGGCTCAGGCGGAGCATGTAATGAGGGACAGCTGGGATGGAAAAGGATGGACTGGAAAAGGGAGCACACACATGTCCGAGGGGAGAAAGAGGCACATACAGTGTCCGAGGGGAGAAGGAGCACATGCACAATGTCCGAGGGATGAAGGAGCACATGAACAATGTCTGAGGGATGAAGGAGCACATGCACAATGTCTGAGGGGAAAAGAGCACACACACAATGTCTGAGGGATAAAGGAGCACACACACAATGTCCGAGGGATGAAGGAGCACACACACTATGTCTGAGGGGAGGAGCACACACACGATGTCCGAGGGATAAAGGAGCACACACACAATGTCCGAGGGATGAAGGAGCACACGCACAATGTCTGAGGGGGAAAGGAACACATGCAAAATGTCCGAGGGGGAAAGGAGCACACACACAATGTCCGAGGGGGAAAGGAGCACACACACAATGTCCGAGGGATAAAGGAGCACACACACAATGTCCGAGGAAAAAGGAGCACACACGCATTGTCCGAGGGGGAAAGGAGCACACACACACACACACACAACACACACCTTGAGGGGCTCCTGTCTAGGCACAAACTGGAGAAAACAGAGAACTCTCCACTGGGGCTT
>VZTX01023035.1:71790-86317 GCA_013400915.1 Pardalotus punctatus
GAGGGGAAAAGGAGCACACACACAATGTCCGAGGAAAAAGGAGCACACACACAATGTCCGAGGAAAAAGGAGCACACACGCACCCACACACCTACACACCTTGAGGGGCTCCTGTCTTGGCACAAACTGGAGAAGGCAGAGAACTCTCCACTGGGGCTTTTGGGTTTGGAGCTGAGGAAGAGCAGCAAACAGTGCCATAGTTTCCCATCCCTTCACCTGGTTTGCTGGATCACCAGCTCCACCTTCCTCAGGGGGAAATCTGGGCCAAAACCTGATTTATTGGAATATTGACTTAAGTGAAGACTCAGTCTGGACTAGGCCGCATGTGAACTTAATTAATTTTTTTACCAAAATGAAAATAAGTCAAATTCAACGACACCCAAACTTAAACCTGTCTGATGGCCCCTGGAGGTGCTCCCTTGGGACATGGTGACTCAAATCCTTGTTTTCTCTGGGGGTATCCTCCTTCCCGGGCTGGTGCACTTTATGGGGTGTTCCAAAGTCCATGGAGGGCACAGTGGGGCTTTTCTTTCCTTGCCTTCATAAGTCATTGACTTTATGCATTGATTTCAAAGTCAATGCATGGAGAGTGTTTTATTTTGTTTTTTTTTTAACAAAAGGTATAAAATAGTACTTTTTAAGGAAAAATTCTCAACTTCCACAGAAAGTCCCAACTTCATGGGAGACATTGGAGTGTAATATCATAAAGTTATAGAACAAGGTGAGCAGGGATGGGGTGGAGCAACACCAGCCTGACTCCAAGTGCTTTAAAAATGCGACATTTTTACCTGTAAAATAAAAAGAGGGTGGGATCCAACATTCACAGAGCTCTGCTCCGAAGTGCTGCGTAAATTACGCCACACTTAGCACAAACCTGTCTGTTAATTTAATTAATATCTAAACCATGGGCTCCTGCCCCTGCAGAACAGCCCAGAGGATCCGGAGCTTTCTCTTCTCCTGGCTTTGCTCCACTCTTTCTCTCGGTGCTGCCCCGAGGTCTCTCTCCGAGCCCTGGCTCCAGAGTGCACCTCCAAACACACCATTCCCTGCCCCGTCCAGGTCTTTGGCTTCCAGACAAACACACGGGAACGCAGCTCCAAACACCCGGATCAATCCCCTCAATAAAATTTTATGCCTTTTCAAATGGGATCCATCTTGATTTGGAAAACAAAAAGCAAGGAAAAGACAACGGCAAAAAGCCTTCCCGGTGCACGAAGTGAGAAATGTGGCTTTAATTTAGACAACTAATTGCTTCCAGCTGAACCAGCCATTAAAAACAGTTGAAGAATTACAATGTAAATAGATTAATGCAGACAAAGCAACATGTGCACTATTCCATGTCTTCTTGTTACCTACAAAATACTTGGGCAGTGACACACTGTTAGTCTAAGCCACTTGTTAGGTTCTGTGCTAATCAGCTAAAATTAAATAAACATGACTGATAAAAATGACTGTTGTGTTTGAAAATTGATGCACCAACAGAATTTACTCCAGGAGATAATTACAGATGATTAAGTAACAAAGAAATAATTCCTACGGCAAAGGGGGAATGCCGGCGGCACAGGGAAGGGGCACTTCCCAATGTGCCGGCCTTGTTGTTTGGAGGGATGAGCCAAAGCTGCAGGAAGGTCCATGGGTGGGCAAAAAGTCTGAAGGAGCTTTTCTACCCCAGGAGTCTCCAGTGACAGAATGAAAAAGGGCTGGAAAATTGGTATTTTGCTGTTGGAAAAACATGCGTGTTTTTCCCCCTCCTCCCACCCAAGGGATCAATCCCTTCATACAACTCTTTATTTTTAAATGCTAAAACCTTCTCACAGGTGAACCATGTAAGTGAAAAATATGACATTTACTAAAAAATAATGTTAATTTAAATGCTAAAGCAAATTTCCTTTGTCATCAGAATGAAATCAGATTGAGATTAACCTTTTAAAATTCAGAATAGCCTTCAGACAATATTTTTAAAATATTAATTCTTGAAGAAATTTATTATTAGAATGATAATACTGACTGGAAGCCTCGGAAAGGGAGTGTTTCCCAAAATAAAGAATAAATCTGGGAGTTTTTTCGCATTTTTTTTCTTCTCCATAAAGTCTGTCAGTAGGAACTCTGTGGTAATAGAGACATCAAAAAAAAAAAAAGAAAGGTGTCGTTTGGCTTTAAACTGAAAAAGGGGAGTTTTAGATGACATTTGGGGAAGAAATTCTTTCCTGTGAGGGTGGCAAGGCCCTGGCACAGATTCCCAAAGAACCTGTGGCTGCCCCTGGATCCCTGGAAGTGTCCAAGGCCAGGTTGGATGGGCTTGGAGCAGCCTGGGATAGTGGAATGACATGTGCTTTACCATCCCTTCCGACCCAAAACATTCCATGATTCTGTGATTCCAAGGAGCCATATTACTGAGCTGACTCCTCCCCAGACCTTAACACAGCCATTTCTACACAACTTTTCCTCATATTTTCTTTAGCACACTCATATCCTTGAGCATCTCACTGAAACACATGTTTGAGTCAAGATTAGCCCCTATGAAATGAAAATCGCTCGGGCTGCAGAGGGGGAAGTGGAATATTATTCTTCATCCTGAATTGAAATATTAGAAGCTGACTCCTGAATTATACTCCGGGGTTACCGAGCTCTAATTGAGATTGAAATTGGGCCGCTATTTTTGGTGCAGCCTGGAAAGCTCTGAGTCTTATTCCCATTTGTGCCGGTGGAAATCCCCACCCATCATCTCAAATTCTGCTCTGCCCGCACCTTCGGGGTGAGGAGAACCTTCCCGGCCCCTTCCTCCCCTAAATAATGATAAATGACAGCTACTCCAAATTGGAGCTGGCTGCTGCTCCTCGCCAAAGGGCCAAGGGGAGGGTGGGAAGGGGCTTCTCCCCGAAAGCTGATTGACAGGCGGGGTCAGGATGGGGGGAGCATTTGCTGGACCCTGTCAGATCCCAGGGAGCTGCTGACAGCTCGTGCTGCCATTCCCTTCCTTCCCTCCCCAACCAGATTTATGCTGCCGTACAGAGGGTGTGGGATAAACTCTGCTCTGCTTAGAGCAGCCTGGAAAAAAAACCCAAACCCACCCCAAAATGACAATGTGCTCCTATAAATCTAATTTTTTTGTTCTGCAGATGCGGTCTAGGAGGGTCAGGTTTCTCTGAAGGAACAATTAGCGATGATTCCCAGTGCTTTGAAATATTGAAGCAAAATTATTGGGAATTTCCAGTCCTCAAGTGAACACCATACAGCAGAAACCATGTTTCTGAGCAGAGATGGGGGTTGGAGGCCCTGGAACAGGGTGCCCAGAGAAGCTGTGGCTGCCCCTGGACCCCTGGCAGTGTCCAAGGCCAGGCTGGATGGGGCTTGGAGCAACCTGGGATAGTGGAAGGTGTTCTGCCCATGGCACAGGGTGGCACTGGATGGGCTTTGGTCCGACCCAAACCATCCTGTGGGGGTGGTGTCCAGGGAGCAGCAGGAGGTGAAAATCCCATTGGTTGTGCTGGAAAAATGCCCCAATTAAGGACAAGCACTTTCCCCTCTGGCGGTGGGACACGAAGGGACATGTGACACAAATGACCAGGTGACAGCTCTGCCTCCCTCACCTCCCCAGCCCCTGGCTCTCCACATCCCCAGGACCCCTTTGCACACACATGTCAGGGAGTCACCTCCGGAGCTGGGGAGAGGTGTCCCCGTGCAAGGAAAACATGGGGCAGGTGCAGACGTTGGGAGTGGAGCCCCTTGAATTAACAACCCAAAAGAATTTGATTTAGCTCCGTTTATCAATTGGTGCAAACAAGTAAAAAATATGATGGGTTGAGATGATTAAATAAGATGAGGCCTCTTTTTTTTTATTGTAAGCGGTGAAAAATTCCAAAGGCATGACCAAGAAATTAATATGCAGCTATAAACACGCTGCGGGGAAAAGGCTGGGGGAAGCAAACAGGACCCAAAGTAGATTCATCTCCAAATGTCCCGTGAAGCCAAGGAATCTGCTGCTATAAACACAGGAATTGCAACTGGCCACATGAAACAAAGCCCCGCTTTCAGTGCCACCTGGGGATGGTGAGATGGAAGTAATTCCTCTTTAATGAAGATATTGTGATGTGTCCGAGGCTTTCTGTGGAGCAGCAATTCCTGCTGCCTGGGAAAAGGGGGGATTAAGTTGCAGAGGGGCTCTGCTGGAGGAGGAACCCCTGTTCGAAGCAAACGCTTCGCTGGCATTATCTGTTTAATGTGTTGCACACCATTTGCAGCATAAACATTTCCATTTCATTTTAATTTCATATCGGAGGAGAATCATAAAGACAGAGGGTTATTGGTCGCAGCTGCGGGGATGTGGCAAATGCAACTTGAAGAATTATTCTGTCAAAGAGACAGAGCCAGATATTATTGTTTTTTCCCTTACAGTCTTGCCAGCAGTTAAAAAGGGGATTTTATTAAAAATATTCATGTAATTAAAATCTATAGCCTTAAAAGCCTTTAGAGGAACTGGAGCTAAACCAGAGTAGCGTGTTTACATTCAGATGTTGTAGGTTTGTAACGAAACAATGCTGCATTTGGTCAATAAAGCAAAATAAAAGGGTTTTTCACTTAAATCTTATATTTTAAAATATAGCCAGCTTTGAAGTGTGCAGAGATAGATGTAGTTGAGAAGTTTCCTTCTAGGAAATGCTAAATTTGCATCCAGAAATTCATCAGTGCTGATCTGGGCCACTGGTATGTCCTGAGAGGGAGAAATTACATTTTTCCCCACATGTGTGGTTTTAACAGCCAGTGCCCAGCTTTTCAGCCATTGTCCATCAGTGTGATGGATCATCCTTCCCTTCTCTCACTTCCCAAACCCTGGCTGGAGCAGGGAGTTTTCTCAAAGCAAAGGAAATATCCCAGCAAAAAGCAAACCCAACCGCCACCCAGAGCCGTTTCTTTTTTCAGCTCTTTTTTTCTTAATTCTTTTTCTCCAAGTTTTGTCCAGTAATAAACAACTGTTCCAATCTGCTGCGCTGATCAAAAGAAATGTTTTAATCAGTCCCAGGCTAAATATCATGCTATTATGTTATCACTGGAGCAAATCATCCACAATACAAAACAAAAATATCAGTTTAATATGCTCCAGATCAGGAATGTCTTGAAGAAACTCGCCTTCCTTACAGGTGTGTCCTATTTTAAGGAAAAAAAGGGAAGAATTAAAATGTGGGGACTGGTGCTGGGACCACGTGTCTGCCGGGGCAGGAATGCCAGGATCCAAACTGGCCAAGCCGCATTTCTGCAAATAAAACACTTTCCTCCACCCCAGACATGTGTTCATTAATTATCTTTTTAAGCTGAGGAGCAAATCCATGTGTTTTCACCTGCTGAGGAGCAAATCCACAGAGAGACCTGTAGGACATGGACCGATCCCCGTTACCTCCAAGCTGTGGCTCTGGTGAGGGATGCAACCCCAAGGAGACACAGAAGCTTCCAAATTTTTGGGACACTTTTCCCAGGAGCCAGAGCAGGGTCTGGATCCAATGTGGGGTGATGGGAAAAGTCAGTGGTTGCAGGAGCATCCCTACCCCATGAGCCTGATGCAGGATGGCCAACAGAGACACTCACCATCGCCTCCGGAAACTTTTGCCTTGGGCAGAGCTGGATCTCATTTCCATCTTCGGCTCTGTTCTGTGTCCAGAAGACCTACCCAGCAAAATTCCTCCTTTTTATGGCTCATTAAGGCTCATGGCTCCAGATGTATGACTGATACTCAAAACCAGTTAAAAAATAAGTGATATTTGGTAATTTGGGAGGCTCCAGTGTGGAGCGGGGCGTTCTGGCTGTCCTGCCAGCCAGACCTGGAGACAGACTCCCTGGATCAGCAGCTAAGACCATGCATTCCCAGATGGATCTTTCATACACGTTGGATTGAGGAAATCCTGACTCTCCATGGAATCCTCAAGGTGGAGAGAGGAGCTGGACATAGGAGAAAGATCCTCACTGGCACCACAGCTCAAACACCACCCAAACTCATTTCATGGAATCATGGAATGGTTTAAGTTGGAAGGACCTTAAAGCCCATCCAGTGCCACCCCCTGCCATGGGCAGAGCACCTTCCACTATCCCAGGTTGCTCCAAGCTCCATCCAACCAGGCCTTGGACGCTTCCAGGGATCCAGGGGCAGCCACAGCTTCTCTGGGCACCCTGTGCCAGGGCCTCACCACCCTCACAGGGAAGAATTCCTTCCTAATTCCTTGACCTATTATTTGGCTAAAAACCACCTCAGAAAGGGAGGGATATCAATTTGGGAAGGAGGAGCAGCATCAGGGATGAAGCACCTGGACCTGACCAGATCCATGAGAGCTCTTCCCTGTTCTCTCCCTCCCATCCTGTTCCCCAAGAGCTCCTAATTTGTAATTCCAAGGGCCAACATGGCAAGTGTCAGCACTTTCAAATCACACTGGCTTTGGAAATGCCAGATTTTGTTTCAGCTGGGAATGAAGTTTGGGGCTTTGCTTTACTTTGATTTGGTTTAATCTCAAAAATCTCCAGGACACAGAGTTGTGTTTCTTCTACCAGCCTAAATTCTCGAATTCTGGGAATTTTGAGAAGCGAAGCAAAGGGGGTTGATGTTATCTGTTAGAAGAGCCAGATAGAGACATTATCCTGCTTTTATGAAAGCCAAAGGCCAAATTCATATTTATTTGAGCTGCAGCAGAATCTGGCTTATATCCTGGACATTACAACATACTGTTCCAATCTCTATTTTTATTAGCAATATTGATAACGTTAGAAGAAATATGATACAGGAAATAGCTTATCGACTTTGATTAATTTTACAGTACGACTTTTAACGAACATAAAGGAAGAATTCAGCAAAGGGCTGAAGCTAAAAGTGTTGCTGGTGAAGGGAGACATGTGGTACCTGTGCATCCTGAGCAGGGCAGCTGGAAATTCAATGTGGATTTTCCTCCACGGAAGAAAAACAGTTGATAATAAAATTTTTTTGAAGCCTGTTAGTTCTCCTCTTTAAGTTTATTAACACTTTAAAACATAGTGATTTGCTGCAAGAAATGAAGACACACAGGAAACAAAACCACAGAGTAAAAATTGTTTGAGGTGATGTGGGCACAGCCAGGGCAACATCGTGGTTGTGTTTAATATCCACCCAAGCCTGACTGAAAAAGGACATTTCTGCTGGTTTCAGTCTGCAGGTCCATGGAAAGGGACGCAGCAGATCCACAGGGAAGGGATGCAGGAGCTGACTCTGATGAACCAGAAGCTGAAGGCAGAATCCATCCCTGGAGCATCATCTTGAGTAATTTCAGGAGGAACTCCAAGTCACCACACAAGTCCATGACTCTTTTCTTCCCCCCAGAGCTGAAAATTTTATTTGAGGCCTGACTGGAAGCAGATGGACCTGTCAGGGCTCCTCAGACAGGTGAGCAGAGCGGGGGGATGAGCTGCTAAGTGCTCCCAGATGCTGGGCAGGGCCCTGAGGAAATTGTTGGAGCTGGGACCCAGCTCTGAGGTGAGATCTGGAGCCAGCGCCAAGAAGGAAAAAGAGAATTTCTCCAAAAAGCCATTTTCTGAAAACTTGAAAAAGCAAGGATTTTGAAACAAGAGAAAATAGCTGAAAGTAAGAGAAAAGAGCTGAAAATATCTGAAAAAAAAATGTATCTAATATATCTTCAGATTTCAGAGAGGCAGAAGGCATCCTCAGCACCTGCCCCCATCTCTGGTTTTGTTCAGGATCTGCCTCCTTAGGCAGCAAATATTATTTTTCCAGGGGTTTCTCCCTATTGCTGGTGTTTCCCTCTCCAGAAAGGTCTTGACTTTTACTTGCTGCTTTGTGTTGTTTGATTTATAAGCTCAAGGGGTCCTTCTCAAAACCTGGACTCCTTCTTGTACTTAATTGCTACAATAAACTGAAAACTTGGTGTTTTAAGAGCAACAGTCTGGGAGGAAATTATTTGATGTATGGAAGTAGATGGTAGATCCTTCTTGGGAATGTCACCAAAGGGACATGGCTGAGAAGTGGCTTTATAAATAACTGCAAAATTCAGAAAGTCCACAAGCTCAGGGAGAGCAGAGCTCTATTAAGCACAAAAAGCTTGCAGGGAAATTCCCAACATCTGCAAAAGTCCTCTCAGCCCCTGTGATTCCCAGCAGCCTCAACTGCTGCATCCACCAGCGTTGACACCCCAGGGCTGGCGGTCTGGGATCCCATGGAAAGGGATGCCTGGAGTTTGCATCCCAAAATGCAAATAAACCAGTGAAATAAAAGGTGATTAACAAGTCAAAACTTTTATTTACATTGCAAGGAAGGTACTTTTCCATGTGGATGTTACTGTATAAAAAACCTCTTGATCTTTTAAAAGCTGTTTTTCTGTGTGGGTGCAGCATTGGTGGAGCACAGAGGGGGCATGGATGGACTTCCTGCATGTTCTGAGCAGTGCCATGATTCCTGTCATGGCTCCAAGTGATGCAGCAATAAAGAAAATTATAAAATTCATCCAGCAAATGCCAAGGAATGAGGCATCTTGTGGCTGCAAAGTGCAACTCCAGCCACCCAGTGCTTGTAGCACAACCCTGCTGGAGCTGGGAATGCATCCCCCTGCACTTGGAACCCAAAATCCATCCAGGATGGGAGAGCCACCATGGCACCAGTGATTTTGTAATTATCTGAACCTCTCCTTTAGCTTCCTGAGCTGTGTTTTATGAGTCACCACAGATGTTGTGTGTTCTGGGGGACAACCAGACACCCAAAACGAGGAGGAAAGGACACGTAAATATTGTGGCCTCATCTGTTTCCAATAGGCTGTGTTTACATATTAATGTGCAATACAAATTTGTAAACATGAGCATTTGAAACTTTTGGAGGAACCGATCCCGGCTTTTTCCCTTTCTGCAGCTTTATTGGAACAACATGTCCCCGGCCCCAGCCACACATGGACGTGGTTTCCATACTGGATGCATTTCAAATGGTCTGGGTGCTTATTTGTTCTGCTCTATCTTGCTATCCAATCCTCATTTGCTTTGCATAATTGTGATACAAATTATCATCTAATTACAGCCCCAACCTCAGCAGATCAAATGTAAACCGAGACACTTCCATCACAAAAAGCGACATCTGATGCTCCCTCTACGCCTTTGGCTTCTCCAATAGATGGATTAAATTTGGGTGAAACCAGAGAGTCAACTGCACTTTGATTAAAAATATTATTGCTGGGTATTTTGTCTCTTTGGATTTTAAATCCACCCCCGTATCTGAGCACCAAGCCCATCCTGTGTCCCGGGGTCAGATATGGACACGGCACCTCTGGAACTGCCAGTTTTACTTGCTGAGTGCTATAAACAGGCTCAGATACTCCCAAACAACTTCAAACTCCTCTTGGGAAAGGTCAGATGACTAATAGCTGAGATTGTTCAGCAAGTTTCATCCTTAAAAGAAAACCCTTTCATTTTTTTCTCTCTGTTCCCATTTAAAAATAGCACTGTAATCCTGAGGTGATGTTTGTATTTGCCCACTAAGCCCGAAGAACTGTGAACTTTGACATGGCCACAAGTTTTCCAATACTGTTTGTGGCAGGAAATACAAAGCAGCATGTGATGTAATTGTATTGGCAGGCACATGGGCCTGCTTGAAATATCGACCTCGCTTTGTCCAGTTGCACATTTAATAAATTGTATTTATTAATCTGATTTATTCTCTTGACTTCTGCTGCTCACCTCCCACCAGTGGCTGTTTTAAAAATCACCCTGAGTGTAGCGTGCAGGTTATCTGCTTTTTGGGGCACATTTATTTTAATATATAGGTAAACCCATCTATTTTATAGTGTGAGTGAATCAGCTGAGTCACTGTTGCAGATATGGAAAATATTCCTGTGCCAGAATGGCCCAGGAGTTCGGTCTGGTCTGAGCTGGCCACAGGGGCACAGGACAGAGAGATGCTACCACCTGAAAACACCACCCACATCCTTTTTATTTCTTGCAGTAATTTTTGAAAGGATAAAACCAGGAGATGAAGACAAAGGCAATGGAAATAACTCTCAAATAACCTGGATCAAGCAGCTCCTCTCATGCCGTGCTGACCTCTTGTACGGACAAATTGGTATTTCTGGATCTGCCTGATGAGCACCCTCCCAAAGTGTGGCACCCCTGGGACACACTCAGACCTTGCAGGGACCGGGCTCTGGGTGTGTTTCCCACATGGTTGTAATGAGGGAGGATGGAGAAACCCAGGATCCTATGGGACCCACGGAGGTGCTTTGAAATCCAGCCCAATTCCACTGGAATCAGCCAAGCATCATTCCTGATGGAGCAAATCACTGCACCAAAAATATCTATCCCAGTCATTATCAGTCACATTTTTAACCAGACACTGATTTACTGGATTACAGCTCATGGCCAGCAACTCTGGAATATTTTATGCAACCGCAAATATTTGGAAAATTGGAAGTTCCCCATTGCACAAATCCGTGACTGATCAGGAAGAGCCTTCCAGCTCCCCAGGAGTACAACCACATGTGGGGGCTGGGTCACGGTCACTCAGCTGGACAGAGCCTGTCCAAGGCCAGCAGTGGACTTGCCACAGGATTCAGTTACCACCAATGTTGGAAATGAGGACTCCCAAAGGAAAAAAAAAAAGGTTTTTTTTTTGTTTTCTTTTTTTTTTTTGGTTTTTTTTTTGTGTGTGTGTGTGTTTTTGTTTGGGTTTTTTTTGTTTGTTTGTTTGTTTAGCAGGTTTGTGGGTGGGGCAGGTCCATCGTGAGATAAACTGCTAAGAAACAGCCTGAGAAAGCAGATTTGTTCATTTTTACAGTTGCACAGACCATTTAGAACCCACCCCCCCCACCCCCCATTTCATACTGGCATCACTGGGGGCTCTATTAACACAAAAAGCAGGAAAATCAGGGAAACCAATGTTGTCTGAATTTTATCAAAGTCTCATGAAAGTAAAGGCGTAAATTTTGTTAATTAGCAGCTTTTTGATATTGAATGTTCTGTTCTGAATGTGTTGTCTGCTAAGGAAGAAAATAAAATCAAAACTGTCATACCAGTTTTGGTTCTTAGACCTGTGCCTAACCCCTCTTTATTCTGTGTTCTGTTTAAAAATACAGGATTAATCCAAAAATGGGGCTGGTCCCAGACAAGATTTACTTTCCAATCTCTGCCATCTATCAAGTGATAAATTTGACTTCAGGTAGAGAATGAATATTGATCAAATAAAGAATAAAAGCTGTGTCCTGTTTTATTGTGAATTACATGGGGCCCTTGGAAGCTGGAGATTATTTACAGGAATAATAAGAACATCCACAGGTTACAAGAAAACAAACAGGACTTTTGGAAGGAATTGAAAATCTTGTGTTCCAGGGCCTGTAGGGTTGTAATTCTCCATAAAGGATCTGTGTTCTTCGTGGGACTGAGCCAGGAGCATCCCTGCCCCTTCCCTCAGGCACAGGCTGGATCCCAGGTGGATCTTCTGTGTCCCTTGGGGTGGAAAGCTCTGGCTCAGAGGATTGTCCTGCAGGGCTCCTGGAGGTGTTTCATCCCCCACAACTCTCCAAGATGGATCCTCCAGGTCCCCAGCACGAATCCATCTCACCACGGTGCAGATGTGTGACCCCATCCCTGTTCCTCCCACCACACCATCGATGCTGGTGCCACTGGAGGGTGGGATGTGGAAAAGAGGGCTCTGGAGCACCCCTCCAGCTTCTCATCCCCATCCATCTTTCATCCTGCCTTTCTTTACCCTGGCAGCACATACTTGGATTTAAGATACTTGGATTTATGTTCCCACCCTGATAACAGAGGCATCTGAGTCCTGGAGAATGAGTGACTTTCGTGTCATTAATTAGGACCTGTTAGAGCAAAGGGAATTTGAGAACAAGCTCGAGCGCTTGACCAGATGTGACTCCTTTGCCAGCTCCAGGTCTTGGATAGTCCCTTTGAAATTAGGGATAAAACTGGAGCGGGTGAGCAGCAGCTCCCCAGGGCTCTGCACTAACTATAGGCAAGCGAGAGAGAGAGAAAACAGATTTGTAGAAATACAGACATCTACGCCCTGACTTGAGAGTGCAAATAGTAAAAAGGTGACTGACAGTTTGTTCTTAACCTATAACCATGACATAAATATGACCAAAAGGTATCACCTCATCTCAGACCCTCCACCCTCCCAGATCCTCCACCCTCCCAACAGCACGACACTTCTGTCCACAAAAAAAAAAGGATTAAATGCCTCTCCGTGCCACGCCAGCACCATGCAGTATTTCAGAGTCAATAACAAACAAGCCCCTGGGTATGAAGGAAGGACTTGCTTTACATAACAATGCTTAGAAATATTCTCTGATCCCACTAAAGGCAGTGGTTAATTGTGGGGTGCCAGTTGGAGTGATTGCATCTGCCGTCCCTCAAAGCAGCCGGAATGCTGTCACTCACTTTGAAATGGCCTGCTGCATTCATCAGTCTGGATGGCACAGAGAAGTTATAACCATACAAGCCATATGGAGGATGTAAAGAACAATTAAGTGCTTCCCGAGCAATGGGACTTGATGGGAAAATGTTTCCAGATGCATGTAATCCATACAGCATTTGACCAGCAGAACCGGGGGCTTGTAGGCACTGAGCATTTAAGTCTTCGGCTTTGGCGTTTTTCAGAGAAGACAGTTTGGGCATTTCCACCATGAAGTGGGGTAAAAGGTGTGGGTTGGTGGCTCCCAGTTTTTCATGGCTTGGGAAGAGGAACGCCTGTTGTCTCAAGAAGCTCGTGGGGCAGAGCTTGTAGTAGAGGGGCACGTTGAGGGGGTGCAGGAAGCTCTCGGGACACGACACACCCAGGTTGCTCGCGGGCAAGTGAAGCGTGGGAGGGGAGCACGATGGAGAGAGCAGGGGGTTCAGAGGAGAGGGGGTCCCACCGCTGGAGGCCACTGGAGAAGAGCTGGAGCTCCCACCTGGAAAGGAAAGTAGAAATCATCCAGGCTGGGCTAACTGGTGTCCACAGCCAAGGAAGCCTTGGAGGACTCCTGCTCCCACTGCGGGTCTCCCTGCTGCCGGTGTCCATCCAAGCACAAACCTGCTCCAAAGACCAGCTCCTGGAAAATGGGAAGATCTACCCATAAATTGTTATTGTTACTTGGCATTTGTCTAAGAATAATATTGCACATGTCTAATCCCATTCCTTGGACTGGGATCATGGTAAATCCGGCTCCACGCACACCTGTGTGTGGATCTGTACCTGGCTACACAACCAAAAACCTTCCCCTGCTATACTCACACCATTGCTACTTCAGGTTCCCTATTTTTCATGCAAATTCCAGACAGATTTTTCCCCTTGGATATAAGAACAAAAAAGCATATTCAGCCTGATGGAGAATTTTTTTGCACCTTCCTGCTCACAGGAATTGACTCATTTCACTTGGCTTCCCAAGCAATTTGAAACATACCCCTGAATGCTATCGGTGTCTCCAGAAATTCAAACTCACATGTCATGTGAACGTCCTCCTTTCTGGAAGGAATGAATGAACACTTTCAGAATTTGGGAGAAAAGCAACCCCAAGGAGTAAAAATGAAGCAGGGACGGGATGGCTACTCCAGGGTGGGAATGGTGCTCAGGAGCAGCCGGCCCTGGTGCTGCACAGATGCCGGTTTCATCTGCCTGTGGAGACCCAAATGTCCGCTGCACATTCGTTACCAAATTCTTCCAGAGGGGTTTTCCCCTCACCTTTATTTTAATTTCTTACCAAAATCACTGGGAAAGTATGTAAGGGAATGTGGATCCATTTGTGCTACTATTTACATTCAATTCCAAGTGATACAACGCCTGGCTGGGATCTGATCTGACTTTACACGCAGCCAGTGACCTGAAATCAACTGCGAAACTGAACCACATCTGCTGGTAGAATAAACCTTAAAAAAAAAAAACTTAAAAACATAAAGATTTTGGATGTGGTGCAAATTAATTTCCAAACTCCCAGCCAGCAGAGCCTCTCACAGGTCAGCCCTTGGTCGCAATGATCTGGGAAGGTTTTGCGGTGTGAAGATCTCACCCTTCCCTGCTGATGTCAGTGGCTGCTTCAGTCCTGACATCAGCAGGGCAGGATCCAGTCCTCTCTCCATGGATGCATCTTGAGGTCCTCCAGGGCTCAAGGACTTTCGGTCATGGAAAATGATGGGACTGAGCTGACACTTGCGTGTGAGGCAGCGAGTGAATCCCTACGTGGTTGGATACAGCAGAGCAAAGCAGGGTCAGCGTCTGCTTCACAGTATCCTAAGCAGTAATATCACCCAAATTCCAGAGCAAGTTTGGGAATAGGATTGCAGCAGATCGATGAGCAGATGTTTTCTGCCCTTTCTGTTAGGCTTAAAAATAGAAATTTTATGGCCAGTTCTTTCTTCAGCATGTTGATCATAATTTCTTTTAATTGATCTCCTGGTTTTAGAGCTTTGGGATTTCAGATTTATGGTATTTCTCCAGAAATAGATTTTATTGTGAATAGAATTGGAGATTTTGTTTTATTTATATCAGTCCAGGAATTTCACCCTGAAGAAAAATACCAAATACATTAAACAC
>VZTX01023036.1:0-40178 GCA_013400915.1 Pardalotus punctatus
CCGGGCGGAGGGGGCTCCGCGCTCTTTTGTGTCCGCCCGGCCGAGCCCCCTCCCCTCGCCGCGGGAGCGAGGGGTCGGGACCCCCACCACGCCCACGGCCCCTGGCCAGGCCGGGAGCTGGGCAGCGGGGCCAGAGCGGCCCGGTCTCCCCTCCCCGTGCCCCCCGCGCCGTTGTCGGGACCGAAATTTCGCGGAAGGTTTGGCGGTATTTTGCAGGGATAAGGAGCGTAGGGCGAGGCCCCGGGCTGTGGTGCTGGCCGTGCGGGCGGGAATGGCAGGCCTTGGTGGGCTGCACCGGGCCCGGCAGAGCCGCCCGGCCGGCCCCGGGCAGGTGCGGCCAGCGCGGAAATCACAGCCAAGGTGACCAACAATAAAGTTGCTGATTAACTGAGGACTGCTCGTCGTCTTGTTCCATTTGTAAGCAAGGGGTCACGATAGACGAGTTTCCTCTCGGACAGATGTGAGCTGGGTGCCAGGCAGGCTTGGGGGCTGTTGGTGTAAGTAGGAAAGGCCCCCTCGTGCCCCTGCGCTGGCTGCGTTTGGATCATTGAAGGGCATGGAATCGGGAAATGGGATCGATGGGCTCGCACTGGCACAGGCGCAGCTGGGTGGCATCAGCACTTGGCCAGTGACACACATGGCAGATGGGAGAGAGATGGGACCCTGCCGTTACCGATGTCCACACAACTTCCCTGTGTGACAGGTGTTCTTGGGCAGACCTGTGTGTGCTAGCCACTGTTCTGCCTCCGGGAATTATGTCGTTGGTGATCCCGAAGAGTAAAGTCTAGGTTTTTTCACAGACAATCATATTGGAAAACAAACAAAAAAAAATTATGTGTTTTAGTAATGTTTCAGCAGCTATAATATATATCCTGCAATACAGCAGCAGTAGAAAATCAACTTTTAGCTTGACCAATTTCTTTGAGGCTTGACCAGAAAGATTTTGCTCTGAAAAGAACTGTCATGTAAAAGCTACCTAGTGTGCTTGGCTTGCTTTTGGGAGGGCAAAATTATTGACAACAATGATCCGAACACTTCTAGGCGATGAGGAACACAGAAATCTGGATTTCAACCCATGCATGGACTCTGTTATATGTAGTAACCTTTCTTTGGCATCTTGATAGGTGGCAGTTACTGTCATTTAAAAAAAATTCGCAGCTTTCTCAAAAGAAAAAGGGCAAAAAGGAAAATGGCAGGAGCCACTTTGGGCAGTATTCAAAGTCTGGCTTTAGTTGGCTTGAAGGAATGGAGAAATGGTGTTTATATATAATCATTAGCATAGTGTTCCAAAACAATAAGCTAGTGGTTGCTTTCTTTTTTCTATGCTTATGTGGCCTGTGGCATGACAGTTACAATGTGAAGGGAGGATCCATCTGTAATTCTCTAGGACACCCGAGATGGCTCAGTCTAAATCATTATGAGGCCTGTGTGAGCTGCTTTTGCTCTCTGCACTGAGTGGGTGATTAAATATGATCTTGGCTGCTGGAATTTACAGCTATGGCATTATATTGAGAGAAATTAAGAACTTTGGGTATTACTCTTTAGATTTCAGTATTTGACAGTTACAGCAGTTCAAAGCTTAACTCTTATTTGTAGTAATAATTACATGAAAGGAGGCAACGTTCAGAAATTAAATGAAAAAGAATGTTTCTGAGATAATGTCAATATATGAAACAAACACTGAAACTTTGGAAGTCTGGTAGCTTGTCAACATGTAAAAAAGGTTTGCAGAGTTCTTCCTTTAGTGCTTTAAAATGTGAATCTAATGTTGCTCCACCTTTAAAATTTTACTAAGAAAGAAACTTGACTGTTAGTACTGAGTTTTGCAACAGTATTTTATAGAAACACAGTATTTGGAAATTTATGTTTTAGTGTCAGAATGCTTGTAAAAAGTGAAAAACATGACTGTATATATGCATATAAACAATATGGGTAAATAACATTGTTAGAAGAAAAGTGAGTGTCAGCAAATTCAACAATTTTGGCTGAAAATATTGGTTGGGTCTGAACTAGCTTTGTAAAACTCTTACTTGCCCTGTTGCTTGAGAGGAAAAAGCTGCTTGGCATACTTGAGTTACTACCACAAAGAAGGAAAAATATTACCACCTTAAAAATGGTACCAAACTTCTAAAAGAAAAAGGATTTATGGATTGCTGCTTTAATAAACAGAGAAGCTTAGTTTTTCCCCAAAAATGCTAGAAAAGTATAAAAACCTTAATATTGAAAGGTAATACGAGGATTTCAGTGAGGTTACTGAAGGAAGGAAGTGCTGGTGCAGTGTGTTCAGTGCTGCTGCCCTCTTCCAGCTTCTGCAAAAGCAACAGAACTGCCTCCATTCCTCTGTTCATCTTGTTTCTTTTCCCCTCCAGCCTTTCTCTTCTACTGCCAAAAAAGAGAATGCGTGGAAACTCGGATTCTCCTGTTTGCTCTGTGTCACTGATCCACTCCTACCTGATGTGGAAATACATGTTAGTCCACCCATATATAAGGAGCTAACTGTGCTTGTGGCACAGCTTGGGGAAAATGGAAAGGTGGCAATGCCCTATTTGGATTTTGTAAGGGAAAGGTTTTCTCCCCGTGGTCCAGGGGAAGGATCCTGGTACAGCCCAGATGCTGATGAGCCTTGGTGACGCTGTCTGGTCCTCTCAGCATCAGGCTGCTTCTCCTGGTGTTACTGTGCTGTGGGGGAAAACACTGAATGTGAGGGATTAGAGAAGCCTGAGATATGGAGAGAGAGTGCAGCATCTGGTTTTGTTCTGGCTATGTGCTGCAGGGTTTAGCTTTGCATTTTTTGTGTATCTGCTGGAACAATGTCCTGTGAATGAATTCACCAGTTGGTATTTCTTCATGCAGGTGAGAATTCAGTGGGAAATTAGGATCCCCAGAAGTCATTGAAAAATAAAACTAAATTCAAGTTGTATTTTCCGTGGAACAATCTTTCTTTAACAGGAGAGGATGCAGAAAGCTCAAATAAAACATTGTGTCTCTGCTGTTACGTACTGCTTCACAGCTTTACATCTCTTGTGATAAGGTGTGGCAAAATGAATCCACAATGACTGATGTGGTTACTACCTACAGCTTTAGTTATTGTTTCTGTCCTGCTTCTTTGGCAGAGACAGCTGCATGGAATGTGTAACAAGTGCTTCAGTTCAGTGCATATAATTTTCTACTGTCCCTCTTGTAGGGCGGCAATTTTGGGAGACAGGGTGAATAAATACCACATGAAGTATTTAAATCACAAGAGGCCTTTGGCTTCCCTTCAAGAGGGCAGTTTTGTAAATCATTGCCAGATAACGTCTCCATTCTGAAGGCAAAAATCTTGTCTATTTTATTTTATTTATCTTTGTTTTTCCTTTTATACTGATCTAAGCTTTAGTCCCTTCTTCTCAGTGCTAGCAGGTCTGGGATTGCATTCTTTAGTTATCATTTAGCTGAGCCACTGATATTGACTGCACTCTTAAGAGAGCTCATAAGATTAAACAAGATGCAAGATTTACTTTGAGATACTGATGTTTTATTAGTTTAGTATAGACATATTATAGGAACAGCCTGAGTTGTGGGCAGCTGACAGGAGAAAATTTTTTTAAGCATCCTCCAGAATATTTATACCAGATGTCAGTATAAACCTATATGTGCATTCACTTGCATCTTATCACTGAACTTTTTTTGATGCCCTTGAAATGTTTCTCTTTTAACATGTTTATTCGATGCATGGAAATTAACTGAAGAATTTGTATGTCCCTATTAATATTCTTTTATATTAGAGATGAAAAAACCAAACAGAAAACCACTAACAGAAAACATTGTTCTGCTGCTCTGTATTCAAATATGTTTTTGCAGCGTAGCGCTGAATGTTTGTGTCCTGTACTTGTTTACTCTCCCTGATTGCTGATAAAATCAGATAGCAGCATGGTCATTTTAGAGACTGACATGTCACTTCTGATATGCTTAGCTCTCAGTCTTGATTCAGTCCACGTGTTTGCATGGAGGAGCTTCAGTGTCTTCCTAGCACTGGAGGCTGAGGATAATGTGCGACCCCTAGTCAGTGCCTCTTGCAGTTGTGCACGGTACCTGCTGCTGGAAGTCCGAGGTGTGGGAAGCTCTCCCTCGTGCAATTTGGTAGCCACACAGAGGTAGGAGATGGTCTTGTATTAAAAGGCATTGCAATGTTTGCGTGCTGAAACTGCCATGCAAATGTGATGTGTAATATGCAAATGGGTATTTCTTTAAAGCAAGTTGTAACAGCTCAGGGGTCTAAAGCAAAATCTGAGAGGAGAGTTCTTGTCCATCTGAACCTTTCAGGATTAGATCTCCCAGGGTTTTGCCTGTTCTAGCATCTACTTCCATCCAAAGTAATTGGTCTTCCTACTAAATGTGCTGGTATAAGAACTGTTGTCCTTTTTAGTCTCCCAGTGACTGCAGTTAGTGTAGGCAAGGTGTTGTTTCTATGCTACATTGGACTGCTGCCTTTCCAGAGCAACTTCAGGGACACAAAATTTAGTTTGCCTCATGGTTTTAGAGGGGTTTTATTGGTTGTTTGGGGGTTTTGTTTGTTTCTTTAAAGGAGGGGGCTTAATTAGCAAGTGTATTGAGAACTGTGTTTTCTCATTTTCTGAGCATTGTTGTATGTATTACAGAACTTGTGCTGAGCTTGACAATCAGATAATGTGGTGATTGACTGGAGTTTTGAACATCCAAAATGAAAACTGTAATGCATGAGTGTGTAACTGTTCCTTATGAGATGACTGGGATAGCTGTGGCCACATTTTCCTGCAAGGTCATGTTTGTCATCCATTGGGCTCAGAGAAATACTAGTAGGGTGACTGGACGGTATATTAATTACAGTTTCTATATTCAGATGCCTGGATCTAGATTTGAATTGAATGACAAATGTGGCTGAAGTTCTTCCATCAACTTCCTTGGGTTGAAGTAGTGCAATGAGATCCACTCCCTTCCTCAGCGTGAGGCCAGCCCAGCTCTGGAGGGGGCTCGTGGGGCAGCGGGGCAGGCTCTGCCTGTGGTGGCCTTCAAGATGTGGCTGGCAAAAGCCCTGAGTGCTCTGCTCTGAGCTTGGAGCTGACCCTGCTTTTAGCAGAGATTGGAGTAGAGACCTCCCACAGCCACTTCCAACATGAATTTTCCCGTGGTCCTGGATCAGGACCTGGTTATGCTTAGCATTATGCAGAAGGGTGTTAATGGTGTCCCTAATCTGACAAACCAAGGTTGTCCTGGCAGCTAAAAATCTTTCTTCAAGTAATACCAAGTAGAAGTAATTTCAGTTGATGTTAAGCTGTCAGTGCCTGTTTTCTTAATCTGAGTCAGATCTGCCTTTTTCTGTTGCAAGCCTTTTCCTGTCAATTTTGCTAATCACTATTATAGATGTATAGATAGATTCACAGTGTTGATAAACCTCCACACAAGTTCCTACTAATGGTGAAATAATACATCCTGTAAGTAGATCTGGAAATGTGCACACAGAAAAGAATAGAAGCAAAGGTATTACCTTGAAGGATGCATTAGTCTAATATGACCAAAACTGTCTGTGGATGCAGCAGAGGTTTGAAAGAGATTCAAACAGGCATTGTCTTTTGATGGCAAGCTGGGCTAATGAAAGCAAGATGATTTCTTAAATACTGTTGCTGGGTCTAAGCAATAAAGATTCAGATTGAGTAGCCTGCAGGAAGGGTGAGCAGAAACCAGTGAATTATCACATCATGGCAGAAATTTGAAGAATATTGCAACCCTGGAGGAAGGAAATATTTTAGGAGAAATGTTTCGCAGAAGATTGAAAGAGAGATGGAAAGAAAGATCAAGGTATTTAAAATAGTACTAGGGTTGAGTAAAGATTGTTGAGATCCTGAATGAGATTTTGGTAGGGATCAGAGAGTTGAACCTGAGAACAAGACTACCAGAAAACCCAAACTTAATTTTGGAGGTAGCTTTTGGGATTTACCAGACTTCAATTTTAATTGTTTCAAAGTGCAGAAGAAAAAGAGGGGCACAATTAATTCTCTTAATGATGTTTGATGTCAGTTTTGGTGACCATGATGTGCAGGACTGGGATATCCTTGCATTGTCATTAGAGTAAGCTGAGTGAGCAAACAGCAGACCCTTTGGGAGACTGAAAAGCAAAGTTAAATCTCCCAACAAAGAGTCTGCAAAATGCAGACAAAGTGAATTTAAGTGAAATTCGGCATGTGGAAGGTTAATGCCTAAAACACTACCCTTCGTTTGGGTTGAGCTGCTGTGTAAGAAGTGAAGCTGTTTTACAAAAGCCCATCAAAGGGGACCTGAAGTTCTTCATAAAAGTGTGTGTGTGTGTGTAATATTCTGTACAATGAAGAAGAGGTGAAAGAGTCTTCTTTTCTTGAGCAGCTCCCAAGGCTCCATCCAGCTGTTGGAATGTGAGCAGTGCTTGTGTTACTTGTGCATCTGTGGCCAAGTGTAACACCAGGCATTGCCTGGAGGTTTCAAAGTGAAACTCAGCCCTGTGGCCACAAGCAAAGTGCCTGTGAGAGGTTAAATGCTCATATTTCTGTGTGAGTATAAAAACAGCACAACATTGCTTCTCCTTCCCTCCCTCTTCAGGCTAATGGTTGTGGAAAAAAGTGAGCTGCGTGCTCTCACCGGCAACAACCATGTGACCCTTCAAAGACACCAAGGTCCCCACATAGTGGATGTGGGGCCAGTGAATGAATTCAGCTGGGTTCTGCTGCCCAGGGGCTGTGTGTAGTTGGTCAGTAGGGAAGTACAAGCTCACTTTTTCTCCTGGCATTCAAATTACGTGTGAAACTGTGACCCCATCTCCAAAGCCTCGAGAAGTGCTGTTGGCCACCACATCAGAACATGGGGAGAGGAGCACTTAAGGATGCCCGGAGAATGAGGCAGGGCAGGACCAGGGAACACAAAGGAAAACATGACTCAGAAAGCACACAGGAGTAACTGGTGTCCCGGGGGGATGAGGATGCAGAGCTGGTCCCGAGGTCTGGCTAGAAGTTTGTCAGTGGGCTTGACAAACGGACATGGAGGTAAAGGTGATGAAGGATGCACTTTGTGCAGTGATTAACAGGTAGAGCACTGAGTGAGCAGGGGGCTGGTGTAGGTTTTGGGGGCTCTTCAGAGACACCTCGCATGTTCTGGTCCCACTCAAGGGAACAGCACAAGGTTGTTACCTGTGTGGTACGTGAACCAAATGATTCTGTGCATGGCCTGTGCCTCTGGCTGAGTTTTTTGGGAAGCCTCACAAAACAGTGAAACTATTTCCACTGTGAATAAAACTCAGGAATGACAGTGGGGATGCTGCTCTCCAAGAACAAAATACTTATGTTTTCTACACGTTGATCTCATAGTTTGATTAATGTGCTGGGTTTCAGTAATAGCTGCACTCGAAGATGTAACAATCACACCTGAAAGGTTTCCTTCTTCTGGTTGTAGATGGATGGTGATAACTCCACAACAGATGCTTCTCAGTTAGGAATTGCTGGAGATTACATTGGTGGCAGTCACTATGTGATACAGCCTCACGATGGTAAGAAATGAGAGAGTAAATACTACTATTTCTGTGCATGTATATATATATATTTTCTTCCAGTTCTTGTGCAGTTCACTGCAATCTTCTCTCAGGCTAAGAATTTGCAATTGTTTTCATAATGCCTCACTGTATAAAGCATTTCTTCTGCAGTCTGAAGGGAGGAGGTTGGATTTTTCAATGTTGGCACCAAGACCTTGAGGGGATGACAAAAAAAATTGACATTCTGGGAAACAGTTTGTATTTTGACATGACATTAAGAATGCTTGATGATCAGCAGCCATGTACACTTCTGTGCATAATGTGGTAAAGATGCTATCTTTATAAAGGTACCCTGGTGTTGTGTCTGTTTTTTAAATTATTTCTGATGTTAACACGCTGTGCTTTTTAAAAGGTCTTCATCCTTCAGTGTAAGATTTTAAACTGATTTAATTATTGCCTTCTGTCTATCAAATACTATTTCTGTTAACTTTTCTTCCTTTCATTAGACACAGAGGACAGCATGAATGATCACGAAGATACAAATGGCTCAAAAGAGAGTTTTAGAGAACAAGACATATACCTTCCAATTGCAAATGTGGCAAGGATAATGAAAAATGCCATACCCCAAACAGGAAAGGTAATACCCTTGTCTGGTAACGAAAATGTGTTAATGAGTTTTCCTTCCTCTCAGTGAACTTGAGCTGATGATAGAACAACGTATTTTTCCAAATGATGCTGGTTTATTGGAGAAAAGCCTTATAAAAGAAAAGGGTAAAAACCCCTGGGAGCAGGAGGTGATTGAGACCAAGTCCATTTTTCTTAGATTCCTGAAAGGTTTTAGTAACACTGTAATTAGAGCATCCAGAATTGTTCTTCATAGGGGTTTCAAGAGCTTCCTTTTGTTAAGATGTGTTCTCTGAAACTGTTGTAAAGGATTTGACTTGATGACAATCCTGTATCACTAAGAATATTTTCTGTGCAATTCTCTTGAGAGATTTAGTCTGCTTTCATTGAGGTGCATAAAATTTGGAATAAGTGAATCATTTTGGCTGAAATAGAAATCCGCTTGTCATCCTGAAGCAAAGAGAAGGGTTAGCCTGCTGTCACCTGAATATTCACATTTTCAAATGCCAAAGTGACCTAAGAAGTCTGCTTTATACCATGGAGCAGATAAGGCCAGATATTGAAAGCCTTATTTATTTCTTACTTCTAAGAATAGACTTTTTAATCCATTCTGCTGAGCTGGTGATTGTATAAGTGTTTCATCATTCCACCTGTTTATCTTAAACCTTGGCAGGGCTTCTATGACTTGCTATTTCTCTGTTGTATTCCAATAAAATTCCAGCCACAGTAACATTTCCTCCAGCTAAAACTTATCTCTTTTATTTTTTTGAGATAACTCTAAATAGAAGCAAGACATAATTTACTTGCATCTGCTTGTATTTTCATAGTGTTCAGGGCTTTCTGGAGAGCTGGGTGTTACATTTATAACTTTACTGTGAAAAACTCTACCCTAGTCCATATTGTCATAAATTTTTAGTGATCGAGATGAGATTTTTCTCAAGAATTTAGCATATGGGATGTAGAGCTATCTCGAAAAATCAGGATTTTTTTTTGTGAAAAACTGCAAGGGAAGCTGCTGGCTGATGACTTCTTCTGAAAATCTCACCCTACAAGTCTGAAAATATCAGAGGAACTAGTGAAGATTCTGCACACAGTTACTGCTTCATTTTTTAGGTTTTTCTCATGTGAAGAATAAGAATCTTAATTATTATAATCTTTTTGTTGACTCCTGTCAGCTTCCCAAGTAATCATGAGTAATGCTTGCTGTAATTTTAAGTCAGGTAAATTACTTTTGTCCAGCTGAAAACTATAATCAAATTTACTTACTTCGTTCTTGCCAGGGACATATGTTTCTTCATTTGAATTCTCATTTGGAAAATTTATACCAGAATACTAAAGCATTAGAAAGGCTTGCTGCTAGGTATATATTCTAGCCCTTGAATCTGGGCAGGATAAAAATACTTGTTATTGCTGAATTTGTGGGAATGTGCTGCACTGGGGCTGGAACTGCTGGGTCTCTTGAAAAGGAGATGGAAGTGGGCTGTGACATTGTAATGAACAGCTTTGAAGAGACATAGGTAAGAAAGCAAGAAGTACTGAGATGGATCTGTGTGCAAGCTTGTACAGAGCTTAGTTAGGACTTCAGGAGATCCTGGCAGTTGGCTGTGCTGCTTGAAACAGTAAAACATGGGTAAAATCGTGTTGCAGCTGGTCTTACATACATAGAGCAGTGAGGACATCCAGTGGTTCCCTGTACAGGTGTTGCCTAAATGGGGATTATCGTTGGGTTTGGGATGTTTCCTTTAGTGTCTGGTGTATTCTTTGGGGGTTTTGTGGCAAGTTTTTTGAAGTCTGGTCTCTTCATTAATGATTTTATGATACTTTTTCCTTACTAGATTGCTAAGGACGCAAAGGAATGTGTACAAGAGTGTGTAAGTGAGTTCATCAGCTTTATAACATCAGAAGCAAGTGAGAGGTGTCACCAAGAGAAAAGGAAGACCATCAATGGAGAGGATATTCTCTTTGCCATGTCTACCTTGGGGTTTGACAGCTATGTTGAGCCTTTGAAGTTATATCTCCAAAAATTCAGAGAGGTTGGTATATATGGGTATTTCCTCATTTATTTAACCTGCTTGTGTTTATCCTTAGCTCTCTGTTGTTGTAATTGTATACTGGGTAATTTGCACAGTATCTCACAGCTCTTGGTCAGGGAGTAATGTAATGTTTAAAAGCATTCCAGAGGATGTCAAGAGAAAAAGGAGGAAGTAAGCATTTTGATTAGACTTGCTGATTCAGAGTAGTTAAAGCTTTCAGCTGAATAAATTCTCTAATATATTGGTGGTAGTAAATTGCTCTGTTCTTTAAAGATGCCTATTAAGAATGTTTAATTTGATCTTTGGGTTCAGTCAATAAAACTGTACTGATTTCATCCTCTGAGGCACTGGCCTAATGCCTGATGTTTGTCTGGACTTCAGATGTGCAAAAGAAAAAACTGTTTTGCTCATGTTGGAATAATGATTCACATGGAAGACTATCTGCTTCAATTTTTTATTTTTTAATTATTTTTTTAGCCTGTCCCTCAGTTTGCTTTTCATACATAATACATGCTAGGTATGTGATCCAAACAGTTTAATTTATCCCTTCTCTAGCAGAAAGTCACTCTTTCCCTTTCAGCAATTTAGACTTTTTCAAAAAAGGAAGTTGCTTCTGCTTGGGTTTTTTGTTCTGGTCTACCTCCCCCTGTCTAAATTGGCAGTGCAGTAGATAAGGATGCTCTTCAGAATTTCTTTGTTTTGCAAACCTAAGATTTTTTTAGGTCAGACTCACTAATGATATTTGATTTGCTGACAGCACTTAAAGCTTCCCCTTCCCAGAAGGTCATTTTCTTGATAAGTGAGTACCAGGAGGTGTAACACAAAGTTGGAGTAGTGCTGTGTGCTGTCTTTTTGCAGTTCTGGGTAGCAGTTGCACATGCTGTGATAGTGCTGTATGTGCTTTTATTAAAAATGCAAGAACTGCCTAACTGGTTCCAGTACTACTGAGTAAGTCTGAAGTGGGTCTGTGCTGCTTTCATTCTTAATTGACCATTTTTGCAGATTGTAGATGCTGTGGTAGCAGAGTAGTTGGATTGGGTTTTAATTGCATGAATGGATTGAATAGCTTTGCTCATCAGTTTTAATTCTCCATTCCAGCAAGGGTGTCTTCAGGGTAAAATATTTCTGTTTTGTAACTGAGTGTTTTGTCTCCAGCAAGCAATTGCAGAGAATCTTTTATGCCCATATTATTTTCCTAGATATTCTTACATAATAGCATAGAGCATCAAACTTCATACTTGTAAACTGCATGCAGATGACTGGGGGCTTGGCTTTCTGTGCTGATATCCTTTCTGGCTGTAGTCCTTGGTGTGGGAGAAGAAATTCCATATCTTGGTTTTAAATGTCAGCTCTTACTTGTATGGGGATGGTGCTTGTGTGTGGTAAGCAAATGTTGCACATTCTTGGTAGCTGAGATGCTGTGATTTCTTGTAAATGCTCTTAACTGCTCCTTCTGGATTAGCACAGATTTTTGACTTTTTGCAGAAGGTAAAAAGTCTTTCTCAGAACCACGCAGTCCTAGTTTGCCAAGTTTTTGTTTCAGGAGTATGGCTAAGATGAAAAACACTCGTGTAATATGCACATTCTCAACTCCCATAGAGTTTTACAGGCCTTGGATTTCAAGCTCCAGCTGTTGCGCTCTTCTGCAAGTTTCAAACCTGAGTAGAGCTCCTGGGGATTTGAAAAAATCTCAAGCTTTTTTCATTTTTGCTTTTTTTGTGCTCTCTTTTTTTTAGGCAATGAAAGGAGAAAAGGGAATTGGGGGAACAGTTACAACTGGAGACGGTCTAAGTGAGGAGCTCACAGAAGAAGCATTTAGTAAGTATTACCTTTTTAATTTATTATGTTATTACTACAGCTTTTATAAAAGCAGCACTTCCCTTAGGCATCAGCACTCTTTCTTGAGGAATATGTCCTGGACTGGCCACATTTTAGACCTGTAATCCACTGAGATTTTCATTTGAGATATCTGGAGGATAACCTGTGCTCAGATAAACTCCCCTCAGTGAGTAGAATTTTGGTCAGAAACAATACAGTGATAAATGAGGATACCCCAGTAATAGCTAATGTCAACTTTTTGTCAGATTTCTAAATGCCTATATTAGTGCTAGTGTTTTTCTCTACATGTAAACACAGGTTGTAATGAAAGGTACAAACCTTTCTTTTCTTTTTCCCCAACAGCTACATATGTAGGCCCCATTCAGTCTACTAGCAAGACTGCTGGAGGAAAAAAGTAAAATAAACTCCTCTTGATGACTTGAGGAGCTCATCTTTGAGAAATGGACAGAGAAGAAAATCATCTTTGTCTAATTCTAAAACACCTAATATTTCTTACATTCAAAAGAATGCACAGATTGGCAACTAAAAGGTGTAGGGCAAGGAGTATGATGTGCATTCAGTGTAGTTTTTCTTCCTTTTGGTGTGGATTAAAGCCTGATGGTTTTTGGGATTTGCACTGGTTTTGTTGGTGCTGGATTCTTGCACGTGGTCTCCTCCTTGGCTTCTAAATGTCAGGGGCTGGTAATGTTGAAGCTGATACCAGAAAAATTAGGAAGCACAGCTCTAGGCATATCTACTGGCAAGATTTAGTTTTTCAAGTATCTGATAAGTGTTCTGTTTAAAATCACAAGTAAACTGCTGAACTAGCAAAAATTCAATGCCTGAGTACTAAAATGACCTATTCAGGATTGGAAGTACACTTTGCTCTCACTTTGACTTTGGCTTTAGAAATGTCCTGGCAGGATTAAGGATGCAAAGGGGATGTTGCAGCAGTAGAAGAAGGTAAAAACAATTGTGTTAAATACCTGACCATGTCGGGTGCTGCAGGTATGTCTCTCCCCAGGGGCAGCTCTGTGGTGTAACCCTCAGCTTTTTGTGTTGGCCTTGTGCCCGGGCTGCATCACGGGCTCTCCGTTAAGCTGTGCTGGGTGTGGAACATGCACACTGAAGGGCAGTAAATTTTGGACCTGCCAGAGCTACTCTATGATCTTAATGCATCTTCTTAGCCTGCAACTGAAGCAATTGGAAATTTGTACAATGAAGGAGGAAGGAAAAAAAAAAAGACAAAACTTCCAACCAGCCAAAAACCCAATTACAAAACCCTCAAGTGTCAGCTTTCAAATGAAAACCATTAGGATTATGCTGTGTTTTCAGAATTTTGTGTTGGTTATACATTTTGTTTATACTCAGTAACTGAAAGAACAAAGCCCCATTGTTTGTGTACTACAGTGACTTAATTACAATTCAAGAGTTTTGCTACTTTGCTTCCACACAGCAGTTGTAAAGCACCTACTCCGAATGTCAGAGCTCAACATTCTTGTTATTGTAAAGGTTTACCTTGGAGAATCACTCCTTGTGTTTTCTCTCTGGATCTCAGAAGTACTTTTTACTCCTTTTGTTGGCCACTTCTTTTCTCTGTGAAATCAGAGCTCTTGTGTTTACCCTGAAGGATGTGCTGAAGCCAACCAGTGCGATGTCAGGCTCTGGCAGTGCCTTTTTTGTCATTACCTGTTCCTGTTCGTCTCTGCTGCCTTCCACGGGGCTTCTGTATTACAGAATTCCAGATGGATCCCAGTTTATAAAGCAGTGCAATGATTTCATTGAGTTCTTCCCAGCATGGGTGTGTTCAAGTGCTAACTTTGTGTTTAAACAAAGCCAACTGAATTCTCCAGTTTTCGTGGGATACTGAGCGCTGCAGATGGCCTTTTCAGTGGTCAGGGTGGTGAGCTCTGCTCCATTTACCTGTGTACGGGTGTGGACATTGCTTCAGACACATACAGAGGAAGAACAAGGTGCAGTCTTACTCTGGGAGCAAAACGAAGTTGAATTTTAAGTGTTTCTTCGGAATGGGAATAATAAACTTGTTCACTTGTAACACTTGGTACCAAGTGTGTCTATTCCAGTGTGGGATGGCACCTGTCAGCAGATGAATGGCTCTGTAGTCCTGGAGTGGGCTCCAATTAAGGGTTATTTAAGGTGACAGACACATCAAACAAGGCTGTGGATATCAAGCAGTTCCTAACTTTTGAAATGCTCTTTCTTTCAGCTAACCAGTTGCCAGCAGGCTTAATAACCACAGATGGCCAACAGCAGAATGTTATGGTCTACACAACATCATATCAACAGGTACTGTGTCCTGTCCCCTACTCTCCCTCCTGCTCAAATCCAAACACTAGCTCAGCTGCTCTGTTCTGAAAGAGGAGAATTCATTTTATTTAGGCCTTTGGTGGTGGCTGTTGTGCCACTCCAGCACTGAGAATTCACGGCTGCTTGCCGTGAACTGCTCTGCAGTTCTGGAAAAGGAGCACTGGAATGTAAGCTTGCATCTTCTTTCTCTAGATCTCTGGTGTTCAACAAATTCAGTTCTCATGATTTTGAAGAAAACTTTCCATCTGGAAACATGAGACGGAAAACCTGTGCAACTCTAACGAAGAGGCAGTTTTAATGACTGGTGAAGAGATTTATCTCTTTGTATATTAAATAGCTGTAATGTAGCTACCAGAAGCTTGACTAATTGAGGTGTGAGTTCTGACTCAAATCTTTTTCATGATGATTTTAAAGAAATAATTGGATTTTAAAGGTATTAAAGTATTTTTGTTTTGTACAAGAGTTTGTTGCTCTGTATAACTCCTGTATGCATTGTATATTGCAATTTATTACTGTCAGAGATTTGTAGACAGTTTCTTATTTTCATATTGAATCATGTTACTTTTGTAATTCAGGTAAACAGCTGGGTTAATTCATGTTTACCCTTTGAATAAAATTGTAAGGGTAAAGTTCATTTTTGAATGCAAGTTGCCTTTATTATAAAGATTGAGTTAGTCTTGGTTATGTAACTTGTCTTGCATGACAACCTCAACTAACTTTACATGTCAGCTTATTTATTGAAATTTTGAAAGGGATTTTTTCCTCATGAAACTAGCAGCTCAAAAGAATTGCTACAATTGTTTTTTCTAATGTAACTTCTGAATTAAAGGTTAATCTAAACCAATGAATGCTCTACTACATTTACAGGTTTAGAGCTTATCAGCAGTGTTGATGAAAGCACTGACTGTGCAATGCAGATTTTCTTTTTTATTTTTTTTTCAGTTGTATTAACTCTCCTTAGACTTACTTTGATACTTTTAAGGTAGTCTTTCTCCTATTGAAATAACTCTTCCTTTCTATGTATGGCTTTTAGAACCCCAAACTTAGAAATCCAAGGGTAGGGGGGGTGGATTTTATAGTCCTTGTGGTAAAAGATCTCATTTTAACTTTTTACTGAAATGTTTTAAGGTTTCTTGTGAGCCCGTGGGAACTCAAAAGTGGTAGTGACTTTCTGTGTACAGGCTGTGTGTGTGGGAGTGTGTGTGCATGAGTGGCTGAAAGCTGAACAAGTGATACAAATCTGAAGTGGAAGACGGACTTCAGGTTTGCTGTCCCTTTTTTTTGCAATAAACTCTACCTAGGTAATGTAGTTCTGTATATTGAGTGAGCTGTTCTTGGTAACATTGCTGTTTCTTTAATAATGGGGTGGGTAATTTTGTTGCCATGTCTTAGCCTGTTAGGGTAGGGGTGGGGGTTTTAGTAATATATCTTACTCAGACTGAATTTTTAGGACCTTTGGTATTTTTACTGTTTGCAGTGGACTGAAATGTAATATATTAATTATCTTTCCACATACCTGTTATTAATTTAAGCAAACCACGCCTTGAAACTGTTGCCATATAATTTCTTGCTGTTTTTGTCTTTTCTTACAAAAAAAAAAGGTAATAGTTCAACATTGGGAAATTAGCTTAACCCAAGATGTCCCAGCAGCCTGAACTAGGCAGTTCTTTAGCTAAACAAAAACTCTCTGTGTGTGCAGATTTGAGCAGCGTTTCTTACCAGTCAGCATCCTGCTGGCAGAGCCTCTGGAGGGGATCCAGTGCGTTCTGGGGCGGTCTGGATGGATGTTCTGGGGTTTGTGGCAGCCTGTCATTCTTCAGCAGCTATGACTGAACAAATGGAGTTTTTCATTAAATGCAAAAATGAATAACACAATCCCTACATGGCCCCTTCTGTTTGTATTCCATTTATTTCAGGCCAGCATAGCCTGTTTTTGATGTTCCCAGATTTCCAATGGAAAAAAGCTGTGATATCAGCTAAGAAGCTAGGAGAGATTTGGCATTTTGATGTATAGAAAGGGGCTTGAGGTGATTCCATACACTTGAAACAAGAAACATTGTTCAGTCATTGTTCAGAGTTTAGGTTAAAGTGGTTTTAAATTTGTGGTTTATGCACCATTATATGAGTAATGAAGCCGATACTTTGTTTTTTCTTTCTTCTCCCCTTCACACTCTGAGAGCCAGGGACAAAAAAAAAAACCCAAAAAACAAACAAACAAACCCCACAAACCTCCACTTAACTTGCTCATTCTCTTCCCAAAACTACAGAGTAAAAGTAATAGTTCAACACTTTGTTCTGTGTCTCTCTGAAGCCATTCTCCTAATAAAAATTTTCAGGGTACTGGAGCCATGATACAACAAATAAAACAAATGGTCTGGAGAAATACTTGCCTAATTTCTATCAGCAGTAGCACAACCACTGTAGTCTTTATTTTTGTTTAACAACTGATCTGTGTTCTCATTTTGCTCTAAGTATTCAAAGCTTACAAGTAGCTGAGACCCAAAGCAAGAATGCCCATTCCTGCTATATCTCATCTGTTTCTACAAAAGTGCTGTCTTTGGTCCTCTGAATGTTCTGTTTGAAGTAAGATACCCCCAAACTGAGCTTGAGCTAAGACTTGGAGAAAGGCTGCTTGAAATAGCAGTGCTGTTCAAAGATCTTTTTCCAGGAACATTGACTTTTTTTTTAGGTGTCTCTTCATGACACAAGCCAATTTTACCCCAGTAATTTTTTTTAAATTAATTTCTGTGTAACTTGATCCTCTGATATTTCTTTACAGAGTGCTTTTGGTCTCTTTAAAAGCACAGAAACACTGTTATCTCTAGTCAAAGTGCAGTTATGAGAAAAGCCAATTCAGATGGTGTTCTTCCATATCCCATTTTCATTACAGTTATTAATGGGAGCTGAGGCTCTGCCTTTACCAATCTTGTTGATGTACACATGCATTGTTAACTCTTTTATTTATTCCTCCCTTCTAATCTCTGCAGAATGCTAAAATATGTGGCTGGTTGGTGTAGCCAGAACAGAGAGGGAGTTCTGCCATGAGATGGTACATCCTAAATAGGTATTGACCCATGCTTATCTGCCTGTAGGTAAAAATCAGCCTGAATTATGGGGGCTATTCTTTAAAGAGCTGTCCTCCTTGAACTGCACTCTGGATCCCTGTGAATGATGGAGGATGATGCTCATTAACACATTGTAAGCATGGAGAGGTGATTTCTCTTGCCTTTGGCAGGAGAGGAGGCATTTGGGCAACTTCACACCCACAGGAGCCTGCTCTGTGCCCAGCAAGGGGGAGAGCCAAGGGCTCCTGTTTTCCCCAGCACCTTGCTGTCATGATAGGAGTTGGCAGCAGCCTTGCTTCTAGCTGTAATATTCCTGATTTTGCAGAGCTCTGAATGTGATTAATGTTCCAGTTAAGTCATGGAGACTCGCTGCCTCAGGTGTATTTACAGCAGTAAGACAACTTGCTTTTAAGTCACTGTATTACTAAATGGTGCAGGCTTGACTTTTTTGGGGTTCGATTTGCACCAAGTAGAAAGGAAGTTTTTCACTGAAATTTGAAGTGAATTTTCTTGTGTCTGTAAATGAGAAAAATCCCCAAACCTTTATGTAGACTCTGAGTAATCCTATAAGAAAACTAGATTTTATATAGGGCCCAAGCTGTCCTAGAGGAAGAAGTTAAACATTGATAATGTCAGCTCTAATGGTTAAACAGCAGTGGTGGGAGGATGCCTTGTGGATGTGGTGCACTGTAAGACACGAACCTAGTTGAAAATACCAACCACTTTCTCCTCTTTGAAAATCAGATATGCTGTTCTGGCAAAATAATTCACACTTTCACCCTTTCAAAGGCTGAAAAATACATTTAAGTAACAAAATATTGATCCATTTACCTATTGATCGCTGAAACTGGTGTGGTAATGGGCTGCAACGTCACCTCTGACCCTCAGGATGTAAAAGTTTAATGGGAAGCTCCCTGGAAACTGCCAGTTCAGCTGGCAGTGACATCCCAGGCCCCACGCTCTGGGGAGGGAGGGCAGTTTGCTGCTGTGCCCGAGTCTCCAAATTGGTGCCAGCTGCACGGAGTTTATTAAATCCAAGTCTCCAAGGATGGCTGTGGAGGCAGGGCCAGAGGTGAGGCAGGGCCCAGCAGCTCCGAGGGAGTCAGCTACCCTGATTTAAGAAATTTTCCAGACAAATTTCCAGGCAAATTTCCTGGAACATTTTACTGCAGCACGCTGGGCCAGGGGATCCATTTATTAGAGCAATGGCACCTGATTTGCTTTTGTGTGAAAGAAAACTATTGAGGGTGTGAAAGAGAGCTACTGATGGTTTAAATGTGCTGGTCAGAGGAACATCCTTCGGGCTGCTGATTTAATTTGTGAGTGCCTGGTTCTTACCCAGCCCTAGCAGCAACATGCACAGCAAATAAAACCACCTCCAATGAGTGCTGTGCCACTCGAAATACAGCTGCAGCTAAAACATTTGCAACAGCAAGTCAGGAGCAGTATATGTTATTTTTACTTCTCTCTGCCCCCTGGGGGAAGACAAACCGTTGAGCCCAGCAGAGCTCGTGTCCCATGGCTGTCCAGAGCAGCATGGCACAGATCAAGGATGCTGGGATGCAGGTTTGTTTCTGCAGTGCCCAGCTCCTCCTTGGCCCCAGCCAGGAAATCCAAACCACAGACACCTGAGCTCTCTGTGTCCTGTAACATCCTGGGAAAAGCAACCTGGTGCACAGGGAGATGCTTGGAGCTGGCTGACAGAGAAAGCCAGACACTGAGGGAGAAGGGAAAGGATCCAAAATCTCACCTCCAGCCAGCTGGAGAGTATTTCTGCTGCAAGGAGACAGGCTCCATCACTGTGGGATGAGAACATGGAGACTGTGGAGCCTGGGGAGTGCTGCAGCAGGGGACGAGTCTCACCCTGTCCAAAACCACAAGCAACAGCCACATTTTACAAGCCAAGCAGCTGAAACTCATCCAAAATCTCTCTGGAGTAGAGGCAGTGGGATCAAGTTCTGTATACACCAGAAAAAGAAATATTGACAATAGCTGGCCATTTTGTGTTGTCTGGCTTGACAACTCCCATGTTGCTTCACATAGCTGTAATGTAAGTAGCTGAAACCTCGAACTGTTAGATTGATATTTCAGGTCTTCTTTTTCAGCACAGGAATTTCAGAGAGTTGCTCCAACTCCAAACGTTTTTCTTCTGGAGCAGACAGCACCTAAAGTCAACATATAAAAGTCTCTTCCCAATTCAGGCGAAGTACAATGAAGAAATAATTAGAAACCTGCTACTAAAAAGAAAAACTTGGGATATTTGTTAATACTGCTCAATGTTACAAGATACTGCTTGTACCTAATAACTTTTTGTTAAAAGACAATTACTGGCACTGCATGCAAGAGTGATGGTCACTCTAAAAGGCAGTTAAGAATCCCTGGCAATAAACCTTTAAATGGAAACCGAAAAACCAGGATGCAAAACCAATGTTTTGGACCTTCTAAAAGGTTTTGAACCTTTTAAAAAGGCACATACCCAGTGTGCCTCTTTTAAGAATCACTTGGAAATAACTGTATATTGATAACTTCCATGTGTGGATAACAGCATTTTATCCTTTCAACAGATACAGAAATAACTCTATGAACACTAGGACAGAGTGAAATGCTTTGTCTTTTTTCTCTTTGAAGATACCACATCCAAGCCTAAGTTTTCATTTTAAGGAGCTGCTGTACCAGCTTAGCAATCACACCAGATATTAAAAGCAGATGCTTGTGAGAGGCAAGAATCCCTCAAAAAGACAATGACAGCAAACTATGCCCAGCCCCAATCTGGGAGACATTTTCATCGTTCCCGTCAGGGCTTTAAGTCCAACAAGTACTATAAAGTAGTTCAGGCTTTTGAAGGATTTAAATCAATTAATTTAAATTGATCTGCACTTGCAGATCAATTGCAAACACCCCGAAATGAAGATTTCACTACTACTAACAGGAGGAGGAACACACTCATTGCCCACACAGTGCCAGCAGTCAGTGCTCCACCCCTGTCCTGGGAATCTGGAAATGCTTCAGTGTCAGAACTGGAAGCCATGGAATAAAAGCCCTCATGTTTAGCTCTCTAGAAATATCATAAAAATACACTAGGGAGCAGCTAATGCTATATAGAAAATAGAAATAAATCTGAATTGTTTTTAAGATAAATTCATTCAGCAAATTCAAATTTGCCTTCAAGAGAAAATAACTCCTACTCTGAAAATCCTATTAACACAAAGAAAACAGCATGAGGGGATTCTTAACTGATTTTTAAGGTTTTCCCATTTGTTTTCCACTAATGCAAGAATCAAATAACAAGACAACAACAGTTATTACAGTATCTAGGAACACAAGGAAGGAATCAATCTGGAGCAGACAGCTTTTAGCAGTTTCTCATGTGAAGTCTCTTAAGGAGGTCTAGAAACAATCCAGCAGCCCTTTCAGTTCACTTGCTCCTCTGCTCTGGCAGCACATATTGCTTATTCCCACAAGAGTTCCCCAGAGCTGCCATGAAAGTTTAGCAACTTGCCCCAAGATGGTGTCAACTTGCCCCAAGATGGTGTCATGTGGAGCAGAGCTGGACATGAACACAATTCAAATCCTTACTGGGAGCCTTCTAAGCACGGAAGTGCTCACACATCTTTTTAACAAACTGCAGCAAAACAACACCAAACACTTTGTCACTCATTCTCGACAGCAGTGACGTGACCTCTGTATAGACAGGGGAAAAATGCCAAAATTTCAGTTCAGAGGCCACAGCCCCCAAGGCACGAAGGCATGGAAGGGGGCAGAACAATGGTGAGTGCACAGCATCTGCAGGAGAAGGTGGGGCAGGGATATGGGAGAATTCTCCAAGAATTAACTTAGGATACACTATTTATGAAAGAGTAATGGTGTTACTACAGTCCTATTATTAAACCCTCTTCCCCAACTCAACAAATTTACTCACTCTCTTCTCTGTATTAGGAATTCCAAGTTTGTACACACACACCTCTGAAAAAACGGAAATTCCAAGTTTGTACACGTAAGCCTCTGAAAAAACAGACACACTTCAGTGTTTACAATGCGTTTGATAGGACAACCACTTTATTACAAAGAACAAACAATGCTTCAAAATAAGACTAATCAACTTGTATCGTACAAAATGTCAGTTTCCTTGTAGAGGTCGTTAAGTAACGGGCTGTAAGACTAAGTTCACGTCAAATTCGCTATCCTGAAATATCAGATAACAACAGTAATACTTATTATATCTTCAGAGTTTATGGCATGATCATGTGCTCTACTCCAAACTACATTCAAAAGATATTGCTATAATTACTTTGAAAACACAAAGTGTAGGTTATTGTTCACTTCATTTCCACTTTCACGAGAACATTCTGAAGATGAAGCTGTAGCAGTGTCTGCCATAACTGGCACGACTGTCCTCTACTTACACAGTCACAACCTCCCAAAGGAGTTCAGTAAATCTAGACATTTCTACAATATGGATACTGTAATCTGATAGATTTCAGCTTCTGTTACATGTCCTTTAGCAGTATCTGAAATAAATGGATAACACAGATTCTCAAAGAGCTGGTGTCAACAGTCTTCTAAACTTTAAAATCGAACAATCAATATTTGTCTGATATCTAGTTGATAGGCAAACAGGTGGGATTTAGACATTATAAATACAGTTCTAAAAACAGACCACAAAGTGTATTTTACAGTGTGTACCACAATTTCAGTTTAAAGTAAAACTGTGAGCAACTGAAGAGTTGCATATGATCACTATTCAACGTCACCCAACTTGGACAAAAAAGAGAAAGTGACATCTTATGTCAAGTCAGCTGAAGAAAGCACACTCACAAGGAAATTATACTTTCATTGAAAACGCCACAGTTTTACCCTTTGGTAGTCGTGACATACCCACTGAAAAAGAAATTGTGCAAAGCATGTGAAACCAAGTGCAAAAAAACTCCACCCAGACATACCCAACAGGTTTTATTCTTAAATAACAACTCTACAATCACAGCTATCAACCAACAAAATCAAAGCCACAAGTGTTTTCTCTAAAGGCTTCTTTCACAGTACTAATAAGAAAAACTGAGTTCTACTCTTCTAGTTGACAGTTCATGTGTATGGTACTTTAGTTATCAGACAGTATTGGTAGTGAGATCCTACCTGACAAAATGGACCATTAAAACACAAATATCTTAAAGCCAGTTAACTTCAGGAAAAGTCCTATACATTCATACTATAAACACTGTTTAAAGTGGATCTGGGATATCTGTCATTGTCATGAACACATGATTTTTCTCTGGAGTCAAACCACGTGTGTTACTCCTGTGCCACAATTAACATTATTCTAGCCATTTCTGGTCCCCAGCACTTCCTAGATGCTATTGTAGCTTGTGATGCATTGTGATAATTAAGGCTGTATCAGCACTTCCTTAGGACCCTGACTCTCAGGGCAGCCAAAACTTGGCTATTAAATCTGCTCTGGGATACTTGAGCTGCTAAATCTCTATTTTAGTGATACTTCTCCCACCAAACCAGGCACATCATTGATTTTAGTTTATATATTTACAAATGCTCTTAAGACAAATTTAACTGGAAGAGGCAAAAAATCCTACCTTGATGTATAATCTTTTGGCATTTGGGGCAAAATTAAAGTGCAAAGTATAAACTTCATTGCACGGTAAATAATTTAGATTTTATTTTAAAATAAATCTTATTTAGGTGCCTCAATCTATTCACCTAGTGACCTTGTCCAACTCAGCCATTTTCCTCTACACTTTGGTAAACATAGTTTTATATATAGATACATAAATAGCATTTAAAATGTTTACCTTTATTTCACTACTGTGAACAAATTTTTTTTTTTTAGCATAGGAATGGATCAACCTGTTCCTAGCAGTAATGCTTGTTGATTTTATCAGCTAGCTAGTTAATGTAAAATGATGCATAGTAAAAGGGAGATACTGAACTTGATTGGTAGAATATATTGGTAAAGCAAACAAGCACTTAAGAAGATTAACTGGAATAAATATGTTGAAAGTTGCCATATAATATGTGCAAAATTGCTTACCATGTATTCTAAACTTTGGTTAAAATTTTCAGATTGAAGTTTTACAGAAACATTATGGAAGCAACACAAGTGATTACTAACACAGGAATGAGGTAAGTTATTATTAGTGCAAAAAGCAAGCATATGCTAAAAGCAAAGCATATGGATCAAAAAAAAAAAAAAGAAAAAAAAAAGAGAGAATGAATCTCATGGAAGTTTTCATACAAGACCAAAAGGTCTCTTGTAAACATTGGTATTTACAAGTTTAAGATTTGTACAACTACAAAAGGATAATTTCTAAGTAATAGTAGTGCATTTACAATGAATTTACGTTATTTGTTATAAGAGCAATGGGAAGTTTATCTTTTTCCTTTTAAATTTTCAGGGGATACCTTTCAAGATTAAGATATTTGTTACAAATAGTAGAAAAAATCATTTCTTTACAAAAAAAGTATATATTAAAATATTTATACATTTTAAGTTACTATATAATAACTGGAAATTTTTGCCTTGTACTCAGGCACCACAATGACAGATGTGGTATAGGGAACCGAAACCAAACAGAATTTGCTCATTTACCAAATCTATGCAAGATCTGAAGCAATCATGGGGACTCTACCTCAAATACTACTGTTTGTGCCAATTCTTTTATTAATTTTCAATTTGAAACTGTATGCTCTTTACATTTTAACTATCACTACCAAAAAGAGCTGCTGGATAGAGTGTGATCCTCCACCCCACCATCTCTGATATATTTTCTATATGATACTCATACCTGAGCAAGGCTGTATAACGTCGATGTGTCAAACGTAAAAAAGGTTATATATTTTTAAGATAAAAACAATGCAAAAATAAAATATTTGTAGCATTTACAAATAGTACAAGAGTTACATTAAACACTACATTCGAAACTTGAGATTTACTACGTCGTTTCTACTTCGAGCCTGATGTTTTCATATCTGCAAAAAGAAGGAGACATTGTTAAGTGTTTCATAATTTCCCATTGTCAAACACTTTCAAACAGGTAGTGTTGCCGAGCTCCGGGATACAGATCATGGTCAAAAAGCAGGAGTTGTTGGCAATGAAAGGGTTTAGGCAGCACTGGAATACTGAACACCAGAGAAGACAGCTGCTCCGTGGTCACTCCCCACCTTGGAAAGCACCTAGAAGAACTAAGGAGGGGCACCCAGCCGGCCCCACCCAGCCACTCCCTGCGGTCCCAGGGGTGGGCACTCCGCCCCTCCTCACCTTCCTCTTGCTGGGCAATGCCAGCTCCCAGCAAAGCCAAGCCAGAAAGGGGAAGGAGCAGGATGAGATGCTGGCAAAATTTCACATTTTGAGACCCTGGACTGGCTTACTTATAAGGTGAGCCAGAACCAACCAGGCTAAAACTAATCTTTATTTTCAGTGGATCCATTCCCATCCCCAAATCATGAACCTGTACAAATTCAAGGCCAGGGACAAGATGATAAAACCTCTTGTGGCTCTAATACAGACTTTAAAGTGTATATGCATCACAAAAATGCACCTTACATCACCTAATGGATTTATTTTTCTATTTAGGTGGACAAAAAGACTGACAAAATCCTGATTACACTGCATGTAATGTACATGATGTATATAATCGGATTACTTTTTATTAGATTACAAACTTCTGAGCTGAAGTGAATCCTAGGCAAGTCAGGAGCAACAACTAGAATTACATAAAAAACCCCAACATTTTAAGAACTCCACATGCAGTGGTGTCACGGTTCTGCAGTCACAACGCACAGCTCCAGCCCCTCTAAAAACACACAGCTCCAGCCCCTCTAAACACTGTGTGTGACAGTGACTTTACCTTGGAGCCACCGAACCTGCGTGGCCGGGCCGTAGCCCCGCTCGTTCTTGGCCGAAATCCTGAACACGATGGCAGGCCGGGAGCTGTAATCCACGTGGGCGTTGGAAAGCTGGGCAGCAGTCACTATACAGGAGGTTTTAAGACCACAGTATATTCTCATAAATACGAGCTGACTTGGATTTTCCTGTAATTGTGTGGAACGGATGGCTAAGTAGGCAGAATATTCTAAAATGTTTCCAGAGGGTGAAGCAGGAGGCTCCCAAGAAAGATGAATACAGTCTACACTCTGAAGAAAGAGAGAAAAATATGATGTTATGTAGCTATCCATAAATACATAAACAATATAAAATTTTTTTTTAAAACCCAAATTCTAAAGATTATCTGAAAATTCTAACCTATTATCACCACTGGAGATAAGGATTTGTCTTTTGAGTTTTTTTTTCCAAGAAGCATGATAAGCCCCTATAGATTTAAGGATGTAAAAACAGAAGGTCGTGGTGAAACTATCAGATGATTGAATGTGTATTTTGTAACATGATAATTACATCTTAAAATAATTCTTTTTAGCAAACTTCTTAGAGAATATTATATTGAGCAGAGCTAACCAAGTAAGCATTTGACACTATTTCATATGACAATTTCAACTTAAAAATAATCCCAACAACAAACCAACTATAACCAAGAGTTATGCTGGGGACCAGAATTTTATACATCAGAACGAGAATTACCCACATTTCTCACCTTGGTGATTTTGACTGTTGAAGGAGCTCCAGGAAAACCCGGAATGCACGTCTTGAATTCACTGATTTTACTGAAAGGCCCAACACCACAGCCATTAATTGCAGCAACTCTGAACCTGTACACTGTGCCTGGAAACAGATCCTGTTTCTTAAGTAATCTGTAGTCTGGTACATCTGCACCTTCCTTCTGAAAACAAAGTAACATTTGTGTTAATTTTTAAAATACTCTAAACACAATGAGGGTAAAAAAGTATTAGGTGAGTAGTGATAAACTGAGATTAATTAAGTTTAATTGAAACTGAAAATCTATTTAATACTGTTGTACTTAAATCAAAATTTATGAAATTCTCTGACTGAGGCACTCTCTCACCTCAAAACAGCTGATCCAAGATGCAGTGTGAGACTACATCTCTAGACCAAAAAGTATCCCATCTTTGCAGTCATTTAAATTAAACTGCACTTTGTGGTTATTTTTTCTCAGGAAAGTAAAAGCAAAGTAGCATTTACAACTACGTAAGTTATGATTTAGTAAACATAATCTTCTGTCCTAAAAAATATTTTTCTTTCAAAACCAGTTATTCCTAAAGTTAGGAGCTGCAGTTCAATGGGTAGGTAATACAAAGGTTTTTAAAGAAAAGCACGGTAAATTAGTAACAAATAGCTTTCTGAAGCATTATGTGCTGCCATACTTCCACGATTAAAATATGATACTCACAATGGAACTGTTTTCCTTCCAAATTACGTGTAAGAAGCACAATCAATGTAAGCACTGTAAAACGTACTGTGGTCTTTAAAACTAAAGACCTACAACATTTACAGGGAACTTTTTCAAAGAAAAGTTTCTCTTATTTGGTTTGTCTCTCAAGAAGACATGATTTTCAGTTCTAGGTCACTAGGACATCACTAATTTACACTTTCAACCATCAAAATCGTTACACTTCTACAAGTTTCACACGAATAGTTTTCATGTATCAACTTACATGTACAAAACATTGTTAGAAAGATCAAATACAAAAGCCACTACAAGATCTAGGCTTTTTAAACAGCCTAGCCTATGTCTTATTAGTATCCTTAACAATTTTTATGCAAAGATTCTGGGAACAGAAAAGAAATGGAACCCTTTCAATGCTGGACTGAAATAATATATTAAAAAATTGTGGGGTTTTCAGTTTTTAAGAATTTTTACTGGCTTGAAAGTTTAGTAAGTTTAAAATTATTTCCTCATGTAAGAAATAAGAAAAGAACTAGCAATAGCAAAACAAGATATTTTCTATTACCATACATAAACAACAAGAGAAAATTTATTCAGTTTAGGAAATAGTAATAAGAGGTGAGAAAAATACATGAGGAACTACTGGGTCATAAAATACAAATTCTGCCAGGAAAGCAGATTCTGCTCCAGTATCAGAAAATCCCACATTTTGTTGCCAGCTATATAAACAAGAGATCCTGCAACAGGCATGTGCAAGTTGTGTCAGAGAAGAACCAGCAGCTACCTTGCTATTGGTGTTCAGCATTTCCTCTGGCAGCAAGTAGAACTGGCTCACCACAGCACTGTTGTTCTTAAAAATTCCCACATCATACCACCGGCGGTCCCTGGCTTTCACCGGGGCTGGCCTCTGGGGAGCTCTCTGGTATTTGAAGAACAAGTCATGTAGATTACCCATACGTCAATGCCATGGAAAAAAATGTTAATCCTCTAGTTTATGTAAGAGACAACCCCCTTTTAAACCAGTGTCACTTTCTTACGCTTCAAATGAATATGCATGTATTATTAAAATACTGTGCAAAACCAACTGGTTCTTACACGTTTACTTAGAGTCCATCATTTAAAAAGCAACAGCTGGGATGTCACATCTGATATTCTGAACAGGGAGGGGAAGCAGTTTAAAGCTGTAGAACTAAGGTGTCTGTAGCAGCACGTAGTTGTGAGTTAATTTCTCTCAGAGGTCAAGAGGTTTCACAGGGTGCTCCAACACCAGCAGCTCCCCTGGGGTTCAGCGGTCCCTCTTTGCCAGGCACTGTGGAGCCACTGCCGCAGCACGGGGCGGTGGTGACAGAGGGAGTGCCCGCTGCTTCTGACCGACCCACGATCACAAACTGCCTTCTTGCTGCTCCCCACGCACCAGAGAGGGCACCTGCATGGGCAGAGCGCCCAGCACAGACAGGCCAGGGTCCTGCTAGCATGGAAATGGGCAGGAGCTGCAGCTGCTCTTGGCAAAAGCACCCCAACCCTTTGGCAGCAGCTGCTTCTCCCCATCCTTAGTTCCTCGCTTTTGGTGACAACAGTGGCACCTTGGGTTTGTGTGTTAAGTTGTAAGCAGGTGAAATAGGAAGCATTTACTTTTTCAGGTAGTATTTACAGCTTGCATAGTCAGTCCCCATCTCCTCTAGGGAAAAACATCAAGATGTCAGTTAAGTTACGTTTCAAATCTATAGAATCAGCAGCTAACACTAGTCTGATCTAATACATACTTCATTTTAAATTCAGTTGTGCATACAGAAAAGCTCCTTACACTTGCACATCATGCAGCAGAGAGACCATTCCACTGTGCCAGTTGATAAAAAGGATTTAACAGCTGAAACACGTACTTGGATCTCCTCCCAGCTACACAACTGCTACTCAGACTCACATCAAACCCACACAATGCAACTAGTTTTACAACAGAAATGTTTACCCCTGTATTATTCACTTCAAGCTCAATATAAACATTGCTTTTCTTTCAGAAATATAATTAAAGGAAAACAGAAGAGCCCTTACAATTAATCAACAGCAGGCAGAGCAATTTGATAATACTTTTTCTGACTTACAGAGGAGTGTGAATCATTTGTCTGTCCAGTATTGACCCTTGTTGAAGGCGTGACACGAGCAGTTTCAGCAGCTAAAAGCAAAAAGGTAAATTTAAAAAACTTAAGCAATAGAAAAAATTTAACACAAAACCCACAGAGTATGAAAGCTGACCTCAATAGCCATTTACAAGTATTTATTGCACAAGAACATCTCAGACTCCTTTTGCATGCAGTTCTATTTATAACAGAAACTAATTTCAGCCTCTGCCATATTCACAGAACAAGTCTGAGAGTCTGGCATTGGAGGCTGCTACAGATAATAGAAACAGAAGGCAGGACTCAGAAAATCCTAAAAAGTGACAGGATTACGAAATTGATATAAAATATTTGCGAACAAATAATCTAAATACCAGATTGAGGCACATACTGGGGACATTGTATGAATAGTCTAAGTGTGAAATCTTAATTTGATTGCATTGTTTCTGACATCAATACAGTCTGAATTCTGAAAATAAGCAGTTAATCTGTAAACAATCCTAACAAATGGGAACAGAGCATTCATAAAATTTCAAATGAAATCTCAAAAAAAAAAAGAAAGATTAAGCACATGAGTAACACAAGGGAATATTAGTATTCTATGCTTGTGTTCCTGGGTTTTGCTTTTAAAATGCACTTTGGTAAAAATTATACTAGACACACAACATCAATATGAGAATACAGCTCTTTAGTTAACACTCAAAACAATAACAAGCACAGCCTGTTGATATTTGTCAAAAACAAAACTTGAAAAACTACCCAGTTGTTTATTTTCTGCATTGCTTCTTATTTGGGTATTTCCAGCAGGCCGTGAAGAGGCCAGCACATTTGACTAGCAGTGAGCTGGCCACATTAACTGGCCATGTTTATTACAGAGGTCACTTGCTTAAAACCAAAATCATCTAAGGTTACCGTTTTAGTCTTTTGCTGACTAAATAGACAATAACTGAATGAAAGCAAATGTGCAATGGGCACCAAAATGAGCTACCACTGATATTTAGAAAATGGACCTCTGCACAAGTTAAGATTCTAAGGGACTTTTCACTTACAGGAAACATGGTGATTTACAAATGTATAGAAGGAATATCCTGATTTAAAAGATATAAATCCTAGCAGAGATCATCCAGGCTGCACAAGGTCTTCAATGCCCAAAGCCCTTTCTACATCCCAGTACTACTCAAGACAGGAATCCCACCACACTAGAGGAATTCTGATGGCCTTAGATATACATGGCTCAAAATACAGTACGTGAAACACATTTCAAACCTTCAGATTTTGAATTGAATGTTGTTAGTGAAGTTTCATCTTTAACAACTGCCCCATTTGTACTTGATGATTCAGTTTTAACAGCCTGCTGGGTTACCATAGTTTGTGAGCTGGCGACAGTACTGGATACAGAAGCATCAGGATTTACAGTTTGTTTGTCCAAGTCATGTAATTCACCTACATTTGCTGATGTCTGAGCACCTTAAAAAAAGTGAAATCTTAATCAGAATTCAATATTGATAACACAACAAATCCCTATAATGGGATTTAGTTTCATATAAAGCCGGAGTTTAGCTCAGCATTAGGTTAGAACAGATCTGATTATATTGACTGTTAATGCTTTCTTTTGGTATATAACTTAACCTAAGTCTGTCTGCATGGTCATAAACAGATGTATGTAAATAGTTATTTTAAGCTTGCTGGGTTTTACGTATTTGGTCACAAAAAAATTAATTTGGGAGAAAAACCCCACTAAACTAAAGCACCCACACAAATCAGCATCACAGATTTGTAACAGTCAGTTTAAGATTAACCCCTCTAGAAGTCTGTTTCTCACTCAGCAATAAGAACCAAAATTTCCACATCTAATTAAATTACACCGTGAAGAAAATAAAAATCCAACTACCTATAAAATACACTGAAGTCAAATATGAACAGATCAGGTGATTAAGCCTGGATTCACTACATTGAACTTAAGGCACTTCAGTGAGAAGCCTAAATCAGAGCCTTGTCATCTTTTATTTCCTCTACAGTCAGAGAGAAACACAATTCTCTCTACATTGCCTGAAATTTTCCATCAGCCAATAGCTTTTCACTGTTAACAGAGAGACGTAGTGTCAGAGTTTGAGTTACTACCATCATACTGTTGTAAAATGTTATCTATCTCTTTTTATTTGATGCTCTAAATGGCTATTTATGTTTAAAGAGAAACATCTGCCATCATAATAATGAATGTATTGAGAATTTCCTGCGCCTTGAAACACTAAAAAAAAGTTAAGATTTCAATTTTCTTTATATCTTCTAAAAATATGTTCAGCAATAACTAAAACAATTTGGGTTTTTTAAATTAAAAAGGACTCCAAAATAATTTTAAATTACAAGACAGAAACAATCTTATGTTTTTGAGATGAATTTTAACTCTCACTTTTTAATTCATTTTTTTTCTATAGTCATCTTACTTGAAGTACAAACAGGCGAAAGAGAAGGGGCATTTGATTCTTTGAGTCCTGTAGCATCTGAGTGATTTTTCAATGTCTCCTGTGTAACCTTGTTTTCAGGAGCTGCAACCTTTTCTCTTCCTTCTACTTTTGAGTTGGATGAAAGGGAAACTTGGACCTAACCAAAACAACGCATTGGTTAATGTCAAACTGCCGAGTTCAGAAATTTCAGCTGCAAACATGGCATGAAAATGCTTGCTCATAAACAACAAACTAAACTCCTCCAACAATTCCCCCTAGCACTTTAAATTGGACCAAGAAATCAACCTTTCCATGCACCTTACCATAGCCATTATAATAAAACAAAGACTCAATTCAAACACTGACTTGGAAATGTCCCTGACACACACTAAGTTTTATCATTACATGGAAGTTCGTTGCTGTGTACATTTAGTCTACTGGGGGAATTTAGGGGATGGGGAAAATCACAATTATAGAGGCTTTCTACCTTTGCTTTCTTGACATGTACTTGAGGTATTTCTACTCCTAGTGAAATTTATAGTATTTCTACATGTGTTTTCTCCAGGAATACACTATGGATCCCATACAGATCTAAGACTTTATACACTTAAGAAAAGGTCCAAAGTTCTAAGAATGGGATCCTTTAGCCACAGTTTGTCCTCACTCTTTCCGTTAAATTGGCAAAACAGTGAAACATGTACAACTGCACAACCAGACAGGTAATAATTGGATTTAACCTGCTGGAGGAACCTACAAGTAAGCAGACTAACATAAAACTAAACTAGACTAACAATGAAGGAATATACCATATTCTTTTTGTTTCCCACATTAATGTCACAAACATTTTGAGGATGAATAGTATTCCTACTGGTGTCAGGCTCCCAGTTAGCATTGTGGAAGATGATACAGTTGCAATTCCTTTGTGCATTAACAAGAAGAGGACTTGAAAGAATGTCTGTCAATCATAAAAGTAAAGAGTATGTAAGAAAACAGACACAGCTCCTTCAGCAGGTGTCTGTATTTTTGATTTGGTTTTTTTTTCTAAGACCTAAAAAGTAGGCAGGGAGCTTTAAAAATCAGAAAGTTTTCTGTCAGTTCACTACCTTCCCACACTATGACACTTACACATTTTGGAGTTTACACTTACGTTATTAGGAATGAGACTATTTGTTTGGCTGGGATGATCCATCTTCATTTCTGGATAAGGAACGCTAGGCAATGATTGTGGATTTTGATGTAGAGAAGAGCCACCTTGCAGGTAAAAAAAAGCAAATTCCCATCACTTATGTAAAACTTAATATTATGATGGTTGGAAACTATTTCAGTAAGGAAGAGGGAGACCAAAGTTGCCTGAAGGAAAACTTTGTTATAAGTCTGAAATAAAACTGTACGGCTAAACAGATAAAATCCTTTTCTCACTGTTTCCTTTCTCAAATTGTACCCAGCATTCTACAAATATCTTCATAATTCAGACAGCTGGCCAAAACCAACACAAACAAGTGACAGGGGAGTTTTCCATAATTATGATGCAGCCATTTAGGGAGTAATCAAAGAAACAGGGTCTCTCACAGAATGTTTTTTAAAAACCAGACTCATTTATTACTTATGCAATGCTCTAGTCTGCCTGTGCACAAACATTGGTGTAATGTGATCTGACTACTACCTTGTGAACTCAGCACTGATGTCTCGGGAACAGCAGTACCAGGAATTCCGGCCACCGCCGGCACCGGTGGGTCAGCGTGTAATTGAAGAAGGTATCCTTCAACGGTAGGTACTTCATCCCACTTCAACTGGAAGGAGTTGGTTGTGGCTCTGATCAGCTGTACCTGTGATGGTGCTAGAGGTCTCTCTACAAGAAACCAATAAAACACAGATGGCATGTTAGCAATTGCCCTCCCTCAGCAGTTTAATACATATCTGCATATTGCAAGTAAAATCAGTAGCTCCCTTTTCACTGATGTACAGTATATACCAGATTCAACGAGAAACCACTGTCAAAGGTGGCAAGGCAAGTCAGAGAATTACAAAGTGTCTTTTTAAAGTGTTCCACAATGCTCCAGTTCTGATGCTTTGTTTTTAACGCTCTTCTGCTGCCAGTAGGTCTTTGGGTTGTAGCTACATCACTGTAGCGATTACAGAGATAAGAGATCCTTGTGCGTTCCTAAAAGGCTGCAGGTTGCTCTTTGGCTCTGAAGCTTTACATATTTCTGAAAATCATTCACATAACATTTGTCTGTGTAGCTGAAGTGAGCTTTCCCTCTGACTTCTTCTGCACAGGCTGAAGCCCAGACATGATTAATGCCAATGGCTCACTCCTCTCACTTGCCTCTACACCCGAGGCTGCAATCTTAAACATATCCCTCCCCTGCTACTTTTATTTTCATTTTATGAGGGAAAAATGAAACAGGAAAAGAAAAGTTCTATTCTAGTTCCCTCCCTCTCAGTGTCCTGCCATCTATGCAGCTATTAATGAGTGATTAGTGCTCCAGAATTCCCTTCACTCCCAGGAACAATTTGGTCCTTTCTCAGATTCAATAGGACCTTTTTGCTGTCCAAAAGATGAGGAAGCAGCAGCAGCAATGATCCCAAGAGAAGGAGGGGTTTGGTAAAAAAGAGTAAGTAGTAGCAGAAAAGATCACTAAAAACAGAGGGCAGGAACCCTGAGTTTAGGCAAAATAGCCTTTAGCATGTTGTATCAACTGACTGTGGCATGCAGTGCAGAATTTAGCCACAAAATTCTTTCAGAGACTTTAAACAAGCCTTCCTCATTTTTTCATTTTAAGTAATAGCTGTGAGCCTTTACACAACCAGCAGTGAAGCACAATTTTAAAATAATTTTTAAAATGCAAATAATCTTCGAGTTTCCTACAGCTTTAATGTTCTGATCACCAATCATGCAAGTTTTCCATATGTTAATAAAATACAGAACAGAGTACAAGTCTCTTATTTATTTCTGACTCACCAGTATCAAGGTACCAGAGATCTTTGCAGCAAACTTGATTGTTCCAAGCTTTTCTGTAACCATCTCTACCACTCCAGATATACAGACGAGTGCCAACAGCTACAGCACAGTGTCCTGCTCTTGGCCCTGGTAACAAGTTACTTTTGTCCTCCTGGCAATCTGAGATCAGACCTATCCATTCTGTGGTATCTAGTAAATGAAACTCAAAGCATTTAGTTTCTGGACGTTTGTCCAAAACAAGAAATAAAGATGTTAACACACTTAACTGCTCAGAAAAAAAACCAACAAAAAAAAAAAAAAAGAAAATAAATCACCTGTTTTCATAGACAACTGCATTTAAAATTGAAATATTACAAAGAGAAGGTCATTTTCCAATTAGTGTGCAAGATAAAGTCAATTAATACAGGATGAATTTTGTGACCTCTGGTTATCTCCCTCAGGCAAGTACATCAGAAGTTGAGGATTCAGGGATAGTACTACCATGCTTAGAAAAACCTTATTTCAGAATCTGTCTCTTGTGATCTTCTACAAATGAAGGAGTATTTACATTACTTAGTATTAAAGTCGTATTAACAAATATTTTCAGAAGTAAACCTGCTGAATCTTCTGAGAAAAATAATAATTAAAACATTACTTTTCAAGTAAGGTGCAAAAAAGAGGCAACTTCTTTAGTCACCCAGGACTACAACTATGTATCCTAAACTTTTCTCAGGCTCTTCAAAACAGTTACTCTACTCTGTTAAAATAAAATAATTCAAAATGCCTGCTCCCAGAAAGGCAGAAACACTAACCCAAATTAAGGTAAGAAAATGAACCGGTGCACTTCCATTCGCCATCAGGAGCAGAAATTTCACCTCCTGCTGACTGTGGAACCCATCCACCAAAAACATACATTCTGAAATACAGGAAAAGAGGGAAGAGGGGAAAAAGAAAAGAAAAGCCAATTAACATCCAGATATGCAGCGTGTACTCTCTCAAACTAGGACAAAACAAAATTTCCAGTGTTTCACAGTTTTGGTTCACAGCAAACTTTATTTGTATCTACTCTCTTTATGAAGTACTGTTACAGACATCTACCTTCTGAAATTTTTGAGTAAATTAACTGATTGAAAAATCCAACCAAACAAAAAATCCCAGAAACTCCTCAAACAACTTCCTAGAAACAGAAGTTAACACTGTAACATTTAGCAAACCGTCAAACTCCTAATGCTCTCCAAAAGTCACACATGTACAACAGAAATTCTACAACCCTTTACTGCGGACCCCTCAGTAAGTCATGCTAAAATAAGATAACTGGCATCTAACTCAGATATTAAAATTTAAAAGTATAATGCAGGCTACAAATGACCAACATTTTAAGTAAATAATAAAAAGCTAAGCTGTTGGATCAGAGGATATAAAGCTTTCGTACTTCTTTACCCCCTTGCCTCTTTCTCCTCACGCCAGCTTGTAAATTGATACAAAATGGACTGAAACCCATGTTTAAAAATCCATTATACCAATGCCATCTGCCAAAACAAACCATATTGGCAAGAAGCATAGTAATGAGGGACTACAGAAAAAGTGGGAAATAATGTTGCCTGGAACTAGTTTTACTCTTTGAGCAGTTTCTTTGCACAGCCAGCTCATCTGTGTCACACCCAGAGGCACTCAAGCTCACTCCTGGCAGAGCTCAGGCCCAGCTGAGGCCGCCCCAGGATGAACAGAGGTGCTCTAAGAAGCCCAGAAAGCTGCTGGTGGGTTGGGCAGATGATCCTGCTGCATGGAAACACTGACAGTTTGACACCCTTCAGTTAACAGGGGTACTGAAATAGCAGCAGAAAACTACAGGGCTGATGTTGACACTGAGCAGTAGTGGATAAGCATCATCATTCTCCTACTAGGTGTACCTTTCTAGAGTTGAGCTTTTAACAACAGACATACTTGTTTCCTATTACATTGGCCGTATGGAGACTGCGAGGAAGTGGTACTGTCCCTTTGGTTTCTGGTCTTGACCAGGTCATGGTTTCTAAAAGAAAGAGAATAAAATCCTCAAAAAAAATCTTGTTACTATATATTTCACTACCTGGATTTTAGGAGAGAACATACCTCTAATATTCAGCAAAACAAACTTTTTAAGATGGCTACTTTAAGAAAGAAGGTGCAATAACTTCTTCTAAAAAAATCATAGGAAATACTGACAAACTAACTCCTTATCAAAAACATATATAATGTTTTCATTATGGTTTCTCAGCTTTGTTTCTCTAGAGTGCTTTAAAGACTACGACAACCATCTCACAGTGTACCCATAATCAGTGAGGATAATATATGCAAACAATGCTGTATCGATTTAATTCCAAATATTACAAAAAGTTAACACTACAGCGCAAGACTCTATAATACGTGCACCACAGCATGCCATTAACCATTCTAGACAGTAATTTTTCCCCTCAGCCAGTAAGCACTGACTTCTGCTGGCAACCAACTCACCTATGTCAAGTTCCCAGAGATCATTAAGCCGACAGCCACACATCCCTCCAAAAATATACATCTTTGGGCTTCCCACATCTTTTCTGCAGTACACAATGGCTGTGTGAGATTCTCGGGGAGATGGCAAGATTCCTTTGGTCACAGGAATGCTCCAGCCGACCACGCCAGACCCATGTTGCAGCTCCAGTTCATAGAAATCATTTAAATATCTACGGTATTATTGTCAAAGTATGAAAAACTGACTTATAAGCATGATGACAAGTGTGCTTTAAACCCTGACCACTTCCAAGTATTACAGACTTCTGTCTTGGGAGGGTGTAGAGTTTTAAACTCTCAAAACATTTGATGCATTGTGGACAGTACCAAATCTGGATTTAAAATGGATTTAAAACAAAACAATTTACAGTTATAACTTGTTGCCTCTAAGAAAACCTGCTCTCATATTTGCTACACTGCATTACATGAAAGCAACATTCAACACTGGTGAACAACATTCCTTGCAAAAATTGCTACATACGGACCCTTGCAATAAACTGTACAGCTGTGAGAAATACATGATGACAGGAGACATTAGAGATGAATTTCTAAGGCAACAAAGGTGAGGAGAAGCTGTTTGTTTTCTCGTGTCTTCAGGCTGGCCAATAGACAATTAGCCATTTGTTGCTGAATCTATCAGCAAGTTATTTTTAGATAATGGTCTTTGATTCTTGGCATTCACACCAGATATCTCTTGTTTACTGAGCTTGAAATTGCCGGTTTATAGCTCAGTGGATATAAGTGCTCTGAACTGCAGGTGAATGTGGATATAAAACTTCAGCATTATAGCACAGTTTGCTGACAATAAAGGCAACTTCAGCTGTTATCGTAAAAAATTTCCAGATGAATTCATTAATGTTTTTTCACAGCAATACAGAAGAAACATCCATCACTAATTCCCTGATGACTCATGAGACTTTGTTAGAATTACCTCAATCAGCAAACAAGCCATTCTTAAAAACATCACCCAAAATACTAGGAAAAATACCAAAGCCTATTCAGGTTTCCCTACAAAAGTGTCAAAGCTGTCGGTCAGTGTTCCATATTGTGGGATTAGCAGAAGGAATACTTAAGCCTCTTCGCATGTAACCCCTTCACTGCACAAATAATCCAACTTTGAGTACTTGGTATGCAGGACAGCCTGCCTAGAATGTTCCTTTTCAAAGCCGTCATAGCTAGTAATCTGTTTTTAAAGCCATTAAATTCAAAGACAAATCAGTATACCTGGGAACGTTATTATTTGAATCTTCACTTTCATTTGCCAGGCCACCAAATAAATAGCACTTGTTACCATATAAAGAAAAGCTGTGGCCAAGTCGAGGACAGGGTGGTGATCCATTTGAAGGAGCCTGAGGTTTTACTTTTTTCCAGAGCCATCGACTTGCCTTGAAGACAAGAAAAATATATTCAGAAATAATTTCATTTATAGTCAGTCATAACAAATAGAATTCCTGTAATATTAACACTTGTATATGTTCTGAATTATTTTTAAGGGAATGCTGGGCTTTTCTTAGGACCTATGTTAAAAGGGACATGTAAGCACTAAACTTAATAAAACATTAAATATTTTATACTTTATTTGGACTAGATAGAAGTCTCTATTTCGAAGTTATTTAGAATAAACTTCAGATTCTGATGATGTAGAAAATCTTTCTGAAGAAGAGCAAAGCTCATCTAAATTTCCTCTGCAGTTGGTAAAATAAAATGTGCTTGTTCATAAAAAGATAAAGCAGTCCTGAAAATCAAAACATATTCATACATTTCCTACCTGCAATTCATATAAATCATTGCTATATCTTCCATATTCAACCATTCCTCCAAAAACAAGTATTCTGGTACCATCACAAACAAATCCATGTGCTGCACAGCCTGGAGGAATATCTCCCCTTACAGCAGGAAGGAACCACTGATTTGTAACTATAGTAGGAAAAAAAGAAAATAAAAATATTTCAAACACCAAAACGTGTATTTTTAAACTCCTCTGCTTTCTAAAGAATTACCTTTTATCTGCAGATAACTGTGAGGGGGCTATTTGCTTCACACTAAGTTTTAAATGAATTATTATTTTTTAAATAAAATAAAAGCAAGCACTTCTATCAAACCAATGTTACTCAGTATATGAATGAGCCCATGAGGTCACTGTAACTAAGTCAGTCATGAAGGGTCACCCAACAATTTAATAGACTTGCCAAGAATAGAGGCTAATGAGGAACACAAGTGCAGTTCCACACAAAAGAGATAACCACACTAACTCAGAGGGAGCTAGCCCTAGAAACAGAATTATTAGAGCTACAGCAGCATGGCACTGTGCCTGGACTTAATAGCCCTATTCAAAAACTAATTACACTGTTCTGGGACCCATTTTAATATCCACAGAGCGCTGCACTGATACGTGGGAGAGGAGAGGCACAGAGTCAAGAAAAAGCAACTGAGACTGTCTGATCCAGCAGCAGCATACTGGTGTTTAAACTGTTCTGGAATTTAAGGATTACAGGGGACAACGTCTTCTTTTTCCTACACATTTTTATGAGCACAAAGAGGAGAAGTATGAAATGAGAAGCTTCCAGCGAACATTGCTGGAGGGGATTAAGATGCTCTCACTGCGTGCCAGCTCCTCGAAAACCATGACATGCATTGCAAGGGCCAGGGATGACATCCCACACTCAGGCAGCCGAGGTCATAACCCTGCATCTTAAATCCCAGAGGAAAAAAAAGGTCAGTTTGGGCCAAAAAGTCGTCCACGAACTGGAACAACTGAGTCATGATCCTTTCTGTCACTGCTGCAAAGGGGAAACACCTTAAACAAAAAACAAAAGTCATGGTAAGACTCGCTCAAAAGGCACCCATCAGAGCCTCTGTTCTGATGGTATAACTGTACTAAGAGTTTTCTTTGGATTACTTGTCAGAACAGAAAGGTTACGAGATTTTTTTCCTTCTCCCCTCAAAAATGCGATTTAAGCATAGTACATCTTTAAGCTATCAGAGAAAAATCTTCCTGAAAAAACCTCAAGCAGCCAACAGCGGTCAAATCAGTCACTTAACTCTCCCGTCTCGGCCCAAACCCTGAAATTACAAGCAAGTTTTCCAGCCTCATCCAGCATTCCGTACAGTAACTATTTAGGCTTCTAATCTTCCACAAATAAAATCGGTCTCGGGCAGCTTCCTGTTTGGAAAGGCTCCCGATGCCAACACGTTCACTTTTCCGAACACGATTCCCACTCCAGCGCGCTCAGCGCTCGTGAGCCGCCGCCGCCAGAGGGAAGACGGGGGATCCGGACACTCGCGGGCACTAATCCCGCCTGCCGCCATTCAGCCGCGACCTGCCGGGGGAGAGAGGCTCCGCTCCCCGGCAGCGCAACAGACGGGAGAGGCACCAGGACATTCTCCCGGTCCCTTTTCCCAAGGAAGGACCACGAACGGCGCAGCGCCAGCCAGCGCGCAGCGCTCCCTCAGGGCAGAGCCCCGGCCCA
>VZTX01023036.1:40332-65926 GCA_013400915.1 Pardalotus punctatus
GGCCGCCTCCGCCGCAGCCCCGGCTCGGCTCGGCCCCCTGCGCTCCTGCGGAGCCCCCGGGCGCGGCCGTGCCCCGGGAGCCGTGCTGAGGGGCTCCCTGCCCGCAGCGGAGCCGCCCGAGGGCTGCTCGGCCACCGCGGATGCGGCGTGTTCTCCTCACCCGCTCAGCCCCCGAGGCCTCACGAACGTGCAGCGCTTTTTTTTAAAACTGGCTAGTGGCAGGCGAGGCAATGCTGCTGCCTGCGAGGTGTGCAGCGAGAAAGAAATGAGTTGCTGTTTAAACGCTGAAGGTTTAGACGAGCAACCGAGGTTTCTGTTCTCCAGCTGACAGCGGGTGATCTGAGTGAAGCTCTTTCCTGTGTGAGGGGGGAGTGTTGTGTGAGAATACAAACGTGTGAGGCTGAGGGGAAACCAAAGGTGTATCTGGTGCTAAAATCTCCTCTCGTTGCTGAGCTCTACGTGGTCAATTATGATTCTGAGGTGTGTAATTGAGGTTGGACATTAGGAAGCAGTTCTTCACGGAAAGGGTGGTTTGACGTTGGAATGGGCTGTGCAGGGAGGTGGTGGAGGTGTTTAAGGAAAGGCTGGATGTGGCACTTACTGCCATGGTCTAGCTGACAGGGTGGTGTTTGCTCACAGGTTGGACTCGGTGATTTCAGAGTCCTTTTCCAGCCTGATTCTGTGAATCTGTGAAGGTGTTACTGCGTTGCCGGTAATCCCAGGGGTTCTGCCAGGTGTAGGAGCCAGTCCCAATTCTGCAGGCTCATATGGCTGTGTGCTGCTTAGATCTGTCCAGATTCACGTAGAAATGGAAGGGAGGTGAAAAAAACACGGGTAGATTTTGATAAACGTGAGCTTAATACGACTTAAATACCATAGCACAGAAGAATACTAATAGTTGTGGCCATCTGCACGAAGCACAAAACTGTATGTATAACTCTTCATCTATTTTTTGTTCAAGTAGAAGATGGATTCCTGTACAAAACCAGACACAGATCATAGAGTCTGGGCATGTTGGAGACACACAGCTGAAAACACACATTTTTGGCTCCTGCAAATGGAACAGCAATCTTCATTTAAAGGCAAGATTTTTAAGACCTTGACTGGCTACTTCTCATAAATTTTGCATTGTCTCACGATAAAAATATGAAAAATAGGGTTGAAGATTATTATTATTCTGCTCAGTACTCATTAAAGTCTTGTGACAAAACAGTGTTTTATCATTTAGAAGGTTCATTTATAGAAGGGAGGGACAGAATCTGAATAAAAAAGTGCTGTAGAAATAAAACTGCAAAAGCATTCCAGGCGAGCTTAGAAGTCAGGGTATCACCATGTTCTGGTTACCTTGATCGAAGATCCTTTTGAGTCTAAACAAAACCTGTGGATTAAATGCTCAAAGATTAGGAAATTAGATGATTCAAGTCAAAATGCATGTTCAGAGTAGACTTTTGCAAGTTTCCCTTAGCTTTTTACTCTCAAGAACTCTGCCAACAGACACTGGAAACACTTTGGCCTTCTGTTAGACTTTGGCATGTTGTAGTCTGGCTCTTGCACACTAGTTACCTGTTCACATTTACCATAAATAATGACTAAAAACCTAACTTGCAGCTAGACTGTTAGTGTAAATTCTGGAAGAGTTTGTTTCTTTCCCTTTCCCCCACCCCCTTAAGACTTTTTGTCTTATGGGATTTGTTTGCAATCTGCTAGCTGAAGCTCTGAGGCAAGTTTGCCAGATCTGGGGCTGCATCATCATTCTACACATCTGGAAGTGGTTTGTGTGCTCTCATTCCTCCAGTGCAGCGTCTGGACTCCGTGCTATTCCTCAGCAGCAGAGAAAGAAAAGAAAACCAGCACAACTCCAAAGTAAACTTTGAAGAGTTCGAAAAAGGAATTGAATCGTAAAACTGTTACTGTGCCCTGTAAGGCCCTTGTGCGGGTGACTTCAAAGGAGGATGGTGGTCAAGGACGCTTTGGCAAGAGTGCTTACAGCTGTGGGCTATCTAGGATCCAAGTAAATAGCTCCACAGCGCTTCAGGAGAGAGGAGTCCCGAGTACTGTGCTGCTTTGAAGAGGTAAAAAGACTAATTAAGCAGGAAATATCTGAGCAGTAATGTCACTGTTTTTGAGCTTTCCCCTCTGCAGCCCCTCGTTTTGTTACAGGATTTGGCAACTGAGTTAGGGGCTGCCAGGTTCCAGGAAATAATGTCTACAGTCAGAAAAAATTGAGTAAATGTTTGCAGGGGAACAAATATATCTCTCTTTCCTTAAAAATCAGTAGGTAATCGATTGGTGTTTCAGAGGCTTAGGAATGCTGTAATTCTGAACTCAGACTTGTGTGAGAGTCTCTCTTTGGATTTTCAAGCTTGAAACATGGTTCAGTTGATGTGCATTTAATAACTTTTGAAGATAGCGTGAAGCTGTGGCTGTGCAGCTTTCATCTTGCAGGGATCACCAGGACTGTTTGTGGCTATTGTTACAAATGCTACTTCAAAGAGAGTAGGCAGCCCTGTGGAAATCTGTGGAAGGTTGTGATTAGCTGAAGTGGGCTTAGAAAATTACTCCAAGAGTGTAGCAGGTTCTGTTATCCCTCTGCTTACCTAAATGAGTAAAGTTTTTAAATGCTAAAGAAGACAAGACTTGTGTGTAATGCGTGAGAGAAGGGCTTTCTCAGCTGTGTTTTTTTTCCAACAGATAAGCTTGATTTCCTCTGTGTAAATTAATGCCACATGAAGAGAATGGTCTGCTGGAATGTAGAGAAGTAGTGCAGATGTGAAAGGACTTTCAGAGTACTCCTTTCTCCCTGCAATTTACTCATCCGTTGGGACTTAAATACATGTGAATAGAAGTGGTTTGTAAACAAACCATGTCTTACATTTTTTTTTAAATATTTTTTTATTGTCATTTAACTCATTGGTGAAAGTAGAGACTAATTTAGGATGCTGCCTGAACATGAGCACTAACCAATGAGAGGTGGCCAGGCTTGTGACTCAGGTTTCAAGAATTCTTGCTGTTCTGTCTGGGGCTGGAATAAACTTCATCTTTATGTGTGCACAGAACCCATCTTGTATCTTTATCTGTTTTGTAATGTGTCCATATCTGTATGTGTGGAAACAGGAAAAATTTATTTCTGTCTTATATCTCTACATAGTGTAAAGGTTAGATCACACCGTTGGATTTTTCTCTCCCCTCCAACTTCTGATGCTGTTTTTCACTGTTGGTTGTTTTTGTTGTTTTGGTTTTGTGGTTTGTGTTTCTTTCATAAACACTAGTTTTGAGTCCAGAATTCAAACGGATGTTGTGTTTCTCATAATCCTGTACTTTAGGGATTATGTTCTGTCTTCTCAGGCATAAAGTGATGGCTGGTCTCAGGCCTGGACTAGAAACACAATTTTAGGGAAAGCTACCTCCTTTCCTTCAGCATCACAAAAAATGTGCGTAAATAAAGGCCACATTACACATACTGGAAGGATATGGCTGTAGGATAATATTTTCACTATTGCTCTGAAATTTTTTAGAAGTCTAGAAGACACTGCCCTGATATAAGATTCCCATATGTTTGGGAATGCATACTCCAGCAAGTGATTAGTATTTTTGATAGTTACTGTGTTTGAGGTGAAATCAGATATAAATGTATTTATAAATTCCATTGGTGGGTGTTTTAGTTCTTCTTTGCACAGTATTTTAAAATATACTAAAGGTCACCTATTGACGTAGGGATTTATGAAAATGTTTTCTACAAACTATTAGTTGCTTAAATTAAAATATTAAATATTTCTAGCCCAAAATATTGGTTATTTGTTTAAAAAAAAAAGGTATTTACAGAGATTAAGTGCAGTGTTACTTTCACCAGTTCAGCAGTAAAATTTGATAACTCAAAACCTAGTCCTTTATATAACTAACTAGAATTTACTTTTGAGAAATAATATTTCTCTCTTTTTTTTTTAATTTTAAATTATTTTTTTATTTTATTTTACCACAGATCACAGTTCTCATCCAACAGGACACATGGCTCTTTTAAAGAAAAGTAAGAGAGATTAAAAACATTTGAAAGATGTATTTTTTAAAAGAAGACAGAAATGTCAAATCCAATTTCTCATGCAGCGGTTTTCACAGTTGCGTATAAATTTATAGTTCTAGTATTGCTAAATTATACTTAAGTATGCAAATAAGTATTTTCCTGTTAACTATGTCAGATAAATACAACCATAATTCACATTAATTTAAAATTACTCACTGCTTTACTGCATGAGACTGGAGATTCTGAAACTTCCCACCAATACTGCAAGTAGCTGCTGTTTTCATGTGAATTCTGCCCAGAGCACTGAAGCTGAATTTTACAGAGCTCTGCACATTAATGCTCTTCATGCTTCAAATTGAGGTGTGGCCCCAAGAATTTTGGGGTTCTCATCAGCTGTAAGGGTCAGTGACTGAAAATGGACTTTTGCCTTTACTTATGAGCCCAAAACTTCTCAGAAGTCAATGGGCTTTTTCCTAAGCTGGTTTAAATTAGTGCAGGTTTGGTGACATGTGTTTAGCAATTTCAGTCTAGTCTCATGCCCAGTTGTGGCCAGTTGGCCATTTCGATTAAAATACTTCAAGACTCCGTTCCCTTTGATCTTTTGAACGCCTTAAATACATTACATGGTGGTGTAAAAGTAACAAAGCAGTTGGAAACAAAGAGCAGCCATAATCAAAGTAACTGTTGACGAGGGCAATGTATTCCTTCCCTGCTGTACTCAGTGAGCTCTCCCAACACCTGCATGTGCTCCGTTTGTGTTGAATGACTTAAACTTGTACAAGACAGTCTTCCAGGAACTGTAAATCAGAATACACAGTCATGTCTTTGCCTTGCTTTGATTTTACTAATTAAAATTACCCTGCTGAAATTAGTATTTTCGAATACTTTGAAACATTCCTGGTTTCAGTAGCATGCTGGGTTTGTTTTTCTAGAATTTTTTGAGTTTTGCTCAAATGCACCTTGAAGATCTGAACATTAAAATAGATTAAAAAATTCTCCTGTGTTTGAAGGTTTGTCAGGAATGCATGACAGAATGAAAGGGCTAAGTAAAAATAATTAACTCATTAATTGAGTGTAAACAGACAACAGACCAGCCAGAAAAATTGTTCCAAGGTCCTGGTAAAATTCAGAAACATGTGAATTTTCTAGTGTGGATTACCCATATATATATTGGGAGTTATGATTTAGTGAGCAAATTAATCATGAAAATCAGATCGCTGGGGATTACTTTAGTAGGGGAGAGTTACTGTTATGTATCTAAAGTAAAGTTTTTAGCTTGATCAAATAACATGAGAAAAACACAACAGACACAGGTTATCAAATTCTTCTATTATCTGTACTGGCTGCAAATTGGATTTTTTTAAAAAATCAGATACTTGGGAATTAGCTGTTATAGTGATTGTTAATGCATTCTCCTTCTTGTTTCAGTTAACCAGATCTTACTGTTACTTCTTGTCTTAACCGTGTGCGCTATTCTATATAACAAAGTTCACCAAGTACCGTTGGCATTAAAAAATGAGACAGGTAAGTGACTTGCATTTCTGTTTCATCGATGTTCCTGTTTTATATTCCTTAAGTCTTGGCTTGAACAGCGCTTTTCACCTTTCTGAATCCTGTTTGTCCTGCAGTAGATGAGCTACTCACACTGTTGCATATGGTCTGGGATTCAAAATTTTTGCTTTTGAATAATTTTAATAAAATTATAGGAGAGTCATAGGAATGACTAAGGGTTGTAATTCTGATTAAGTTTTTATCCAGATGTCACTGATGTAGGTGGATGCTGGAGTGTATCCTTACTTGAGCTGAACAGATTGGAGTTGTCAAGTGGTAATAAACTTTGATCATGACCTGCCTCCTTGGGAGTGTTCTTGGCCTGCTTATTCATTTCAGATAGACCATCAAATCTTCACATTTACAGCAGGAGTTTTTGCTGGAATTTTTATAGTGATAGAAACCTGCTAGGGTTAATAAGGTTGGACTGGTATTAAATGTTTATGCAAATAGCTTGTTTACTGTTCCCAAGGTAAACAAATTTTATCTTGATATAAATAATTTCTTTTCAGTATACTTTTGTTGGGATGGTTATGACTATAATTACTATGTTTTAACCAGTGTAAATATACCCATTTAAGTTCTGTAAGGCAATCAGTGCTAACCAGGGATAAAAATCTTCTTTATCAGGAATGTGACCTGATTCAGCATAGTTTAGTTTATTCCCTTTATATCATTAGCAACTTCCTGCTGGTACAAATTTTTGCACTATTCCTTTTGAGCCAGAATGCCAAAGAAGTGGAGCTCATGCAATTGCACTGTCTCTTTGACTTACCTTTCCTTTGATGATTTTGGAACCTATTGTTCAATTTGTACTAAATATAACTGAGAAGTAGAAGTCTCAGAGGTGTTCAAACCTCTTTAGATTTCATATGAATAAGCAGGTACATGAAGGACAGGCTGAATTGTGCCCCTGCTGAGTAGAAGATGCCGAGAACTCTCTTATTTATTCTGTCTGGAGGCATCCAACAGTCCAGTCAACCTGCAAATAGTTCTGGATTAGCAACAGTTCAAGCTGTGTGCCTTGCCAGATGGGGGTGTGTAGGATGTGGTAAGGAAAAATGGGGTGGTGCTGAAATGATTCCACTGCTTATGGAAGCACTTACTCATTCCTGTGACCCAGATCTGATGGAAACTGGGTTTGTTTCTTGCAGTTGATTTGGAGAGCCCTGGGGAAATGGAAGAAGAAATCCCAGTGGTGATCTGCGCTGCCGCGGGCAGAATGGGTGCAACTGTAGCAGCAATCAGTAGCATCTACAGCAACACCGAGGCCAATGTTTTGTTCTACATAGTTGGGCTGAAGACAACCATCCCACACATTCGGTATCCACCAGCCTTGCTTTGATTTGGGCTGCAGTTAGAGCCACGCTGTTGTTCCCCCTAGCGCAGGCATGAGACTTTGGAGGATTTTCAGGGAAATGTAGCGCTGTTGGTAGCGACCCCCAGGATGCTGTAGGTGATGGAAAAAGGACCACTTTGTCCTCCTCAAGGCACTGCCTTGTGCAAAGGGGTGTGACATGGCCAAGCTGTGCCATACCACACCTGTGCTTCTCAGCTTTTGGTAGCTAGGCTGCAGAAAATGTGTAGTGAGGTAAGGATGTACGGCTGCTCATCACAATCCTGCTCCCTGGCACTGCGCTTACCTCTCATCTCTGCTGTGTCTTCAGCTTCAGAGTAGAAAAACTTGCTGTTTTTCCATGTATTAAAGTTAGAAAAAGAGGCCCAAAAACTATGGCAATGACTTTTCTTTCTTTCCATTTCACTTCATTTCTTGATTACTCATTGAAATTAGTTTTATGAAATGAAAATTCTTCATATCATGAAAGGAAGTGAAATCTCAAGTTTTCAATGAATATAATCTCATTAAGTTTTAGTTCATTTCACGGGACTTCTTTTCATTTCATTCAATTCCATTTCATTGTTTTGACTTCATTTCAGAATTTTCTTTTTCTCAATTTAATTTCATTATATTTTCCTTTCCTTTCTATCCATTTCACTTCAATCCTTCATTTCCTTTCCTTTCATGAAATGGAAATTCCTCATTTCATGAAGGGAAATGGAATCTTGAGATTTCAGTGAATGTAATTTCTTGAAGTTTCATCTGATTTCAATGTACTTCACTTCATTCCATTCCATTCCCTTTCATTTATCTCACTTAATTTCATTATTTTCTTTTTCTCCCCCATTTCATTTCATTATATTTCATGTCCTTCCTTTTCATTTCACTTCATTCCTGGATTTCTCATTTCATTTCCTTTCATGAAATGAAAATTCCTCATTTCATGAAAGGAAATGAAATCTCGAGATTTCAATTAATGTCATTTTATGAAATTTTGGTTCATTATATTTTGGTGTTAAAATTTGCAAACATTGTGTTAAAGGGGACCGAGTTGTGAATGAAAACTAAAACATTTCTTAGTAGTTCTCACCTTTGGCTGCTTCACTTCTGTAGCCTTTGGACCCACAATTTGTGTCAGGAGAGAAAATAAACAGTGGTGATAAGAGATCCAACAAAATATGAAAAAAAAAATTGGTCTTAAGAAAACATAATTAGGAGATGATNTGTCATTTTATGAAATTTCGGTTCATTATATTTTGGTGTTAAAATTTGCAAACATTGTGTTAAAGGGGACCGAGTTGTGAATGAAAACTAAAACATTTCTTAGTAGTTCTCACCTTTGGCTGCTTCACTTCTGTAGCCTTTGGACCCACAATTTGTGTCAGGAGAGAAAATAAACAGTGGTGATAAGAGATCCAACAAAATATGAAAAAAAAAATTGGTCTTAAGAAAACATAATTAGGAGATGCTGTAGAAGTCATCTAGAAGAACATAAAAGTGTGAAAGGGAGAAAATTAACCTCAGCTTTAAAAGCATTGTAGATAGTATAAGAAATAATCATCTTTTAACTATAGCAAGAAAACTTGAAAGAACATAATTTACTGGAATTAATGGTGAAAGATGAGTTGTTTGGGTTACATATGGAGTTTGTGGTTTTGGCAGCTGTGTGGGGTGTTTGTTTTGTTGGGGTTTTTGTGGGGGATTTTTTAAATTTTATTTTAAGAACAGGTTTAGCAAAGGGCTGTGTGCACTAGACATAAGTGATTCTGTGTTGGGATAGAAGAGATCAAGTGAGCTTTCAAGGTCTCTTATCATTCTCCTAAGTGTCTGACAATTTTATACTGAAAGTACTTGCCACATGCTTGATATTTCTTTTATTACTACTTTACTTTTTATCACAGAAAGTGGATTGAAAATTCTAAACTGAAAGAAATAAAATTTAAGGTTGTGGAATTCAATCCTATGGTACTAAAAGGAAAAATCAGACAAGATGCATCACGTCCTGAGCTACTTCAGCCTGTGAGTCAATGAACACCACATAGCAAATTGTTGAGTTTTTTGATGCTTTAATGCTTATTATGGGCTTTAAAATGTTCTAGATCTGTTCCATTTCATGGAAATGTGTGTGTATGTCTCTTCCAATGCAAGAACCAATGGCCATGAGATTAAATTAGTCAGAGTGACAGCATAAGCAAGAGATGTTGCACATTTTTCATGCAATGAGTACTACATCTCTAGAAATCCTTGCTGAAAGGTCTTGTGCATGTAAAAATGTATGGGGGTTCAGTTAGGATCAAAGTTCATATTTAGATAGATCACATCTAGAGCAGAAAATCCCTTGAGCTGGAAATAGCTGAAAGCTAGGAGAATACTTGCAGCAACTGTTCTGGATGCTTGCTCTATTTTTATTTTTCACTGAGCATCTGGTTAGGACCACTCTGAAGACAGGTGCTGGGTAAAATGGTCAGAATCCTTAAGGTTGTTCTTGCATTCCCTGTCCCCTTTCCTTCTTCCTTGCTGTTGAAGTTGTTATCCCATGTCTCTGCCACCAGTCAAATAATTCCTTTAGAGTGGATTGATGATAGTATTAAATTTTGAAGTGTTTTGTATGATGTCTCCATCTGTGGACATACTCAGAACCCAGCTGGGCAAGGTCCCTGTCAGCCTGCTTGAGTGGACCCTGCTGCAGAAGGGAGGTTGAACAGGACCATCTCAAAAGGCCCCTTCCAACCTAAAGAATTCTGTGAGGAAACAACAGTTTTGGGCTGCAGAGTTAGGGCCATAGTAAATAAATAGGGATGACCAATAACAGCAAAAATAGTAATAATAATGGATTTGAGATTCCATTGAGACAGGTGTGGGGGAGGAAGCAAATGATCACTGATTAGTGCTCAATGAAGAGAGAAATTCAAACTGACTGAACAGACAGGAGCCTGGGACTACAGCATTACACAGCTTTACCATTTAGTTTTTACCTTTTCTTTCTGTTTAATAGCTGAACTTCGTCCGATTTTATCTTCCTTTGCTTATCCAGAAACATGAGAAAGTAATATATTTGGATGATGATGTCATTGTTCAAGGTAAGATGTTGTCTAAAAAGCAGTCTCCAACACAATTAAAATCAAAGTTATTGCAGCTTTTACAGCCATTTGGAAATATGAGATAGAATAGAAATGGAGGCAGCTGTTAGGAGTGTTGAACTTAGGGAAACTACAAATAACCTGTTTGTTTAAATGAGAGTTTGAGGAAGAACTTATCTGCATATATTTTGAATAATTGTGATCAAAATTGTATGTGGATTTCATTTTAATTGATTCTGGTCAATTGCTGAAAGATACCATGCATTTCACTGAGATCCTGCAATATTCATCAAGTGTGTGACATGCATTTCCTGCTAGTATTTGAATTCCCTCAAACGCTACCAATTCCTTTTCTGGAACTGCTGTTCTTGGGAGCAAGAAGAATTTACTCAAATAAGAGGATTAAAATTCCAAACACTCAAAATACGGTTTTGAGCATCTTCAGCTCAGCAAAGCAATTTGCAGAATCACAATCAAAGTTTTCAGAGTTCCTACTCGAATGAGAGTGGTTAAAGACATTAACATCCTGAAAAAACCTTTAGTTTCCTTATCAAAGTAATCTCTTTAGAAGACAAATTATTTTTTTTAAAGCTTAATTTCTTGTGAGTTTTCTCTGTTCTGTCTCCCAGTTGTTGGGGTTTTTTTTCTCTGTACAGCTGTTGTCTTCATATTTGTTTTATTGTATTTTCTTGTTATTTTAAAGCATTTTAAAATCAGTGTTGTGCTTTAACCCTGGTGGGCAGCTAAGCACCGCACAGCTGCTTGTTTACTTTCCCCCCATCCCCACCCCCCGTAGGTTGGGGGAAAAAGAAAGGAAAAACCAAAGCAAGAAAACTTGAGGGTCACGATAATACAAACAAACAAATAATTGCTTAACAAGCAAAGGAGAAGTGGAATAAGAGAGACGACAGGAGAACAAGTGACCTCTGGTGGATAGACTGATGCCCAGCCAGTTCCCAAGCACAAGCTGGCTACCTGCACCTCACCCCTCCTTGCCCTAGCTAGGGCCCAGGGACAACAAAACCATTTTACCTCTTCTTGTTAAGCATTAAAGGGATGTTCCAATGCAAATTTCCTTTGGAAAGGACTGAGTATAACTACAATAAACTTTTTGGCCTTAATTAGTCTTTGCTGTAAGAACATTAAGACCAGTGAGTTTACACATGACAAAAGTATAATTCTCCACTGCTTTTCTGCACCTTTTTGTAGTTTTGTCTCTCTAGAGACAGGTTTCAGACCACCTGCACTTAAAGGGGTCCTTATTTGCTGCTTTATAAAAGACAGCTAATCTGCTCTGCCTGTCTCATTTTAATTTGCTATAGACATCAAATCACCGTTCTTCAACACAAGTGTTTCCAGTGGCAATCTCTGCTTTTTGGTGGTGTTGTTCTGTCTGTCATCAATGGCTGACAGCAATATTTAACTTTTTGAAAGGTTCCAGGTCTCCATTTAGACTCCAGTTTCATGAGCAGCTCGAGCTGAGCCCACCAGTTCCCTGTCAGCCCTCCCTGCAGCTGTGTTCATCTGCGCTGGGCTTTCTCTTTCCCTGGGGCTGTCAGCTGATGGTGCTGGTGGAGCTGCAGGATAAAGGTGCAGTTTCACATTACACTTCATGGTAGGCTGCTGCTGCCCAAGTGGCCTCTCCTGTCCCCAGGCAGCTCCTGTTACGTGTGTAACCTGCAGCTGTGCAGCTGCAGAAGGAGCTGATTCAGCTGGTTGACCTGGCAGAAGACCAGCAGTACAAAAAGTAAAAGAGATGAAAGCAAAAGTAGGCCTGGAAGCTGTAAGGGGTTGGGATGCAGGCTCACTCGATTGCTGGGACAGCGCTGTGCTTCCCACCTGCCCTGCAATTGTTCTGACACATGGTGGGCAGCTGGCAGTCAGGTGATGAGCGAGGTGCCAGGAATTACAGTGTTTCCCTCCACCAGGAAGGAGCTGGGTGGTCTGTGAAGCCAGCAGGGATGGTAAAGGGACAGGTGCATTTCAATCAGCCATTGCTGGGAATCCACATGTCTTCCTAGGAGGTATAAACACAAGAACACCAGGAAAAGCCTCATCTGTGCAAGAGACTGAAGGGGCACTTTTGTGGGACTTGAAGAGGCTCAGAAAAATTGCCTGTGCCCTCCCTCTCCAAAGGCAAGCTCTATGAATGCACAAATTGGACATCAGACTTTTTAACAGTCCAGTCATCTTCTGCTGTAGCTATTTCGGACAACCAGAACATGAATGTATTGAATACCAATGATAATATCTCAAGATAACCTTAGACATCCAGGTATAGGACTCAAATTCAAAAATTAACCCGTATTACAAAATTCAGTGTCTGGGCTATCCCTGCAAACCGGTGTGTTTATAAGTAACACATGAGAACTGCCGTTATCCTGTTGGCTCTGTAGCAGTGCAGTCGGTGCTGTCTTATGCTTGTGACCTTTCTGTAATCAGGTGACATCCAGGAACTCTATGACACTAAGTTAGCTCCTGGACACGCAGCAGCTTTTTCAGATGATTGTGATCTGCCTTCTACACATGAAATGATTAGAAGTGTAGGAATGCAGGTAAGATGCCATTCTGGAATTCTAATAATGAATGTGTTTATTTGTAAGATGATTTTGTATGTTTTCCCCAAAGTGAAAGTTTTATATATATATGTATAAAAAGATATATATTTTGGTAGCTTTGTCATAGTTCTACAGGTAATTAAGAACTTTTTGTAGTAACTCTGTAATGCTATGCAGAGTCATTTGCTGTAATAATTTGAACCTCTATGGTTTTTTGTGTTCTACTAAATTACATTTGTTATTTCACTATCAGTAGATCATGAGCATTTATACAACATTTAATGAAGACAGGATGTATGATATTTGTATTGGTCACATTGAGAATGAAACCTAGGAAAACAAATTTATAAAGCCAATTCTTGAGCCGAGTTCCCCAGAATTGTCAGTGTGTCCCTCTAGCATTACAGCTGTACAAGTGTGATGCTGCAACATTTAGTGTGGGCTACCAAAAGACAAATGGAGTGAGGGAAAAGCCTTATTAAACTTCCATTGTACAATACTGTGCAAAAAGTAATTTGGTATCTGGAAGTATCCTGCCTTACAGCCTTGTCATATGGAAATCATGACAGGTAACATCTGTCCAGAAACTCATCTTTGGGAGAGCATGTTTGGTCTCCTCTCAGTGACAGTGAGATGCATTTACACCTATCTTTATAGAGATTCATAGGGGATGAACATGCTTTTTTTATTTCTTAGAACACATACATGGGATTCCTGGACTACAGAAAGCAAGCCATTAGAGATCTTGGCATCAGCCCCAGCACCTGCTCCTTTAATCCTGGAGTAATTGTCGCTAACATGACTGAATGGAAACATCAGCGGATTACAAAGCAGTTGGAAAAGTGGATGCAAAGAAATGTAGAGTATGTGTAGAAATCTAGCTTTGCACTTTACTTTTAATGCTTAGTTTACAGTTTTACTTTCTGTTTAACAGCTCTTACAGGTTCTTTTATTTAAACTCCAAGCAGTCTTTTGAGATCTTGTCAAGTGAAGTAACTCATGTTCCAGCACTTCCATCTGTTTAAATCTGACCGATTCTGTACCAGGGAATGGCCACCTGGAATTTTAGTCTTGTGTTTAATCACAAACTACACTTAATCCTGAGGGACACTGAGAACATGTGGTTCTCATTTTGAGTGACCAGCTTAGCCTGGGATGAAGCCACTGTATGATCTTCCCTTCCTGAGACAGGCTTAAAGAGGAATGTTTCTTTTTTTGAGTGGGGACTCTCCTGTTGTAGCATCAGCCAAGCTGTAATTGGACACCATCTTTGTTTTTTTTTTTTTTTTAATACTAGTAGAAAACACTTTTTTCTCTAGTTAAGTGAAATTTGACATGAAATATCTTTTTATTTTTGACCTTGAATAAGTCATGACACCGTGAAACAATAACCATTTTTAAAATTAATTCCCTGTTAACCTGTATTTGAAGACTTGGCATTTATTTTCTTTCTCTGCAAAGGACTAAATTTAAATTTAGTAAGATAAAATTGACATGGAATAGTTTGTGCTGTGTCCATTACATGTTAGTTTCAGAAATGAACAGAGGAGGGACATGAATGAGAAGTGTGTGAATGAGTGAGAAGCCAAATGTCTTGTACTCTGCTTATGTAACATCCTGACAAACTATTGCTGTGCTCTTTAGGAGATTTTAAGAGTAAAGCCTCCATTGATGTTACTGACACTCTTTAGATATTAATTTATACTAACTAGGCTTTGACAAAATCCAGCTGGAGGTTAATTTATGGGTCTAAAAGCTGGGGGAGGGAGAAAGGGGAAGAAAGAGGGAATTAAAAATGTATAAAAATGTACATTTTCTTAAGAAACCAGGCTAAATTATGTTTGATTACTTTGTTAACAGCTTTTTTCCTACAGTTAACTCTGTCAGCCTTAAGAACCATAGTCTGTGTGTACAGAAATTGGTTTAATGTTTGATCTAACTCCCATTTTACTTGGTAGTAATGATTTACTCCATGGGAATTGGAGTTGCCATATAATCAATTAACAGCACAAGGAATGAGTATGCTGAAAACTGACCTGTTCAAAATAATTTTGAATTTTGCCAGATACTTATTTTTAATATTCTGCCTTTTGTACTGAAGATTCATTGAGATTTTGAACATATTCTTTTATTTTTCCTTTTGCAGGGAAAACCTCTACAGCAGCACCCTTGGGGGAGGCGTGGCAACCTCTCCAATGCTGATTGTGTTTCATGGAAAATATTCCTCTATTAATCCTATGTGGCACATAAGACATCTTGGTAAGTTTAATTTCTCACTGTTTGCAAGCTGAAACTAAAGTGAGTTTGTGAGATTCCATTGCAGGACCTTACGTGACTTTACCTCATGGGTTACTTACGTGGAAAGAATATATGAAATATCTGAATATAGTGAGAGACTGAAAAGAAATCAGAATCTTTTTCTAGGTGCAGAGGAAGAAAATGGGAGGCCTGGCAGTGTTTGTTGTCAACATTTTGGAGGATGTAGTTACCTTTCACCTGGGAGTGGTGAATTATCCTAGAAAAAACGTAATGGCTTAGTTGGTACAGTAAAATGAATGGATTTTATTTTGTTTTTAATCCCAGCTATGCCAAGATGTTAAAAGTGTTGGAAGAGGAAACTCTGGGAGAGGAAACTTGCTGAGATTTTTTGCTGATGCAACATGGAGCTCTTTTTCCAGAGTAGCTGAAAAAAGCAATTCTATCATCTAGCTAGTTGTAAATTAACATGAAACCATACTAATCAGACTTCTGAAAAAAATGTCACCTAAATTTAAGTCACTCTATAGTGTCTTCCATTATTAAAGATTGCATTTCTTTTTAATCTACCCATGCAGGTTGGAGTCCTGATGCCCGTTACTCAGAGCAATTTCTTCAAGAAGCTAAATTACTTCACTGGAATGGGAGATACAAACCTTGGGACTATCCCAGTGTCCATACTGATCTCTGGGAAAACTGGTTTATTCCTGACCCTTTAGGGAAGTTCAAATTAACTCGTCCTGATAGCTGATACTGAAATCAGTTAAATACTGCAAAACTTAGTGTATGGGATGCATTTAATAGTGTGAGATGCAACATGTTGTATGATTAACTGATTTTAGAACAATAAGTATTTGTTAAATATAAGAATAACTGACCATCAGTTTTGTGTGCTTATGGCAGGACAGGGAGGCTGGAGTGACCAGTACACAGTTCAGATCATCCTGACTTTCATGTAAGGTGAGGAAACAAGTTTACTTGACAATGAAGTATTTTCATTAAACACTTACAGAGGTGAAATTCAGTGCCAGACAGTGTACTTCAATTTAAGGTCTTTAAGTAAGAGTCCAATGTTTCCTGGTAGAAAACTCGACACAGGAGATACCTGCAGTATTATGTACAAGAGGTGTTTAGTTATCTAGCCCACATTAAACAGCCTGAAGGGAAAGTTTGGGCACACGTTACTCAGTTCTATTGTGTGGTGATTCTCTTTTGTGGCATTTCTGTATGTGACACATCCTGTAGTACACTGAGCAAGATGAAAAAGGACATTCCAATACACTGCAGTACAATTCCTGGTTTTATTGTGAAACATTGAGAGATTTCAGACCGATTAAGAACTTCTGTATTACTGTAACAAAAAGAGCACCAGTTCTGAGGGAGGACACACAGAATTGCTGTATTTAGTGGAATGGTCATTGCACACGGAACTGTATTTTATACCCAGATAACCAAGTGGGTGTCTCCATTAAGGAAGGGACCCTTCCCTTCCACTCAAACAGGATAGCATTTCAGGAGTTACATCCTACTGTGCTACAGACTCAGCAGTGCTAATTTCATGCTTCTAATTTTGCTGAAAATAAAAGTGAATTGTAACAAATCCCTGATGCAAGATACTTTGAGCACCTGCAGGAAAACATCCATGTAAACAGCAATACATGATACAGTACACTTTAAATAACAGACAAGACAAGTCCTATACCTTTCTGACAATATGTGGAACAGCTTTATGCTGCAGCTAATAAACACAATCAGAATCATAATGCACACTCTCTTGATTTAAGATGCTCAGAATTAAGCCACATAATTTGGGAAGAAACTGTAAACATCATGCCTGCCTCACACCAGGGTGACAGTGTGTGATCTCAGTAAGAGCTGTTACAGCAGGATTAGAACCTACCCTAACCAGTTACACACAATTGACACCTGCCACTGGCTGTGAAGAGAGGATAAAGCACACTGGTCCAGGAATATCTGACCAGCATGGAGTGTGGAGATACTGGTTGTATCTGTTTTCAAGTATGTGAAGCACCAATTGTCATAAGATCATCAAAACTTTAGTGTTTTGATCAGCTTATTGCTTTTACTTCATCTTTTCCTCACATGCTAAAAGAGAGAAAGAAGATGATAGGCACCAGAATGGAATCTCATTTCTTTCTCAGTCACTAATATTGGCCAAAAATGTGTATCACTTAGGCAAGTTCCTCAGAAGAGACCTAAATTTTCTACAGACAACTTCTTCATGGAACAGGTGCCCCCATATTCAACTCAGTATTTCATTTTTAAGAGGAATAAAGGGAACACCCTCTAAGGTCCTACAGACTGAAGAGAATGTAATGTTAAAAACTGCTACATTGGAAATCTTTTTCACCTTTTTCTAATTGTACATGATGTAAATAAGTAGCTGTACATAATTTTTAAAAAGAATGCAGTTTCTCAATTCTCTGTCATGTTCAAAGGGGTTATCTCCTGTTAAAGGTCAGGTGAAGGGACTAACTGTGCAGAAATGATGGAGTTTAAATGCCACAGAATTCAAGACCTACCACTGCTTTTTTTTTTTCCCAAGGAATTCCAGTTCCTTACATTGAATTTGAGGGGGAAAGAGATGGAGTGGTAGGGAAACCTTCTCCTAAGACAGCTCAGCTAGAATATTTAGGCCCTGTCCTGTGTGACACAAATTTTGCTCCCCAGTGTTGTGACTTGAGATGACATCTTCACTCCCTTCATCCTGAATATGGTCCACTCACAGAACAGACAGAGCTCTCATCCCACCCCAAAGACAGCACTCACAGCTGCAGAACACAGCCTTCTACACTTTTTAAGACGGTAAAAGGCAGGCTTAAAAAGCACAGTTTCCTTAACTGTGCATGATTAAAAACACTGCTTCACATAAGATAAGGGTACACTTTCCATTTTCCCCTCTGGATAGAAAAGTATTATGAGATATCCAAGTATTGAGGCATCAGTAAAAAGTACACTGCTGCTGTTACTACCACGTTACCATATACGGAATAAAATTAACGCCCCAAAGAAATCTTCACAAATGAGAAAGCAATTTGTCAAAAACTGCAAGAAATGGTATACATTAAATATAAAACTCATATACAAAAAAGGGCTAACTTTTTTTTTAAAAAGTTTGGACAGTTCCTTAAAATTATCTAGTTCATTGATTTCAGCCTACCACACACTTACTTTGGACTATAATAAAATAACTAGGGCAGATAAAATACTATTCAAATGCTTCAGTTGGAGAACCGAGGTACCAATCTTGATCACTGCATTAAAACTGCAGCATGTGTGCATAGCCGAGAAGGAACAGCTCCTACACGCTGCTTCCCTCCTCTTCCCGTGTCATACCAGCGCTGAACTCTGGAATCTGGTCTGCAAAGGACTGTGTCATCCAGTGTCCATTAGGAACTTCACCAAAGGACGACCCTTCGCAGTACTGTGGATTACTTCCTGCTGAACAAACAAAAATCACATCATTTTTAAAAGCAGTTCACACCACGGGGTCTTTGCTCCCCGGCAATGACCGAATGCCCCGAGCACTTTACCAGTTCCGTTTGAAGAGAAGCTGCACTGTTCAGTGTCATACGGTGCACGGTCACAGTAAGCTCCTCCATACGCTGCTTCATAGCCTGGGTCATACTTTTCTTCTTTGACAGCCATCTTTTTAGCATCCTCTGCAGAAACAGAACACCTCAAGCATTAATATTTAGAATAAAAATTATCAAAGAGCACTTTTATCAGAACACACTTGAAAAACACAGCCACAAATTCTACAAGATAATCCTGGCTCCCCTTAGAGAATTTCGGCTGTACTACAGAGAGTGGAATCTGTAATTCTACACCACAGTTTAGAGAAAAAGACACTTCCCCCCACCCCCCCATTAAATTATTTATTTCTTTCTGCTTAGGAATCCACTAGTTGTATTGTACACTACATTACATTTTAATGAAGTGTTAACAAAATAACCACAGTACCTTGTGCAAGTTGCAAGTCAAACGTGTACTGCACCTCCTGCACCTCCGTGTTGGGTGCGATGCCTTTCAGTTGATCCCTTAAGTCCTTCAGCTTTATGTAATAATGAACTTTATCTTGTGCCCGAGGAAACTGAGCACATCTGGCACTGGACGATGGCATAACGTAGCAGAGCTTGAGACAAAGAGCAAGAAAAACATCATTACTGAGCCCTGAGCTATGAGTTAATATTTACTGCATTCAGAACAACTTAAGAGTTAAGCTCACTGTTTTTACCATTTGTACAAACTTCAACTAATACCACAGGTGGTTGTGGAAGGGGCTAAAAAGAATCTTTAATTTTTCTTGGCCAGCCATCTGTCTTGCCCTGAAGAGAGGGGCTGATTACCAGCTGCTACAAAGGAGCACAACTTACAAGAGAGTGGACAACACTCCAGAGCTCCCTGAGCAAACAGAGCTCTGAGCCAAGGCACAGGGAGTTCGTGACAGCGTGCAAAGAGCCCAGAGCAGTGAGGGAAGCAGCACAGCTTAATTAGCCTGGCTTCTTGGCCCAGTGCATCTGCATCATGTACACCAGGCTGTGAAACTGTAGTTAGCGTGGCTGGAGCCAACTTCAGTGTTTCTATCTCTGCCAACAGCCCTAACTAAAGATATCAAGTTAGTTCAGGAAAAACAAACTGTGCTCAATACTTTTATTACCATCCAGTATTTATGAACAAGTACCAGTAAAGGGGATTATTTATTTTTCTTACAAATACATCTACTGAAGAAGTCCTTAAGAGCTACTCAAGGAGCAAGCACTTTATCCAACAGTTCTTCAGGCTCTAATGGCAATACCTCCCCATTTAGAGAAAGGCAGCTCAGAGCTGCAGCACTAGTAATTGAGGACAGAAATCAGAAGAAAAACAATCCAAACTTTTGAACTGACAAGGTAATGGAGCTTTTGAATAAGCTACCTTGAAAAGTAGCATAATTGCCTTTGCTTTAACCTGTTTATAAGAACATGTTAAACAAATCAATTTCTAATGCTACATAGCTGGTCTCTTGAGATACTTTCCAGCACTAGATGTCTATGACTAATGCACTCTTCATCAAATTGTTTGTTTTATCTTAAGCATCCAATTTAACTTCAGACTGCAGATCAGTTTAAGATCCAGCCTGATGGAAGAGCTTGGGCATGCCCAGATGCAGGAATGCTGAAGGGTGGCGTGCAATGCACAAGGATGGACTTGCTGTTCTTTCTCCCCCACTGTGGCACCGCATGGTCATGGTCAGTATTAAAATTCAGTAATACAAATACCCAGGGAACTGGACACAGGGGATCAGATGAAAGTTATCATAAAAGCATGCATGTGTTATTTGTGGTTTAGATAGTCCTTAGGGAATGCACCAACCTACTAACAATTACACACCATTCCCCAAATAAAGTCTGCAAGTCTGAAGAAGCTGCATTAAAGACGTGTCCGAAAATTGCACTAATCTCCTTTCTCTATTTAAGTAAAAGCCTTTCACACTTCTTGTGCTTTTGTCAAACTGATGTTATCCTAAGTGTGTGCAAGTCCTGAGATTTCATTAGTTTTTAAATAATCAAAATGAAGTGCCCTTGTTTTGTTTCTCAGTCTCAATACTTACAGTTTCTGTATCTGGCACTTTATGTGGCTGCAGCCCAAATTCCAAGTTCTTAACTTTAATTCCAAAAACTTCTTTACTAAAAATTTCATAAATACCTAAAATGAAAAGATAGGGTAAGTGGGAAAAAACCAAACTACTGAGAGAAAAAAAATTAATTTAAAAGTAAAAGTTCTCACATTTTCCATTGAAAACTGCTATACGAGGTTTATACTTTTGTAGCTTCTGCATCAGAATTCGCCCTCCTTCCCGAAACTCTTTGCTAAAAGACGAAGTACTCAAAATTATAATCACAACTATTAATTCATTAACAAGCCTGATATTCCCCCTTGTTGCCCTACCTGGAGAGGTCTTTGCTTCCAGGTGTTGTCCTTTCAACCATGTTTGTAAATCCAATCCCATATTTATGTGGCAGGGTGTGGTCATCCATGTGGTTCAGCTGTTCTTTACTTAGACCAGACATGAACAGACACTTCCCTGTGAAGCAGGAAGACAGATAGGCATTTGCCTTTTTCCAAGGAAAAGGAAACAGAACTGAAAACCCACTGGAGTATTGCAATGCTAAAGGAAGAATCTATTTTAACAAAGTATCAGTTGATTTGGAAGACTACTGCCCTATCCAGAAAACTTTAAAACAGCCAGTATTACTTTACCTCCTCCAAGAGGATAGAAAAGCCCTAGTGAACAGGAATGCCTCAGCACGATCCTGGAAAACGGTTTTTTATTCTAAAAGCTCAGTGCAGAGCTTTATATTCTGTGATTCACTTAAGCAGTGATCAAGATGGATTTGGGGGGAAAGGACATGACAAATACAATGTGTCAGCTTTCTTTTACAATCTTGCCATTCCTTCTCCTCACACCGGGCCTCTCTGACAGAACCTGCTGACATCTTGCATTCATATTTAGCACATAAAAAGCTCTCTCTGAATTAAAAAAACCCAACAAACCAAAATCCAGGAGAAAAAAACAACCCAAACTAGTTTAACCCAAATGCCACAAGTTCTAACAAAGTTCTGCAAATGCTAAAAGAAGAAATGAAAACAAAAACATACAAAAATGGTTTCCAGGTCCCGGGTAATGATGTCCTTTGTAAGCTGCCATCAGACCAGGATTTATGCCAATCTACAAAGATACCAGTCCATTTTAACAATGACAACAAGGCTTGTTAGTCTAGAATTTAATCAAGTTACAGTAAGGATCCTTATTCAATTCTCTTGAAGTTACTGTTAACAAACAAAATGGTTTTAATGGCACCTTCCATCATTATTTAAAAAAACGGACAATTTTACAGCAGTGCCTCATTTAGATGTGCAATGTCAAAAGAGCAGCTCAGAGTGTGCAGAGCTTCCAGGAAATAAAGCACTGAATTATGGTCTCTCATGATCGTGCATTAAACATGAGCTCGGATTTCTCAGTAATTAGGACTAAGTTACTATGGCTTTTAACTGAAAATGCAAAGCAGCTCTACAGACAGGAAACAGTTTCTATCCTTTATCTTGCGAGATCTTGCCATATAAGCAATATAGATAAGTAAGCAGAAAGAATATAAATCATAACAAGTAAATACAAGACTTTTCTACCTAATCTTGTAACTCTGAGTTACTCACTATTACAATGTCCAGATCAAAGGTCAAAATATCAGGCAAAGTCTTGGTCAGAAGTTCAGCTTCAGATACACCATTAAAACGGTCCACTTTTCTTTTGACTTTAAAAGTATCTGTGATCTTTTCTTGTTTGCCTTTTGACTTGGCTGGCTTTTCTTTTTTAGCAGCAGGCTTTTTAGGTTGCTTTGGCTCAGTTGCTTTGGCTTTTCTTTTCCTTCCTCCTTTTTTAATTTCTGAAACACACAACAAATAGGTTTTTTTGTACATTTCTAATGACAACACACCTGAAACTTCCTCATCTTCCGGCTCTTAAAAGTTTAGAGATTCAAACAGCACAGGCACTGGCCATGACCACCCAGTGACCCTCTTTATCCCTCTCTCTGTTCATTAATAATGTTGAGCTGTACAACACTGAATACTGTCACTTTCCAGCAGTTTGTATTTGTTTAAATAAGCCACACTAAACCAAACAATTCTTAGTATGTGTAACCAGCTCCCTACCTGTGATTACTACAACAAACTAAGCAACCATTTAAACATAAATATTTCAAATAAATGGTATTATACTGTACTTCTCTTGCAGAAAGAAAAAAAAGAGTATTTTGAAGTCAGAAATGAATGAAAAACACCTTCTCTAACATAATATTAAAACCCATGACATCAGCTAAAATGATGCATTTGCCTATTGAAACAAAATTCTGCTTTTCTTGGAACAAGATAATTGTGTGAGACTGAACAATGTGCATACATTCACATGAGTTTACTTCTTGTCTTTTTAATTGTCTGTTAAAACACGTTTCTTAAAGAGTACAATGAATCAATATTTCTGCAGAGAGCATCAAGAAAAGGAAAAGCAGTGGGTCCAAAAAAGCAGTTTAAGAGCAATATTTTTTTCCCAATCAATCACTCACACTTCAGCTCACTACCACAGCCTAGTCAGGCTACCTTTTGGAGGCTCCTGAGCAATGTTTGGCTCTGGAATGCCCTCTGGAGCTGGCTGCTCAGTCATCATTTCCATGTTGGGCACCGCAGCCATCATCTGATGGAATGGAAATGAGTAAAATGCTTGAGCTTGCTGAAGATATGCGTAGTACCTTAGAGAGGGAGAAAAAGAGATGTAATTTATCTGCAATTTAGAAACTTACTGATGTACCAAACAGAGTGTGAACATCAAACTTCATCAAGGCTGGCATGTACTGCACTTATATTCTCTGATGACTCTGTCATTAAGGCAGTAAATTATCCACACCATTGAAGCAGTCTGGCTGCTTAGCTGGTATCAGTTAACCCCAGCATTAACAGTACAGTTCTCTTGTGATTGCTATGACGTAGAATTAACACATTAAGCATTTGTAATGGAAGAGTAGAGCTTTTATCTCTTCCTTTTTTTTTGGAAAAACACTGTAGCACACATTTCCAAAGCAAACTGTCTATCAAACACACCAACAATTTACAACATACGTTGAGCTAAAGCTTTCTGGACTTCCACAAGTTTCCCAAATTTTAGATTTTTTTAATGCTGTGTCAGTTGCTTGATCTGGTAAGATACAGAATGGATGAATCATTGTGGGCTATAAAGCATTAAAAATATACACAGCATTTGTTACTATTATTAAACAGCTTAAAAAAATTGTGGGGCAAATGTTGTCCAGTTATCACAGACTGGATCCCAACACAAATATTCACTTATTCTACATGGAAGTGTTCACACATGCAGAGATGGAGTCTCCTTCTATGCATAAAGACATTTTTCCACAGACAGCTCTCCCCACACATTAATTAGTCATATACAGCCCTCATACCCATTTCTGCTTTATACTGTCACTCTCTTCTACCTACACAGCCACCTTCTTGTCCATAGATTCTACTGCCATACAAATACCTACAAAGGACTTGGTGAACAGTAGATTCTCAGGAAATAATTTTATCATCTCAGAGCTATTAATGAAAACACCTAATAATTTTTAGATAGAGAGATAGTTGTCCAAGAAGGCCAATGGCATCCTGTATCAGCAACACTGTGGCCAGCAGGACCAGGGCAGGGATTGTCCCCTGGACTTGGCACTGCTGAGGCCACACCAAAACTATGCTCAGTTTTGGGCCTTTCACTACAAGAAGGTGCTGGAGTGTGTCCAGAGGAGGGCAACGGAGCTGGGCAAAGGTCTGGAGCAGCTGAGGGAGCTGGGGAAGTCTACCCTGGAGAAAAGGAAGCTCAGGGGTGACCTTTTCACTCTCTACAACCCCCTGAAAGGAGGCTGAAGCTGGGTTGCTCTCAAGTAATGAGTGACGGGACAAGGGGAAATGACATCACGTTGTGCCAGGGGAGGTTTAGATGGGATATTAGGACAAATTTCTTCATGGAAGGGGTTGCTAACCATTGGAATAGGCTGCCCACAGAACTGTCTGAGTCACCACCCTGGAGGTGTTTAAAAGCTGCTGTAGATGTGTGAATTTATGGACAGGGTTTTGTGGTGGGCTTTGGCAGTGCTGCGTTAATGGTTGGATTCAATGATATTAGAGGTCTTATCCAACCTAAATGATTCTAATTTTAAGTTTCTCAAAAGAAGACACCATTCCCTACTTACACACTTTCTTAAAAACCCACTGTAAATCAGACTTATGCCAGAAGAACCCACAGTCTTGTGATCAAGACACTTATTTTAAACCAAATACCTATCCTGAATCAAGGATAATAAATATGATCATACGTCTGTCAGATTTCAAGGGAAGTTGCCTAACAAAGCTATGGGAGATTTTCAGAGTACAGGAAATACCTTAAACCCTCTGCTGGGAGAGTTCTATTTTATATAACATACTCATGCAGTTAATGAACCAAACAAAACTGATTTTCAGATTTGTATTGAGAAGCATATGAGAAACTGAGACATGCAGAATCCAGTTCATAATGTAATAAAAGCTTAATCATACAGATCAGGAGAACAGAGTAAGAAAAATGGGAAAGCATCTAACCTTAGACAAGATTCTTCTTGTAATACAGACCTTATTATTTTATGTGTATACAAAGTCTTCTTCTAGTAAAGGGAATAAAATTCCCTTTAAACAGAGAAAAAATTTACACCGTACCACAACCAAGTCCTCTAAACACTTACTAATGAGATGAAAGTGAAGTTTTACCCCTACCTCTAAATTTCCCGTATATTTTACGTCAAGTCTCTTGCGTGGGTTCACAAAAACACTTTTTTTTGTTATTGACGTACATATATTATAGAACATTTAAATGAGTATTTTCAGTATCACGAGGAAAAGCTACCGATTTGTTCCTCCCCACCCCCCTTCGTTTCATGCTAAAAATGAAGGAAAGAAAAAGGCAGAGAAAGAGATATGTTCACTGGAACAAAACCAGGCACGAAACAATTTCCCAATCCCCGTCGGGACAGAGACACGATCGCGCCCCACGCCGCCCAAGGCCGCCGTGCTCCCCCACCCGCGGGCCCGGGAGCCTCCGAGCGCCGGGAGCGCCTCCCCTCCCTCTTTGTGCCCAGGGCAAGGGGACGGAGGCGGCCGCCACAGCCCGGCCCGGCTCCGCCGGTCGTGGGACGCGGGGAGGGAGGGAGGA
>VZTX01023040.1:0-42367 GCA_013400915.1 Pardalotus punctatus
ATTTTGACTCTAATTTATAACACCTCGCTTGGTAAGTTCACCATTCAAAATGACAGCTACCAGAACAACAAACCACATCTATGTCACCAAACCACGAGCCTGAGCAGGAGAGAGATGGTCATTTGCTGCAAGTGAAATCAGAAGCATGACCAGAATAGGTAAGAGATGCGGGTGTGCAAACAGATCTACTGGCAGAGCAAGGTGGTGGGAAAAGCCAACCTCAAATATCTCAATTACAATGGGGTAAAGCCTTGTGATTTTTTCCTTACAGTTGGGAATTTAGTTCTATAGAAATGGGGCTCAGAACTTGTGGCAGTAGCTACTGAGAAAGTGTAGAATACTTTCATAGGGGAGTGGATTTATAACCAGAGTTATCTGTTGGGTGGTTGTGCAGCATGAGGACATGTCAGGCAGGAGAGCTCAAGAACAGTGCCAGTTCCTCCTTATGGCTCAAGGTTATCCCACAGCTACTCTGAGTGGGACTCCAGAGAAGGGAGTGTTGGAATTTGTTCCAACACTGTTGCTTCCTGGTAAGTCCATATGTTTCCCCGTAAACCTTCTGAGGCAATGATCCTATACCATGAAAGAAAAAGCTCAGGCAGATAGAGCAGCAGCTGCTCAAACAGATTCAGGACAGAGCTCTCAGCATCAAAGGCAAACCATTCCATGGCGAGCAGACATAGCTTTGACTACATGGTCTTTTTTTGCGTGCACATCACCTGCCACCACATTGGTTCCTTGGACCACCCAACACTGTATTTCTCTAGTCCTTTTGCTTTAACCCATCTCCGGCTTCTCTAGTGGACATATAGAGCTGGCCATGTCTCCATCTCTCTGTAGGTTAACATTTTGAAGGGGTTGTGCTGCATTTGAAAGGCTAGACCCTACTTTCAAGCAGAAAGAAATTCTTGTCACTTAAGAGACTGGAGATTGGACTGAAGACACCTCTTGTTATTAAGGTGAGTGAAAAGTCCTGACACTGCAAGCCCCCAGACCATGTACAGCCTGCAAATGAGCAAATCTGAAAGTCCCTGCCACTCAGGTCAGTGACAATCCCGAGTCCCTGCTCACCTGCAGCACTCATTATGGAGGTGCATTTGGTTCAGCTGTAGTCCTGCTCTGGGCAAGCCAAATGACACTGTGCCGGCCTTGTTTATTGTCCCTCTTCATCTACAAATGTCTCTCAATTTACAAGTAAGAAGATCCTCTCCCTGCCTGCCAGCTCAGCAGTCTCAGCTGGGGCATGACAGACAGCCTGAGCTCCCCAGTGCTCGTATTATCACTGGTAACAAAGGCTCTAACATCACTTCCACCTTGGAGAAACTCAGCCCTGAGTTCTCCCTCTGGTAACAGAGTACTGGGCAGATTTGTACCTGCAATTACTTCTTAAACTTGTAGCCATGGATTACACAATAAAATAAAGGCAGCCTTCCACCCCCGCCCCCAGGCCCCCCCAACTGTGCTGGCTTGAAAACCAGTACAGATAGTAAATACTGAATACACATAGGGAGTATCCAGTAAGCCAGGAAGTCCATGTTTGTCCGGTTACTTTCCACAATTGGAGCACTATATAATTTGATACTTTTCAGCTCATGAATGGCAAGAAAAACTCACATGCTTAACTCATGGCATTTCTTTCACTGACATTCACTTGCCTCCCTTGAACACTGTCTGGTCCAGTGCAGAGGCTGTGGGAGAAATCTTGGTCCCAATGAAGCTGATGGACATACTAGGACCAGAGTTCTTGGAGGAACAGGAGCTAAAGTAGATGTCTTAATTGTGCAAATGATCACATTTTGTTCTTCCTTACCAGTTTACATACTTTAGACGCAATGTGTAAATTACATTTTTACCTAGAATCAGCTGTTATTACAGGTTGTGAGGTAGGCATTAGTGTTCATGGACACAAAACCCCCAAGCTACCCTGAAATCAATTACCTGCAATGCATGCTCACTCAAAGATCAGTCAAGCAGTGAACTCACAGAACCTGAGTCAATAAGATTTTTGTCATTGACTTGAGAGGCTGCAGAGTGAAACTCTACATGTGTCACATGCTAAACTCCAGCGCTGAAGCTGTGGGACCATGTACAGTTTTGGCCAGCCCTCCTGGCTGAGGAGACCATCCCCGAGCAGAGGCCACAGGGCGCTGGCACACGCCGAGTGCCAAAGTCCTGCACGGGGTGGCGTTGCCTTGTTTTACACCTCACTCACAGGAACCCCCCTTGAGCAGGATACGGGGCAGTGCCAGAGCTCTTTGCAGGGCAGCCTCAGGGCTGGAAGACAAGTGGGTGTGAAGCAGTGTGACTCTCAAGCCCTTCCTTTCAACCATGGGAACAAAGAACCCTCCAGCTACAGAAACATTTATTTAAGCTCAAATGATGGCGCTATTTCAAGCCCATCGAGGTGGCTTATAAGAGTTATCCCATGCCAAGGTCGAAGCTGCTCACTGCCCACGGCTGTTTCACTCTTGTATTTCCTACATGGATAATGTTGCTTGTTTCAGAGCTTAGGTCTGCATTACTGCTGAAGCTGAACTTTTTGTTTTCCGTGAAATCCTCTGAGCTTTCTTTCTAGAATATTTCCTAATTTGTTATAGCTTTCAAATAATATAAACCGTTATCTGCATTTGGTTTCCAAAGTGTTTAAGAAACTGTGTTTCTCTTAACCAGTACTTCCGAAGGAGAGGGTCTAGAGGTCACTTTCCCACGTGTGGTGGTTGAACACACACTGGTTAACAGGCAAAAGATGAAATGTGCTACACAAATACAGCTGCGGGGCACAGCTGGCAGAAGGGTCAAACTTCCACAGACATTCAACGGGAAGGCTATTTCTGTAGCCAGTGGGTTCCTTTGGACCAAGGAGCAGAATAAATCCCCTCCAGCACCACCCACCCTTTTGTGCAACATGCTCCCAAACTCCCCTGAATCGTGTTAGCGTTACATAGAATCGAAAAGCACTAAAAAGCACTCCCTCATCACATAAGGAAAACTTCTTAGCCATCAGTGACTAAAAGGAAGCACAGAAGTTGTTTCCACTTATTACTTTCAATAAAAGGCGAATTGAGCTGTTTTTCCCACAAGCAGTAAATTCAGAAACGGGCCGTTTCCTCAGAGCCAGCAAAGCACGGGGGATTTCCCCAAGCGTGGCGGAAAATCCAGCGGGGAGAAGTTTCAAACTCCCGCTTGTCAGAAAATCTGCCAGTGCAGGCAGCAAACCTGCCCGATCCTGATGGAGAAGCAAGGAGGAAGAGCAGAAGGAGGTGGTGAAGAAGGAGGAGAAGGTGAAAAAGGAGCTGGAGGAGGAGGAGGAGGAGGGGAGCTGCCCGAGCCCCAGCCAGGCAGGAGGGATCGCACTGGGCGGTGGGACCGCGGGGCGAGGAGCATCCGCGGGTGGGTGCAGCTGTCGGGAAAGGTGCAGGTTTTTCTCTTCCCATCAGAGCCAAGAAAGTCCGGCACCTCGAACGAAGTGAAAAGGGCTCCTAAGCAGGAGCAGGGACTCACCCGCTTTGCTTTTCCCGTTGCCGCCAGGTGCCTTCCACGGCAGCTTCTGCCGAGCGCAGCCGCCCCGAGCTCACCCCCCGGGCCCGCGGGGCGCCGGCGGGGGCGGTGGGAGGCACTGGGGGAGTTCGTGGCGGAGCTTAAAGGCACAGGCTGAGAGACAGGAACGGTTCAGCCTGAATAGCTGGTTTGTTGCTTCACTGAACTTCGGAATTAAGCACTTTTCCTCCCCTTTCTCTCTAGCTGCCTGCGTTGTGAACTGGACCAGTGATGCCCCAGCTCCTGCCTGTCCCCAGTCACGGGACATTCCTGCAGTTCTCTGTACAACTCTCATCCCCTTCAGCAGCAGGACAGCAATGAAAATAGCTGCCTGAATTGGGGTTGTTCATACCTGCAACAATGAATTTCCCCCCATCACCAGAACTTGGCAGCCCCCCACACTGAAGCCATGGGGATGATCTGTTAACCAGCACTGGCCCGTACCAGAAATAGTAAAGGGAGCAGTATTAAAAAAAATAACCCTACTAATTTCCTCAGTCAGACATCCATAGCCCTTCCAGTTCATACTGTATTTATCATCATGACTATCTCTGTGTTAGAACAGCCTAACTGCTACACAGGAGCAGGCAGGCATTATCCAGTGTCACACACACCCACCCACAGCAGAGGCCAAAACTGGACAGAGTTCCTTATGCTGAAGTTCATGTTTAAGCCCACAAGTGACCTTTCTGCCATCTTGAAAAGACAAAAAATACATGAAAAACTGAGAACTTGCTTTGCTTTAGCCTGAATTTTTGCCTCCTGCTTGACACAGTCAGCTCTCATCCAGTTTCCACTTCTGTCCCTAAGTAGCTTCAACATTAACAGCAAACTTCAGCAGTTCATGTATTTGATGGCAAAGCAATGAAAGAACATAGGATTCTGTCATAAAGATTTCTCTGAGATTGATTGTGTTTAGAGTGTATCCTTTCATTCCTAATATCTGCTGGATATCTCCAGACTGAGCAACAACCACTGAAACTTGTTTTAGGTTTCCTCCTGAGCATCAATAATGAAGGCTTGGCTAGTTACAGAATCACAGACTGATCTGAGTTGGAATGGACCCAGAAGAATCATTGAGTCCAACTCTTAAGTGAATGGCCCATATGACGATCAAACCCAGAACCTTGGTCTTATCACCCAGCTAATAACCAGAAAAATGCTGCGATCTCTGAATCTGAACGTTTGACTGTGAGCCAGTGAATACTACAAGCAGTTCCTGTCCTTTCAGACAGACTGTACATCCCTGTGAAAGAGCTGAGCAAGGGATTGACATCCTTCTAAAAGTTCATCAGGTAAAGAGCATCTGCATGTATCTTTATGTGAATGGAGAAGCAAAGCCACTTAATCAAAGCCCAAAAGTAATAAGAGAAGGAGGGGAGATAGGACTGCAATAAAGGAAGAAACCAACAAAATCTATCAGTGGTCAAAGAAGTAAAAATTAGGAGCAGCAGCCTCTGCACTCCTGCTGAAGGAGCTGGGATCAAACAGATCAAAGTCAAGTGAGAGGACAAGTCACTATGGATGCGATCTTTGGAAACCAAGCTCAACAGGAGCTGTTGGGACCACCCTTCTCTCTCATGTTTGCTGCACACACAGTCACAGCGTGCAGATAAAATGAACACTGCACTAAAGCAATATAATACTCAATATTTAATAGAACAATCAGGAAAACATTGTGATTCACCAGAAGGACTTAAACATCTTTAACAGTATTTAGCTGGTTTGCTACATTTCATGTGGGAGTGCTAGAAAACCCTTTGCATAGGATATGGAATTATTTCTATGGTCAAGAAAATTTCTAGGTGCAAAAAACACGGTAAAGGAGAACTTTACGTAAAAGGATTTCCAAGACCATTTGCTTCATTTTGCTTCCCAGGAAAATCCTTTTACCGAGGACATGGGAAAAATGAATGTGAGGTTAAATGGTTGTGTCTCCTGGTTATTTCCCTGTGGTACAACAACAAAGAAATGGAATGGGGACAGAAACCAGCTTATGAAAACTCATCAGAAATGAAGAGTTTTTTTATCGTGAGAACCCCATCCTGACACATCAAGACGTATGTTATGCATTCTGCAGCATCACCCCCAAAAGACATTTTAAGTGCAGATTTCATTTTTTTAATTTTCTTTTTCTGCACTGGGAAGAGACATCTCATGCTTGAAGTGGGGCAAATGTATTGGTTGATTTAATTTAATTTTAAATCTTGATTTCAGAGCGATAAACCAATCAAGATATAAGAGAACATAGTAATAGAAGAAATAATACTCCTACATAACTTCATGAGAGACATTCAAGAAGAAAAAGCTTTTTTAAAATTAAATTTTGCAATATCAATTTTTATAAATATACAAAACCAGTGGTTACATGGCTTTCTTCTGCTAGAGTTTCCCTCTCTCTTATTTTTTCCTATAGAAATATCGCAGAAATACCGAGTGACTCACTAACTTCTTATTAATGAAAGTTGCTTGAACTTTGATGGAATTTTTTCAGAGTATGCAACAATTGAACGGCTCTGTAATGGCCACAGAGTTGTGTCCCTTTCTCTATCCCCATCCGGGGAGTACAAAGCTACAAAATAAGTATACTCTTCATTTGGGCTTCTGGAGGTCTCCAAACGAGTTTCACACTTGGAGCACTGCACCTGCTGTGGGGTCCTCAGCACAGGAAGGACGTGGAGCTGCTGGAGCCAGTCCAGAGGAGGCCACGGAGATGCTGCAAGGGCTGGAGCCCCTCTGCTCTGGGGCCAGGCTGGGAGAGCTGGGGGTGCTCAGCTGGAGAGGAGAAGGCTCCAGGGAGAGCTCAGAGCCCCTGGCAGGGCCTGAAGGGGCTCCAGGAGAGCTGGAGAGGGACTGGGGACAAGGGATGGAGGGACAGGACACAGGGAATGGCTTCCCATGACAGAGGGCAGGGATGGGTGGGATTTTGGGAAGGAATTGTTCCCTGGGAGGGGGTGGGGCACTGACACACAGCAGCTGTGGCTGCCCTGGCCCTGGAAAAGTCCAAGGCCAGGTTGGACAGGGCTTGGAGCAGCCTGGGACAGTGGAAGGTGTTCCTGCCCATGGCAGGGGCTGGAACAAGATGGGCTTTAAGGTCCCTCCCAGCCCAAACCATTCTGGGGCTCTGTGAATCGGGCTGTTGCCCTAATCACTGTAGTAGGTGTTGTGGATATTTTTGCCAGCTTTAAAGACCTCCTGACTATGGCCAACATGACTGTAATAATGTAACAGAGAACAGCTGACAGGGCAAAAGAAACCTCCTGAAGTTCAACAAGACTGAAAAATTCTTCATCTGGGATAGATTAACCCCCATGCCAGAGAGTCCGTGAAGCTCCTTAACGTTCTCTGTCTGTATGAGTCCATTCCTATGTTGTGAAGCAGACTGATCTAGGAAAAGGCAGCAGGCCAAGCATTGCTGCCCAGATGGTTTTTCCTTCTATCCTTCATGTAAAAGAGGACTTCCCTGCCCCACACAGAGGAAAACATGGAACATCTGAATGTCTGGGCTAGATGGGTTTGCATTAGCAGAGGATGGAGACAACCATGACCATAACAAGGCTAAAGACCGTAAGAACGTCAATGCATGCCTGGGATGCTTTCCTAAAGGTTCTACACATTTTTACAGAAACTTGTTCTGCAAGAAAGAGTGACAGCTGTCTTGACCTAATGCATTAACCCAAAAAAAAAAGATGTAACAGTAGCTTCTTGCTTCTGCTCCACTGCAGTTAACCAGTGAGGCACATGAAATACTCCCAGTCCTTTAAAAGTACCAGAGAAGATTCTGCTGGAATTGAGGCCCTAGCTCTAGTTTTGGACCTGCTCAGGAGCATCTGTTGGGAACAGGATGATTCCTAGGAGCCACTGGAGACACGCAGCACACCTCTTCTCAAAGCTGTATCTCTTTCCAAGGAACTCTTCTAACAGCAGTAGGCAGAGGTGATCTAGAGAGTCAAATCTATCTTGGAGGTGAGACTGAGAAACCATGAATGTGGGAATTGCATTTAAGCAGAAAAAAACAGAGATCAAAGTATTGTAGGTGCCTCATTAAAGTTCCCACAAAAAGAAAAATAGGAGAGATTTGCAGCACAGCCAAGTCCTAGAGTCCCCATGTGGCCCAAGAACTCCCCAGTTCATCACCTGTGCAAGTGAGGGAGGCAACGAGCTGGTCTGAAATCTGGCAATTGACTGAGCATATTCACAAAAAAGTATTTCAGCAATTGTCACGGGAGCTCTCCAGGTGGGAATTTCCATGTGCCCTGAAACTAACCTTCAGGCAGCAGCTGTGCACAGAGGAATCCCTGTCCTTACATGAGTCATCATCCTGGACAGAGAATGTGGAGAATCCAGCCCTTCCTTCCCGAGCTGCCTGAGGGGGTCCTGCTGCAGAACTGAGCAAGGAGTACAGAGATAAGATGCTTGTAAATCGTCCACACAAACTGTGCCTGCAGCCGCAGGAATGGGCACAGAGGACAGAGCTTTAGCAAACGCACAAGGTGGCTGGGAGAGGCTCGGGATGTCAAGGTTTTCACTAGTGATGGATCTGCACCTGTGGCACTGGGGAGAACAGCGGGGCAGCTCCACCACAGGTGCTCAGCAGACCAGAGGTTCAGTCGACCTCGTGCTTGAATGGTGTCATTCCCCATTAGAGCATTACTTTGTGCCAAGATGTATAATACAGGCTTTTTTTAAAAAAAACAAACCCAGACACCCACCCTGCAAAAAAGCCCCAAAACAAAACAACCAAAAAACCCCCAGAAACAAACACCCACAAAAACCCCACAAACCTAAACAACAACAAAAAAAAAAAAAAGAAGCAAGCAACAAAAAAGTTCAAAACCAACCCAAACCCACAAAACCCCAAACAATAAATTCTGCCCTTGTCTATGCAACAGATTCAGGAATAACCAAGTACAGGAATATAAATGTCACACAATTTGTTCATTATGGTGATTTTGTTCCAGCATGCAAGTGTATGTCTAAATCTAGATTATCAGGCTGAGGTTTGCAATACTTTAGGATGAGTTTTGTGGCCAGATTTTATCTTAATATTTATTACCCTTTATTTAACACAAAACCAGTCTTTCTGGTTTTGAACCCTCCTTGTCTGAATGGAAGCAGCTGTCTCTGGGTTCCCCAGTTACAGCCCAGACAGAAAGGCTGTCTTGCTGCCACTGGTTTTTTTGGTGCGTTGGTTTGGGGTTTTTTTGTTTGTTTTGTTTTGGTTTTGGTTTTTTTTTTGTGTTTTTTATTGGTTTTTTTAAAAGTAAAATATTGTAAGAAATTTCTCAATTTCTCTCTTCTTAGCTGTATTGTGTATTTAAAAGTGAAATGCTGGACATACTAAACAGAAACCCAGAGTGGAATTGTACCTGTTTTCAGTTTGTACCATTCCTGGATACACTCATTACTTGCCTTGTAATTCAGTAGATATTTAGCATTTTTTCAGAGGAACTGTTAGTAACACCTTCCTTCCTTAGCAGCAGCACTACAGCATGCAACAGGGTAGTCAAAACCAATTTACCAGTACAGCTGATCACATGGTTTTAAATGGCTGGTGATGGATCCACCCTGGCCCAGGGTGCCCAGAGCAGCTGGGGCTGCCCCTGGATCCCTGGCAGTGCCCAAGGCCAGGCTGGACAGGGCTTGGAGCAGCCTGGGACAGTGGGAGGTGTCCCTGCCATGGCAGGGGTGGCACTGGATGAGCTTTAAGCTCCTTCCAACCCAAACTGTTCTGGGATTCTGTCAGGGTTATAAAAATTGGGGGAAGAGATTACTTGTGCGGACTGTGTGGGGATTCCAAACTGTTTCTGGTATTGGGCAAGTTTAAAGAATTTTGCATTGGAATCCAGCTCACAGCAGGAGCTGTACACGGTGATCTTTAAATGCCAAAAGGCATCTTATCACATCCGGGTGCAAACAATAAAAAAAAGTGTTTCAGACTTAAGGGTGATATAAAATAGCAAAATTCAGTTTGAAAATTAAGTATCTTTATTTGACACTTTTAGAAAATTTTTACAGTTTTAAACTAAAACAGACTAAAGGAATTTCCAGTGTTTTTTAAAAGCAAAACAGAAGGGGAAAACCAAACAACAGCAATTTCAGTTGACCAGTCATTTTCAAGTTCTTTTCTTTCATTGTATCTATATATGCCTGAAACAGGCTTCATTACTCCATGAAAAATTCACTCTACAGAAATCCTCAGCATATTTCTCATGTCTTTGTCATAAGATTCTGCCATCCCCATTAATTTTGAAATAGGGTATTTTCCAAGTTACATCACAGAAGGAAAGCTAATCTACATTTGGTCACTGGAAATCCTATGTATTACAATGTATTTACATATATAAAAAAATATATATATTATGATATGCTGTGCAATTGGATACAAGGCTGTAATTCAATCAGGGGGAGGGCTTGTATCAAAACCATAAAGATCCATTCAGACATAGGGTGGAAAAAGGCCACCCAGACTGAATTGTAAATCTGATGCATGTACTACGGTAAGACCTACAGTTTTGGAAAACCAGAAATGTTTGCCAAAAATGTCTTTTACTGCTTGGAAACAAACTTGCTTTTTCCCTTGGTCTTTGTAATGGCTCTCTCCTACTGTCAGCACAGGAAGGGATCAGGAAGGTGACACAGTCAGTTCTTTGTTATTGCTTGCAAACAATAACAGCAAAAAAACCCAACCTTGTACCATAGATATAAAAGTCACAGAATTACTGATTTATCTTTCCTTGCAGATATCATGCAATATGCACAATTGTGCAAGTCATCAAGTAGTAAATGCTACACCTTCCCCAGCCTGTGTGAGGGGAGCGGGACCCTCTTCAGACGGGGGGCTCGACAGCCCCACAAGCAGCGACAGCTGTGGGGCTGACCCCCATGGCATGGACAGGCTGACTGACAAGGTAAAGGAAATACAAGAGAGGAACCAGGGAATCAGGGAAGGACATTCATTTTACCAGCATCACTGACTACATCCTTACAGAGAACTAAATTCCTCATTCCTTATGTCGCATCTGCATTCCATTTCCATAGCTTGTTTGTTTGGAAAGAGTAGCCTCATGCAGGAAAAATACTCCAATTAAGTTTTCACACCAGCCTTCCTACACTGGCCAATGATCTTAGCTGTTCTTTTTTTTTTTGGAGGGAGGGGCTGTTTTTTAGTGTGGTAGTTTTTTTTTTCTTTCTCTTTTTATTTTTAAAATTTTATTAAGCGGCCAAACTGCACAGAAGATCTTAAAACAGCAAAAACATATAACAGGTTGGATCAAGAGAAAATCTTTCCTTCAGTACCTGAAATGAGCTTAAAGTTTATTCTTCATGTGTACATATGTAAACAGATGCATTTGCAAGTGCTAAAATTAAGAATCTTCTAGTTCACACTCTTCATAACACTATCCTACATGCTACTATTTGAACACCATATCAAAGTCCTTCCAACAAGACACCAGACATTTAAGACTGTTCTACTGACAATGTTACCTCCAAGAATCAACTTCCCCTCTAAAGGCAGCTACTGTCAAGCATCCAAGAAATATGCATTAATGGGTCTTAACTCTTATCTTGTAAATCCTCTTTATACTGCGTGACATTTTTGCCTCCAGCCTCCCACCAATCCACACCCAAGACACTTCTGATTCAGTTTTAGTGAAGTTAACACTAGCAGGAATCACAGGGGTTTGTGGGTTGCTGCTGGGTTACCAGACCCCAGTTCCTCCAGCCCTGAAGGAACATGGTCAGCAATGACCAGAGCATCCATGGGCAGGGCTGTAAATTCAGGTTTTTTTTAAGTTTTGCTTTCCTATGTTGCTAGGCTGAAAGAACCAGAGCTCATGGCTCCTGCCAGTGCCTTTAGGATGAAAGAGGTTGCAGGTACTCAGCCCATGAGGAATGCAGCACGTGGTCCAGGCGCCAGGCTGGGTCCAGGGTCGGTTCCCTGTTTCATGCCTTTCACACAGAACCAAGAGCGCCCTGTGACAGACTCCTCTTTGCTCTCCCACGATCAGTGCTGGCTCTATGAGAGTTTGAAAGTCAAAAAGTCGCTGAAGGAGACAAGAGGCAAAGTATGAGCTGAGGACAAACGGGCAATGTGTCACCCCAGCACAGGCAGACCGCTGTGCCAACCGGCCATCAGAGCAATCAGCCTGCTTCCCACACGGGCTTGCTGCCAGCTTAGGGGCTGCTGTAACATCTCTGATACACATTGTTCAAAGTCTCCACTACTGATTTTGAAAAAAGGAGATTATGACCCAAACCAAATTAAACTATGCCACTGTGGGCTGTTTTTTATTTTGTCAAACTAAACCTGAATCACAGTTTTGAAGGTTCTGTTCCACATAAATTGGAACAACTTCAGTCAGAGCAGAATAAAAAAACCTCTTCTGCTTTCTTGCTGGGGGATGCAGGTAAAGGACAGTACTCCCTCCCCAAACATCAGCAGTTTCCCACCACCCCAGCATTCAAAGCTTGGACCTACAATGGAGAAGTGGCAGGTTCGTGGCAATTTCCTGACTACAGATATATGTTTCAGATGAAAAGAGCTATTTCTATCCTTTCCAAAACTCCGGCTTGAAGAAAAAGTTATTGTATTAGAAACAACATCAGCTACGACTCTTGCGTGCAACCCAACCCCAAGGGTTTCTCTGAGTTCCTCGCTGGACTCACTGCACTGAACTGCTGCTTGTGCAAAGTGTCACATTCCCAGGGCTGGAGATCTTTCAGCAGCTCTTGACTATGAGGTGTTGGTTGTCTGCTACTGCAGGGCTCTTACCAGCCCAAGTCACCCATTTTTTTAGGAGCTATGAGAGAATTCTAGAATCACAGAATGGTTTGGGTTGGAAGGGACCTTAAAGATCATCTCATTCCAGCCCCTGCCATGATAGGGATGCCATCCACCAGTTTCAGGTTGCTCAGGGCTACATCCAACCTGGCCTTGAACTTCCCGGGATGGGGCATGAGCCGGTGATGAGCTGGTTCACTCTGAGACCATGTCTCTGCATATTTTCAGCTGACCAATATTTACATTAAACACTCAAAGTCAGTTCACAACATACAGCATGTCTGTTAGCAGGAAACAGTTTCTCAACCAAAAAATTCTAGCTCACAGATCATCTCACAGTTTCTCACAGATTAACACCTGGATGAAATTTGCCATCTGGAGCTAAACTTGCATGCTGACATGCAGAAAAATATTATGAGAAAACTGGATAAACTGTAATGCCACCTTCACTTAGGGAAGGTGGCTCCAAATTATCGTAAGAGCATGTGCGCCTGTAACCTCTGGCTGCTGGACTTACCAACAGCTTCTGGGAAACAGAACCAAGCCTGAGCCCCTGCATCACATGAAGTTAAGTCCTCTGCTGGTTCCTGAAATTAGAAAGACATACTGTACACTGATTGCGTACAGTATACTAATTCCCAATTCAAGAAAATCCAACTTAAACACATTATTCATCACCTATCACTAATCTACAGATGGCAAAATGTCATCTTTACTCCACATAATTTGAATATTTAACTGTAAAACTAGAAAAGGTGGAAGCCTCACAGATGAGCACATAATTGATAAATACAGATGACAGAGAGAAACAGTGAAAAGAAAGTTCTTGTACACCAGTGCTCAAAGGAAGCTTCTGGTAGCACTCAAAGCTGTCTTGTTCTGAAAATGTTCCAGGGTGCCAGAAGCAATTCAACAAATTAAACATAGACAAAAAAGAATAAAATTGATGTGGTTTCTCTCCAGATGATTTATCACTTTTAAGTAGCAGAAAACACAGTCTTTGTATCACAAGAGCTGAACTGTCCATCACAGGGGTTACAGAACACCCTGACAACATTAATGAGATATAAATCGAGCACTCTGTGATAAAGTTCACAATATAACATCATTAAACCCCAGGAATCCTGACCCTCAGACTGTATCTGGACAGGTGGGCCAGGGCTTGTTGGCCGGCCCCAAATGCCAGTGGCATGAAACGGCTCTGGTTGCTGTGGTTCAGTTCTCTCCTCACAGAACCAAAGGAGCTCATGCACCAGGCACTGCCCTGTCCCACTGAGCCCTTCACCTGCCATTCTTAGATTTTCCTACCACCAGCACCAAAACTTCCTTATTGTAATTTAAGTCCATTAATTCTAATGTCATCCCTACTTAGAAATGACAACTTTTTTCCCAATTTGCAGCAGCATTTTGGATTTTTGGTTATTTATCATGCCCTTAGGTCTTCTCTTTGGAGTAAACTCTTCTACTGTCTTTCTTGTTCAGTGGCTTCTCATGCTTTCTGAGTCATCTTCAGTTTTTTCTTATCCTCCCTCTCTCCACCATACCCAGCATCACAGGCAAAAACCTAAACTGGAAAGCTCGGAGTGAAGCTCTGTTCTTTATGTCCTGCCGCATCTGGGAAACCACACACAAGATTAAAATACCTAATGATTCATTGTTCCTTGCTGCTGATGTTTTCTGGACCAGAGTTCCTGTCCTCATTTGCCTGAAGACACAGCCCTCACACAGATTTCTTTTTAAAATGTCAGAGATTATATTTGTCATGGAAAAGAGCATCATGTCTGCAGGCTTTGGATGAATATTTGCATCTGCTGATTGGTCTGTATTTCACACTTGTGTCATTGTGCTATGTGCCAAGCATTGGTAATCATTAGCTGTATAGACTGCTGCTTAGTCAGCATGTTTGGCCCTGAATGTACTACAAGTAACACACCAAATGATGAGAGCATGAACAAAATATCCTGTTTTGTTCATGGACAGTCAGTGAAGCTGCTGTTAAAAAGAAATGTCACGGACTTTACATCCTATACAGCCTGTATAGTGCAAGAAACCAGAAACACATACCAGCCATGGGACTAAAGACAAGAACAAAACTGCCAGGTCTTGCACTAGAACAGCTCCTGTGAGCTTAAACTTCAAGGCAACGCTGTTATCAAACACCCAATACTGACTTTTTTAAAGAGCTGCAGGTAAATTCACAGCATCTGCCAGAGGCAGAGTAATTCATGAATGACCGCAGCCACTCCCTACAAGCTGACAACGCTGTTATTTCAGCACAGGCTACTGGCTGGGTCAGCGCCACTTTGCAGCATACTCAGAAGTCACCAGGCACTACCAGGACACTCAGGATCTGTTCCCAGCTGGAACACTGCACTGCGAATGCAAAAACCACAGCTGAAACACAGAAATGTGCACAGCTGAAAAACACTGTCAAGACATTCTTAACAGCAGCCATATTGAGGGGTACTGTAAGGAAAGAGCATCCTTTGAAGGAAAAGCTTGACTGATTATCCAAGACCAAGATGTCATGGAAGATGTTCAAGAAATTTGGAAACCAACAGTTTTCTAAACAAAGTTTTCTATGAACATTTTAATAAACCTTTTGGAAAATAGGCTGTGCTGCAGGTTTTCTGTTGTCTGCCATCTATCCAAGTTTAGAGAAAACATTAAATATTTTTGCAAGCATAATCCTTACAATACATGGATGTGCTTTTATTAGTGCCACTGGTAAAAACAGAATATATTTTAAAATCTATTATTTTCTGTTTCTTTTTTATATATTTAATTTTAAATGCTCTTTGTTTGTGACAAGAAAAATAAAATCTACAAAATTTAAAGAGGGTTTGGGATACTTGTCTCTCATCACCCTCAGCAAAGTCTTTCACGTTCCATTCTACCTTCAGCTGCATTTGTGCAATTATTCAGGAGCGAACAGTCCAAAACAAACACTTGAGGAAGGAACCTGATCCTCACTATTGTGATCCAAAGAGTCTGCTTTTTTCAAATGGATTTTTTTAGTGGGGTTGGTGGTTGTTGTTGTTGTTGGGGTTTTTGTACTTGTTTGGGATTTTTTTAGACTGAAAGAAATGCTTCCCCTGAACACATACAAGTTCTCAGGAACAGAACCCTTACTGAATTTCTAGACAGATAAGGCTTAGTATGTGAAAGACATAAACAAGAAGCCCATTAAAATTATTTTTAACATTTATATTACTTTCATTACTTTAAACATTTAAACTCAAGTTTGATGTGGGATGTGTATCTGAAATCATCAAATAAAATCAGTCAGCCACATTGAACTGATATGCATATTTTCCTATACAAAATTAAATTTTAAATTAAGCTGATCAGGGAGGTTTTTGAAAGATAAAAAAAATACAGCCTTGGTTTTTGATGGAAGCAATTGAACTGCCTGAACAGTCACAGCAAACTGGAGCACCACAGTCACCTGATTTGTACAGTACTAGGATAGTCAAAATCTGTAAATTGTTGCCACTTCACATGCTTTAACTGGAGATACTGCACTGAGTAGCTATTGGGTTCTTTTTTTTTTCTGCATTCTTTGTTGTTTGGGGGAAAAAAAGTCACACTTAAAAATAGATGGAAATGCCCCAAAACCTGAGGTGAAGCAGGAGCTCCTGAAGACCTGTCCAGAACACAACTGTGAAATGCCTACGAGTCCAGTGTGACCAGTTATTCTGTTTTAATTGATCTATGAACAATCTGAGAAATAAACTGTTTCCTAATCACACAGAAGAACAAATGCTAAAATATACTTTCAAGTAGATTATAATACCAAATGCTTCATCATCAGAAAGCTACTGGCTTTTAAATATGTAGAAAGCTACTCCAAATAACATTATGACTAAGAGATGATCAAGGCAAAAACCAATAGAACTTTGAGTAACTCTCCAACTTATCTTGCTGTTTGTCAAGTTTGTTATTTAAACACAAGACTGCTTTCTTAATTTAATAAACATTCTTACACAATGGCTTAATTTAAGGCATAATCCAGCTGACTGAAATTTTTAGTAAAATGTTTTGTTGTTTTTTATTAGTAATAACTGGTTCAGGTTACTGCTGGCCAAAGTAACAGTCCATTAAAGAGGAGATTGAAAACCAGATTGCTTTAGTACTATCTTCCATTAGGGCCTATTTGTAAATTAAATGCAGTGTTGGCCATCGGACTCAGGGAGCCTTCCAAAAATCTCAATAAATCATCCTGTCAGACAAGGTTCAAGGCTTTAAGCAGGAGCTGGTAAAAGTCTGAAGCCAAAGCGTGGTTTTAGAAAAAGCTGCTCACATTCTAGAGAAAAAATGCTACCGCTGCCCACAGAAGTTATCATCCAATAAGCACAGGGTGAACTTTTGGAAGACCTAGCAAAAAAGACAATGGCTGATATTTGGCAGACACACTCGAAAAGAGAGCCCTTCAACTCCAATTCAACATGCCAACTGGATACTCTCAATTTAACAGCAATGCTTCTGATTGCATCACTGCGACAGTACCTTTGTAAATGAATCCTGGGCTCTCAAATACTCAAGAGTATTTCTTCCATGCAATCTGCAATCATATCCAAGGATCCTATAATACTTCAATTTTCTATTTCAGCTGTCACGTGAAGTGTTTGAGGCTTTCTGGAATTGCAACTTAAGTGCAGAACAGATTCCTCTGATAAAGCCCAATATAGTCAGATGGAACAAGTAATACGCAAATCCCATCATCTTTCTACGTACAAAAGCTGACGCATAAAAGACTCAATCATGTTATACAGGAAAACACACAATTTCAGGAACATGAAGTAGGACCAGATGAACCCCAAAATTTTTAAATTCACAAATTCCTTCACAATGTAGCAAGAGATGCAAAATAATAGGTGAGATTGCAGGCTCATTTCAGAACCTGAGAGACCATGCTTTGGCTACTCTTGGGACAAAGACAAAACACGACTTAGGCGGTTGGTAAGTTACTGAGCAGCAAGTAGCTTTAAATCATAACTGTCTCTAGCACCATATGTGCTCCATTGGGAATGAAAAACAGACTATCTTCTTCAGAATAAGAAATCACAATCATATTCCTTGAACGAACAACAAATAGAAGCTCAAAGCCCCAAACATAAGAACATTGTCGCTTTAACATTTTCCCAATGAAAATACTGCCTGTTAAGCTTAGTTTAGTGCTACTACCTAATTTTTTTTTTAACCTATTTGGTTTGTATTTTATTTCTACACATTCTTAATATGCATTTGCTTCCAGGCAGCATTCTGTGACCAACCCTGTTTATTATCAGAGACAGCCCTTGGAGTTCACATGAATGCCTATGAAAGCTTCCTGGAGTTCTACTCATCCTGCCTTTTAAACTAGATTAGTAGCCCAGGTACCTAGAAGTAAAAACAAAGACAAAAAAGTTAAGAGATGCATTTAATGCACCACAGCAGTATAAATCCTTTTGGAGTAATGGTAATTGAACCATTCTCTGCATTTCCTGAATGTCAGTTTATAATAATGCATTCCCTTACATCAACAGCTTTGACAAGACAGGAGAAGTAAAATAAAAGGTGACAATAGGGAAAGTGCCAAAAAAAAGAAACAAACAAACAAAAAAAGACCACATTTCTCTCAGGTAAGCATTGTAGCACACTTGTTCAATGCTTTTCCTCCATGTTAACCTACACCATGATAAAGCAGCAAAACAGCTCACAAGCACAGAGTACTGAGTAAATAAAGACTCCTAATGCTATCCCGCTATAATGCAAACGGAACAAATGGTCAAAGGCATTCACTAACAGTGATCATTGAAAGCCACACATCAGAACTCCTGGAGAGCACCGTATTTCAGAAAGGTGTTTGAAGTGTATAGCTGTACCAAAGCTGGACACAGAACATTCCTTGTTGGATTTGATGATCAGACTCCCAGTGAGGTTCCTCAATGAAAGTAAACCCTACTAAACCAGTCCTAAATACATACTGGCTTTATATAGATATGTTTGTGAGGGAAAGTAAGGAGTTCTTATCACATCACTTATTCCAGCTGGTTTTGTTCTGCATTTAGGCATTTGCTTTCAAGGTCATCCTTATTCTGAGCAGTTGGTTCCTCACTCTGGGCAACAGAGATTTCTGACTGATCTGTCTTTGTGCTGGTATCAGCCAGCTCCTCTTCAGCTGAGGCGGAGCCGTGCAGCTCCTTCACGTGGAGGGTGGGATTGGTCATTTGCTCTGTGTCTTGTTGAGGGGCTGGTACACTGCTGTCTTTGGGAAGCTGAGGGCAGTTGACAGGAGCTATCACCACGGGAGGCTGAGGTAGGTCTTTCTGTAAATGGAAGATCACAGTCAGAATGATGGAAAACAAGAACTATTGTGTCCAGTTATCCGAGGCAGTGGTCATACAAGATGAAGATTAAAGGTCCATCATCTCTATTATCATTCTCCAGCAGCGGACACATGCATACAGTTATCTTTTCTTTGTGTTTCATAGGACACCAGGGGAATTTTTCCTTCCAGAAAAGTGTTTGCTTTCTGAGTGATTGCTCCTCAAGAGTTTCAGATGTTAAGGCAGCAATAGGCACTTGGTCCTTGGCCACTGTCCAGTTCTGCCCACCTTTACTATCAGTGTACAAGAACTGGCAACTTTTAATCTCCAACAATTAAATTCAGTTCTCTAGTGGAAACTTGTGAAGGTTATCACAAATAGTTGAATAACAAAATAAAACTCACTGGGGGAGCCTCTAGCTTATTTGGCCTTCTAGTAATCATTCAAAAACTAAAATCATGCATCACGATAGAAATTATTCCTTTTTGAATCAAGTCAATTTCACTTGCAGCACAGTGAAACAAAGTGATAATTTACTGTATTGAACTACATTTCCACTTTCATAAACAGTAGGCTATGAAAAAATAAGAAGAAAGTATTTTAAGGGTATATTTTATATAGTACTAAACCCGCCATTATATGATAATATTGTAACCTTTTTACTACTACTGATACTTCCAAGAGAGACCAAACAAGTAACATTATGGCAGAATCAAGGGTACACAAGGTCTACTTTATTTTTCACTTGTCTGATTTAAGTGGCCAACTTTATTACAACGTTTATACGTTGTAAAAACCAGAAAACCTTACTGAGGCAAAAAAAAGTATGTAAAAGAGCAAACGATCAAGCAAAACCAAAATCTTTGTGTTTGTGGGATAATACTGCAATATTTTACTCAACTTTAATTCTAGTTAGGTTTTTATAATATTAGTATTTCCTGAAGACACTCATATCAAACTGGTATTCACCGCAAAGCCGCTGCCCGTCCAGAACATGGCAAGCTCCCTTCTCCAAAGGGCCACCGCGAAGCTGGTGAGGAGAGTACAGGGCACCAAATAGAGGAGAGCAGGCTGGCCCATCTGCATCAGTGCCAAGGCAACAAAGGTCACAAGAAGGCCTATGCCATATGCTGGAAGAAAACAAACCCAGCAAAAGACAGTTATTCAGATATAGCTTTGCTCAGGAACAGCTAAATAATTAGCTACAGGAACTCACAGGAACTTTTTTCAAGTAATATGTAAAACATCTCCAGAAGTTTTTCAGGTCTCTTTAGAGAAAAACATTATTTGTATCATGTAGACCTGGAATACTATAGTTTTTCTATTGATAATAACATGTGAAAGTAGTGTGATTGGCCTAGTCTATACTGTGCAATTACAAAATTAAGCAAAATAAATATATGAAATATTGTGCCTCATATTATATTTATTAATTCAGCAGATACAGACAAATAGTTTGACCATTATAATGTGCTTCTTCTTTGCGTTGCCTTTGGCTGTTTCTTACTATGCTGCCACACAGCTAAAAAAAAAATGGCAGTCTGCTCTAGGTCTAGGTATAGGTTTTTATTACTTTCTATTTAATTTCTGCATAAATGTAGCAAAATTTATTTAGTAGAACAGAAGAAGCTTGGATCTCATAATGTTATTATTTTAAATTACATTTGCAGGACAATGAAGTTAATCTAACTGATTTTTCTTCAGAAGGTGAAGAAAGGTATTGAGGGACTGGGGCATGTCTAGAGAAGGGAATGGAGCTGGGGAAGGGGCTGGGGCATACGCCTGAGAGAAGCAGCTGAGGGAGCTGTGAGGGCTCCGCCTGGAGAAAAGGAGGCTGGGGGGACCTTCTGGCTCTCTACAACTCCATGACAGGAGGGTGCAGTCAGGTGGGGGTCAGGCTCTGCTCCCAGGGAACAAGGGACAGGATGAGAGGAAATGGTCTCAGGTTCTGCCAGGGGAGATTTGGATTGGGTATTAGGCAGAACTTCCTCCCCAAAAGGGTTTCCCAGTCCAGGCACAGCTGCTCAGAGCAGTGGTGGAGTCCCTGTCCCTGAAGGGATTTAAAAGATGTGTGGATGCAGCACCTGGGGACAGGGTTAGTGGTGGGTTTGGCAGTTCTGGGTTAACAGCTGGACTTGATGATCTCAAAGAGCTTAGAATAATACAAAGTGATTAGAATAGTAACTCTTTACAGTTCTTGAAAATGTTTTTTGGGGGGGCATGTTCTGACTATTGAGAGCTCCTTATATCTAGTTAAAATATTTCTTACTGTGATTTAAGTCCATTGCCTCACATCTTATGTGCACACCTGTAAGAAAAGTCTCTCTTGTCCTCTCTGCAGTCTCCCATTAGGTAGCTGTGGACAGCAACAGAATCTCTTCTTTGCCTTCTCTTCTTTTACAACCCTGCACTCCAGCCCTCTGCCATCCTGACGGTCCCCACCGGATTTACTCTAGTACGTAAATGTCTGTCTGGCACCAGAGATCCTGGTTAAGACTCAGTCTTAAGTGACAAACTAAGAGCAATAATCACTCCTCTCATAACTGTGGACTCCATCTTGCTAACTCAGCCCTGTAGGTGGCTCATTTTCAGTGCTGCAATAGCACTGCTGACTCTTTATCTGTACAACATTTTCTTATTTCTGCAAACACATTTTGAAAGTACCAGATAAGACAACAATTTTGTTTAAGTATATATGAGAGGAAATGATTTGGAACATCGAAATAAAAGCATCTCTCTACCCCCGCTAGAAGTGTCCATAAACCTAGGTATTTTTTCAAAAGAATTTCTAAAGAAGTTGTCATGAAAATTTCTCATGAAATTTGCTGCAAGCATTGGAAGTCTTCACTAGAAGTGCATTGTATGAAAGACAACAGGAATTTGTCAGATCCTATTCATGACCAGTATTTAAGTTCATGGCACGTAACTGTGGATTTTACAAACTAAAGAAGAAAACTTACGTAGAGGAGCTATAATAACAAAAAAATTCCCTGCATCATAGGTCATGGATTTTTAGACTACACAAAAAGAACAAAGTCAAAGGATGATATCCCTGAACCTGAATTCTCAGGCACAATAAACTCAAAGATTCACAATCAAGAAAGCAGAATGAGTAGCTGAGCACATGTAAAGATAGTGTAGCTACAAGGGTTAGAGTGGGACCCTTGGCAGCAGTGACACCCTTATGCAAGGCAGCCGAGGCAGCTCAGGAAAACATCAGCTAGTTTGTTGACAAAAGATCTACCCTTGAGAGCACTTTGCTAAATATTTGTTTAATAATAAAAGGGGGAACAGGAGAAAAACCCTAAAGTATGGCATGCAAGACTGATGACATACTTTTAGAGTGAGCCACTCCTGCAGGTCTTGTGTTCAGGCAGCACTGTGGTACGTACCTATTGTGCAGGCTACAAAATAGACTCTGGATGACTGCACCTGAATATCAAATCTGTGGCAATAGGCTACCAGTAAGCCTAAGAAAGGAAAGAACAGTTACAATATGCTTTCAACCTAGTCATGCACTACATCATTAAAACAAAACCATCAAACCAGCTAGGAACTTTCAAGAATTTTTTTTTTCCCCTCAACACTTCCTTGGCACCCTGTGTTTAAGCACCATGACAGCACATCCAGGAGGCTGCACAACTGACAAACCGCTTATCTGGCGGCACAAGCCTAATGTATCAGAAGCACTACAGAAGTAAAATGAACAGCTACAAACATGCAGATCATAAATAAAAATTTCATCCCATCCCTACTAAACGTTTGTAAAAATACAGTGTTCACAAGAGCATGAGTAAGTTCAGCCCTTCAAGCTGCTATTGAAGACAATAGAATTTTACAGTTAATGACTCTGCCTGTTGCAGGCTGGGGGGAAGATGAGAGGGGACACTAACGGAGATGACAGAGTTCATATTTCCCAAAATACAAGAAAGTAAACAAATTATTTCTCAGAAGAAATCTGAAAGCCAGAAGGTGCACACCTTTTTCACCTACAGTGATGCCACGGATACTTCTACATCCTATCTGAAATCAAATTTGAGAGAAGGTGTGGTAGAAACATTGGATGTAGCATGACTAAAAAAATTAGGAAGGTTTGAGTGGTCAGTCATCTGTACTTAAACCATGTGCAAATGGACAAATAATTTCCTCTACCACCACACTCTTAAAGATGCTTTATAGAATAGAATCAGTTGCTAAATCAACTCCTGCAATTTCTCTACGTTTCTTGACATCACTGCATGTGAAACTGAACTGTAAGATTAATGTGCATTTTTCTTGTTGAAAAGGTGAACAGTGCACAGAAAAACCCTATACTTAAAATTTACCAGGTTTATAGTAGTCAAATCAAACCTACCACTTGAAGCAGAAGTACAAGAGGAATAAACTAATATGACAATGCAACAAGTAAAATTTTTAACATGCTAAACCATACCTGGAACTAAAATGTCTCCAAATCCTAGGAGAGAAAAAGGCCTGTCACATAGAGCCAATGGTGAGGAATTCAGTCGTGGAACCTTCAGGACCATTGGGAGCTTGGAATGAAAGAGACATGTCTGATGAAAAGCATAATGACATTACCTACCAGAACTTGCTCCTGTTGTACTCAAACTGCAGGCTTCAAATACAGCAAATGTATTTTTTATACATTCATTACACACAATATTACTGACAACTAACAAAATGCATTTAAGATAGGAGTGATGAAATCCTTTCTAAATACTATACTACAAAGTCCTCACATACCATAGGGTATCAACTCTGCTTTAACTGCAGGTATGTAAAAAATTTAGGTAATCTGCTACATGCGTAAGAAATAACCATTTATATAGTTCATTCACCTGGGTGCAATAAAAGTCTCAAAAGAGCAAGACAAATAATTTTAAAAAGTAATTTTCCAAATCACTTTAAAGACTTGCCCGCCCCCAGTATTCTCATTTATTATATAATTTGCAAAGTTGAGGCAGAGTATGCCACGGTCCATTGCAAACCTGTACTCTCTTTATTACAGTACATTACAGAAACTTTATTTTCTTTTTTCTTTTCTTATATTAGTGCCAAAATAATTTTATCTATTTAAATAATTTTACCTTTCATTATTGTTTTATACAATTAATTCTGTGCATAAAGTTGAAACCAAAGGGGTACTAAAGGGGTACAGGAGAGATGAACAGAAGAAGTCAAAGAAATTAGTATGGACTATCTGGATTGATCCATGTCCTGCAAACAACTATTTTCTTTGCTATTTTCCCATGTGACACTATTACATTCATTGCTGAAATAGATCAAATTAATCTTACATTAACAAAATCAGGTTTTCCTACAGATTAATTTTTTTTTTTGCTCACTGTATCTCACCGTCTCCTACATCTCACAGACTTTACTCCCTGAGTCAGCCACATTATGTATGTTCATGCAATTGGCTGCTGTCCAACGGTGCAAACCCACTGAACACTGACTTCGGTCTTCTTCTGTCTCCAGTTTGTGTTTCTCTCCTTTACCTACAGCCTCAGCTTTTCATAATGCAAATGTCAAAAAAGGGAGGATGGGGAAGAGACAGACTGATTATATGTTGTATCTCTTTAGGAAAAGATGCTTATTCTTAATTAGCAGTAAGTTAATATTTACAGATGAGGCCATGTTTTTGTGAAGCTGAGCCAATGAGCTTTCTTACATCGAAACCCTGTCAAAGAAAGATAAAGGAAAACCAAAGCTGGTGGGATGAACCACTACAAGTCTGCTTTGCCCCATCAGAATAAACATTCAGGAGCAGTTATTCCCACATTAAGTTCTTTTCAGACTGGCATCTCCATTTCAGCTTTGTGGTCTTGAATTTTAGAGAAGTCAGAAGTGTAATAGCTGAAAATCAGTGCCAGATTTTCAGACTATAAGCCGTACCTTTTCATGAGTGGCAGAATCAGATGGGCCTGCAGCTACCTCCACCATTATACTCTCCCCAGTCTAAAGAAAAAAATGGGAAAACTGTAAATCAGCACTTCACTCAGCAGCTCTGGGATCATTTAGGAACACAAGTCATTACACACTGCTTTGTGGGCAGCAGGCAATAGAGAAGCACTTTACTTACCTTTGTTAGAAAAGGTGTGATAAATACAAAGAATACATCATACACAAAAAGAACCAGGAGAAGTAAGGTACAACCCTGAAGGAAGGAAAAAGATGTTCGGTATTTACACACTATGCATTAGCAAACAGCAAAGAATTAATAAGTAGAAGGCTATTCAAGGAAAAAGCTAACAAAGACTAAAACTAGTAATCCATATATTTTTCTTAATTCCTAAATATTTTAGATGGAGGAATAGGGTCTTACATGCACCATATAAAGTAATTCTTAAACACAAAATTACATGTTAGTGCCCAAAATTCTTTATCATGTAGAATCTGGAAATGGTGTCATTTCAATTTGCTGGGAAATACGAAGAAGCTCTGCACTGGAGGATGCCAGGCATAGCTTGAAGCACTCTACACCCATGTACTGCCAGTCTATACAGACTTATAGGTGAAGATAATTTGAAACAAGAGTATGAAGAGCTGCTTGCGGGGCAACTAAATGACTAATACTGATTTTTGTCTTAGGATACTGACTAAGCTCAGAAAGATTTGAAAAAACACTAGACTAATCCATTAGTTGTATGTCAATTTGAAAACCAAAAAAACCAAACCAATCAAAACAAAACAACAACCCCCAAAAACCTCCAAAACAACAAAAGAAATCCAAACAAACAAAAAAACCCCAAAACAAAAAAAACCAAAAACAAACAAAAAAACCAACAAAAAACCCACAAAACACCCCAACAAACAAAAATAACCAAACAAACCACCCCCCCAAAGACAAAACAAAAATCCAAACCCCAAACCCATAAATAAACGGGTGGTGTGTGATTTACTAGTGAACATTCTACAGAACAATCACATGCCACTTACTGGTCTACATTATACTCATTACATCCCTTTTCCAAGCTGCATATAAATGGGAGCACTTATAATTCCATTATAAGTGACTCCTCTGTTCAAACACACATGCAAACATCGTCTCTTTACACCTGTTTAACTTTCATACCTTAAAAGTAGGGAGGCGAATCGTTTTCAACATGTAAAGACAGAAAGCAATTCCTAAAGCATCTTGCAGAACCCAGGCCCACCTTAAAAAGAGGAGAGTAACATTTTTGTAGGAAATGGCAGGAAAAGCAGACCAAACCTTGTCCTCGCTAAGGACCTGCTTGGGACAAAAAAATAGCCTTTATTCAAAGTACTTGCTTGAAATCGACATTGCTCTCAGCATGAATTCACAAATGGGAAGTTGCTCTTCATCAACCTGATAACCCTCCACAAAGAAGTGCCTGGGAGATGAGGGAAGAAGAGTGCAATAGCATCCAGCTAGACTTCATCAAGGCTTTCCACTGACAGTGCTCCATAAAATCCTCACAGAGAAACTGATGAAGTACAGGTTGAATGAGCAGTGAGGCAGCTGGAAAACTGGCTGAATGAGGTTACCGGATACCAAAAGGAGAAGTTCTGGGGTCCTTCGTCCTGTGTATAGGTGTGCACCCTCGTGTGCTGAGGCAAATGTAGTTGGGCCTGTTTCTCAATTGTGTTTTGCAAGTTGAAGTGCTCTTTGCTTTACTCAGTTGCTAGGGTCAAAGAGGAGTAGAATCTGAGAAAAACAACACTAAGGTTTCCCTAGAATTGCTAGGGTCTAGGTGCAATGAGAGCTGATGCTGTTGGGTCAACAGCTGTGCACTTGCTGATGGAGCTTTGTGCAGGAGACACTCAGGCCCACTCCAAGCTCTGAGGCAGAAAATGGATTTTCTAGTCCTAAATACTGTAGGTTGGAACATCTCTATAGTACTTTTGTACTCCTCAGTCTGACACTTATCTCTCTAAAAGTTGTTTCAGAGTTGATGATTCCTGGATTTGAGTTCTGTCGTTGAATGATCCACATAGAACACAGATCCCACAAAAGCAGTAACATGCATTCAAAGCACAAGTCAGACATCTTTGATATCACCACAGAAACACAAGCCAGCATTTCAGTTCCAATACTGAACCCCCGACAGAGGAACCAAGAAGATGAACACATCCTGTGTACATAGGGAAATTGGAATATCTGGGAGTGAGGTAAGAGGAAAAAAACCCCAAACAAATACCAAAACACAACACTCCATAAAAAATCCATCCCTAACAAAAGTGCTAAGAACATGCTACAATTAGGTACCACAGCAACACTGGGTGTAGAGAATTATTGACTCATACAAGAAAGTTGGGAGAAACTAAAGATCTGACAATCTTACCAGTTCTTATTCTCATGAAGTAAATTAGACAACTTGTGTTCAACTTCCCATACCACTTCTGAAAAGCTGTCTTAAGTCAAAGAAATCAGAATACTGACTGGGACTCACAGAAATTCAAGCTTAACAAGAGACAGTTTTCTGTAATTTAAACGAACAAGAAAAAATGAAGTACATAAGGATTAAGAACTAAGAATTTCTGCCTGTCTCTACTTTTTTTCCTGTCACTCCTAAATTCTGGACACATGTAGACTTCTAAGGATGTCAGTTACTTATACTATAAAGCATATTACAATTTTTAGCACAGAAACTAAAATATGCACTTACTGATCTTCATTTCTGAAGATTCCCCAGACTATGCTGACAGCGATACAAAATACTGCCAAGAGCAACATCCGGACCTGGGGACGCTTGTGAAAATAAGGCAAATTGTTGTCTGGGATTCTGAAAAAGAAACACACCAAAGCTACAGCTGTCTTTGTAGACACCCTCTTCCTTTATAAACATTTTGAAGCATGAAGCCACCTTTCGAACCCCACACCTATTGAACAATATAAAAACGTAAGTTTCCCTATTAAAATTTTGAAAGTTGCCACATACCGGCACTTTCCCAAGGGGAATCTTCTTACAAAGGGAGACAGACAACTGTAAAGACCAATCGAGGCAGCCAGGCAGAATATTCCTATGATAACATAGACTGAGGGAAAAAAAGTATTAAGTCCAAGTAGGATAAAGCAAGAGATGCTTTTTTTCATATCCTGGCTAAATAAAGAACAGACAGTAAATAAGACTAAACGAGAAATAAGGCTTACATTTCAATGGTGAAAGGCAAATTCAGAGACTTCAAATGACTGTTGATTAGATTCATGCTCTTTAAGTATCTAATTCTAGCTCCTTTTACTCAGGTGTACTTTATGCAATACCTACTTCAGCAAATCAAAACCTCTATACTAATCTTCTTAAAATAAGTCATAAGCCTGAAAGGCAACTTATGGTGGAAGCATTTCTTTTCTCTTTATGAGTACACAGGAGCATTATAAGGGAATATTAAAATCACTCAGTAGCAAAAGGAATTACTATAGATGGGATTTACGTTTCACTACTTCCTCAGAAATATGAAAATGGAAGTTCCAGTACATTAGGCCCTCATGCTTCTTTTGTCAATCTGATAAGTGATCAATAGAAAATTACCATATTTATAAAGATAAAAAAAATTGATCCTTGATCTTGACTTCAAATTGAACAATAATAGAGAGAAAAGAATAGGTCTGAAAACACCTTTAACAAAAATAAAAGGGGGAAGATGCTAAGTCTGTATCTACTTAATAAGCTTCAATGTTTGAAAGAAGCTTTATGACCAACCTCACAAAAAGAAGGTATAGAAATCTACTCAGTGAGTTTTCTTACAGTATTTTAAATCACATTGGGATGAAGACACACGAAGAGAGATACTTCATTACTATTTTCATAATAAACTGTTCTTTAAACGACGACAGCCTTGTGATATTGAAGATGTATCAATACAAATACAACCTTAAGAGTACCTAAGTGGTCATAGAAGAAATAAAGGAGGATGAGCATTGAGCAGCACATCACTACAAACACACAGATCATTATGGGAGTCACATCCACTGTTTCATCATCATGTTTCTCTGCCCCATCATCACGCTTGTGCTTCATGTACCTCCTGAAAGAGTAACATGGCTACCATCAGTTCATTCCTTCTGCAACAAAATACACAAGGATGCTGAATCTTCAGTGAAAAACACGAGTTGAAAACACCTCACACCAACTCCAGCTTTGATTCCCACTCAAGCCAGCAGAACACCAGATTTCCCATGGCTGTATGAACATCAGCTATAACACAATGCATAAACCAGTAACTGCTGCATTAACTTTATCTAGAATACTATTTCACTCACTAAAAACTCAACTGAATCCTGAACATTACCACAGAATAATTTGCTGACTTCAGAAGAAATCCTTAAGTCAGCTTGTGTATATAAAGTAAAAGTGGCACAATGACCTCCTTCTCCAAACTGCATTTGCTGACAAAAAGTAACCATAAAATTTCATTTAAATGGTAACAAACATAGCATATGTTAGCCATCTAATCAATTGGTTCACCCTATATCAGTAAAAGCAAATTTTATTCTTCTTTTTACAAAGTATTTTTGTGGAGAATTTTTGCAAAAGCCCAAACAGGAAGCCTATTACTTTATCATTTTCTTTCTGAGCTTTTCAAATGTTTGGCCTTTTGACGTGGCAAAATACTAAAATGCTAATGATTTTCTATAGTGACGAAATCAATGCAAGGCTTAGGGCCTTTCAAACATCACATCAGCATTTTCCCATTCTGCCCACACAGTCTCCTAACCTCACAAGCAGAGCTGCCAGGTGACCCTTATATAAACACCATCTTTTTATTTCTTCTTTTTGTTTTGGTGAAAAACACAGGAAAACTGCTACACTGCATTCAGTTACTCACTTTTTCACATCTCTGCTTCCTGCCCAGTAGCCTCCAATTGCAACAGTCCCCACAGCCATGACGAAGATAATCACCATGTTATAGTCCAGCACGGGCTCATTTGGCGCATACATTGCTCCTTTCACTGAGCTGCCAAAACTCTGTGGAGGTAAACACAAGTTATGAAGGACATCCAAAAAGCTTCCTTTGCAAAGGTTCACTTATTTAATTTTCACTACGCAAGCTCAGAATCAGGCTTTATTAAAAACATGAAGAACCATCTTCTATTAGTGATACGTATTTCCAGCACCAGGTTCTATTTTGATTTTATTTCAAAAATGAGGAATAACCTCCCAAGAGATTTTTTTCCCCAAAACACAATAATGCAATATTCATGAGTACACTCTCTACATATTCAAAGCTCTTAAGTTGGACATAATACTGTTGAGCAGTGACTCATTTACATGAGATAATATAAATGAGAGCTTTTCGTATCGAGTTTACCTTGCCAATATCTAACATATCAGTATAGCTGAGCAGAGCCACAGGAATATCAATCTCTTCATACTGAGTCCTATTACCTCCAGGAGGAACCTGAAAGACAGTTCAGACCAGGTAAGAATGTATTTATCTCTGCAAGTACTTCTACTCCTTCAAAAGGATTAAAGTTGCAAGTTCTGTTCCTGCTAATTTGAAAAATATTCTAGAAGGGGACTTAATGACAGCAACTACTCAAAAGTTGAAATATATGCCTGTTCCCAGTAAAACAGAAGTCACGTAAGACTGTAACAGCATAATGCAGCAACCAAATTTCAAGCAGTATCTTTGGCACATCTGGGTCATGGATTTATAACTGATGTGTGCCTCTAGTATTGACCAGGACTCAAACCTACTCATTTTATTTTCAAAACTACTAATTTTACAAAATACATGCTGTTGATGCTCCAGCTGAATCTAAAGCACTAGATTCAGTGTGGTAGTATGATGGAGTCACAAAACAACCTCATCCTTTGACTCCAATATTTCATTTGGAATAAGGGTGATTCTGAGCCCTTAACTTGAACGTCATATGAGCTCCATGCAGACTCTTCCTACTTGAGAGCCTCTTGTTTCATTCATTCTTCCTTCAGATGTATGACTTCCACACATAAATATGCAATGTATGAACATGCAGGAACACACATGCATTATTTATTTTAAAGAGAACATCAAAAGCCAGCAGTGTGCACCAAAGACAACATTTAGCATCAGAGGAGTATCAGCAGCATAGAAAGATAAAAAGAGACTTACCAGTCTCTCTCTACTAACAATCAGCAGCCCACGAGCTCCATTTATCTGAGCAAGCCTCACTTTCTCATAGAAGGTGCAATTTCCTCGCATCACCATGGGGATTTGATTATTAAATCCCCCATCAGGTACATCAGAAGGAGAACACAAAACAGATGCTGTCTGATCCTGCAGTTGCAAGAGTGACTGAAAAAAAGAAATTAGTTAAATACATATATATAACATGACAAAAGAAGTCAAGAGCAGAAGTCAGAGTTTCTAAATGGTAATTTAAAACTTTCAAGTGATGGAGTGGTATTCTCAGAGGAACATGAAAGCTGAAACAGTGCTGCCCTCTCTATGGCATAGGGTCCTGCCCTGCTTCACTTATTGTACAGAATTCTGCTGGTAATAGAATTTGGGATATGATCTCCAGTTGCATTTGTCTTCTTCAGTATTGTTGCTGTTCTGATGCACACAGCCAAGATATGGGAGGAGTACAGCAAAGTTTTATCTTTGCTGGGGTGGCAGAGTGGCAGGCTGGGATGATGGAGGGTATGAACAGCTAGAAATCAAAACACAGGCTGGGGAAAAGTACAAAAGCATAGGCAATAAAAACAAACTTCCATGCTGAAACTTACTGTATCCAGTGAGCTGAGATTTTGCATCTCAAATACTTGAATACTGGAATCTAAGCTATTTCTCTCACCACTTGCAATCCAGAGATGTTGCAAGCCTGCCCCAATTCCTTAGTTTTGGCCCTCCTCAGACCCAAAGACATCTTATCTGGTGTGTTTCAACAGGAACATCCCAAAGACACTTCAAAGTTTTAGAAATAACACTGGCACAAATTGTTCCTTGCAAAATCTAAACAAACACCAGCATCTCTACCCAGTTGTATTTTCAAGTCACCTGAAAACTGCAATTATCTACCAAATAACCAAGCTATGCTAAGAGAAGCAGGTCCCAGCCCTTGCTGAGGTGAGCTGTTAGATTTGAGAAGAGTGAAGGTAAAGTTTTAACCTGACAAAAATGACAAGGTGGAACACTTTGTATTAGAAATCCACAGCTATATGATTAACAATACCTGTGTAACAGCCTCTACTGTTTCAGGGAGGAAAGGGAAGTGTCAGGCTGCGCTTCAACCTTATTCAGAAAACTTCTGTCTCCAACCTGACCTCTAGAGACAGTGAAATGCTCCCACTCACACTTCCTGGTTGCTCAAGTTTCAGGTAAGCTTATCCCTCTATCAGAGCACAACACCAATGCAGAGTGAGCTCAGAGTGCTGCACTGCATTGCCTCAGTTAATGGATTGTACTGAGGGAGCACTGAAGAAGGAGGAGCAAGAATGTGAAAGAAGGGAAAAGCAGGAAAGAACAAAGGAAGGAGACAGGGATAGGCAAGGGATATAGCATACACTATCCAAGTGTCTGTGCAAGCTATTCTGGACTATTATTGGCTCCTGCAGAGCTACTGAGAAATGACTCCAGTACGTTTTTATGAGACTGATTTAAACAAGATGCCTACAGTACAGTCCTCAACTCTCATAAATACTACAGTCAGTCATGCACGTGCTGATTCACATTACACAGTCAGGGCAAGTGCAAGAGTTTATCAGCTGAGTCTATACAAGGCAAAGGCAATTACTGGTGAATCTAGGGACTAATCTGCAGTTGCAATAAACCCATCAGAAGTAACTGAGACTTGCCTATACATTGATAAGGAACTCTAATAATTCTGTGAGACACTCAACTGGCTGAATAAAATTAACCAAGTATCAGTCAACTACATCTTCCCCTATTAGTCGCTCATTCAAAGTGTATTTGCTGATTTCATCATTCAATAACTTTTTCTCACAGAAAAGAGTGAAGAATTGACTCAATTTTCAGCTCATACAGCTTTGGATAATACAGCAAAAGCATGACACAGTTTATGACTACTTAATCTTACACCTGAACCACTGAGAATGCCCTAAAGGCCACAGTTCAGTATATAAGAAAAGCCATGTGGTATCTTGTATCATGCTGATGTACAAAAATTCCTTTGCAAGCCCAGGTATGTGCCATTTTAATTTCATTAATCACATCATTGAAAAGGAAGATTTTTTATTTTGAACCAGCAATAGTCATTACCTCTGCACAACACCTGGAAATGGATATTGCCCCCTTAGCACTGCCTAGAGTGATCTTTACAGATAAGTATTTTCTAAGCAGAGCAAACAAAGCAGTTGCTTCAAATTCTGCTAATCTAAGTAAGAAATTAGAAGTTTCCTTGTAACAAAGGCATTTTTAATACATTCTTTTGTTATTGGTTAGCTAGGTACTTACAGCTTTACCCAGATCATGTGGCAAATGGGCCCACTGAGAGTTGAAGAGAATACAGTAGTCTTTGCCTTTGCTGCTCCCCTTCTCTGAAAGGACATGTACCATCCCATACTCACAGTACACCTGGAAATGTAACAAAAGTTTCACAAGAATTTTAGGTTACATAAAGTATCAGAAGTGATGGGGGTAACTTGCTTTGCGCTTTTAAAGAAAAACAAGTCTACTAAGTTTCTGTATCTGTGCAGGGAGTACAATGGAATTTGTTATTATTTCCATCATGCCTCAAAGAAAAACTTCAGATACATTAGGCAGATTCCCTCCTACACAGCAACTGGTCAAAGAATCAAATGAAATCATATTAGATATGTTTAAAGAAAAAAACAACAACCCAACAAACCAAAAAGCCCACCTCAAACACAGCTAGACTGTTGCACATATGTATATAACCAGAGCAAAGGAAAGAAGCTGGACCATTGCAGAACAGAGATGAGACTTGGAGAACTGTGTTCAGTTCTGGGGCTCCCAACAGCAGCAGGAGCTGGAGCTGCTGGAGCCAGTCCAGAGGAGGCCACGGAGATGCTGCAAGGGCTGGAGCCCCTCTGCTCTGGGGCCAGGCTGGGAGAGCTGGGGGTGCTCAGCTGGAGAGGAGAAGGCTCCAGGGAGAGCTCAGAGCCCCTGGCAGGGCCTGAAGGGGCTCCAGGAGAGCTGGAGAGGGACTGGGGACAACATTCTGGAATGACAAGACAAGGGGGAATGGCTTCCCACTGCCAGAGGGCAGGGACAGATGGGATATTGGGAAGGAATTGCTCCCTGTGAGGGTGGTGAGGCCCTGGCACAGGGTGCCCAGAGCAGCTGTGGCTGCCCCTGGATCCCTGGAAGTGTTCAAGGCCAGGCTGGACATGGCTTTGAACAGCCTGGTCTAGCCCACCCCATGCCAAGGGCCTGGAACTAGATGATCTCGAAGGTCCCTTCCCAGTCAAACCATCCTATGATTCTGTGAGTAAGACACCAGCTCCTGAAAGTACAGCCTGAAGTAATGATCAATTCTAGACACACATCACTCCTAAACTCAACCTTGGACACCTTTGCTGAAGATGTTGCAAGACCCACAGCTGCAGCAGATTTTTTTCTGTCCTAGGTAGCACATGTAGACTCTCAAGTCTACCTACTGCATTTACTTACCACCGCTTCAACGACCAGTTGTCACTGTTATCAAAACTCCAACAATATCTGCTATAAGTACTGTAGATTACATATGTAACATTTAAAATTAGAGGCCTGTCCTGGTATGGCTGGGATGGAGTTAATTTTCTTCATAGCAGCTGGTATGGTGTAGTGTTTTAGATTTGTGCTTAAAACAATGCTGATAATAAACTAATGTTTTAGCTATTGCTGAACAACGTGCAGTGTCAAGGCCTTCTCCATTTCTCACTCTGTTCACCCAGTGAACAGATGCCCAAGAGGTTGGAAGGGGTCACAACCAGGCATATGATTAAACAAAGAATATTCAGTACCCATAGAAGATCACATTCATTTTTATAAGGAGGTTAGCTATCTTTTGCATCATGTACCTGTTGAATTTTCCTGAAGAACTCCTGGAAACTGAGATAACAGAACCCAGATCTTACAGCAATGTGGAGAAAGAGAACAAGGACTAGAGACAAAAATAAACATTGATACATGCAGCAGATCCACCAGTTTTAGACATTTCAGTTGTGATACACAGTATGTAACCTGCTTGCTCTGCTCACACTACATCTAACTGCAAGATGTGCTGATTTTAACACAGGTATTTTCACCTTCCCATCCATGCAAGATTATATAGATCAAACACAGTACTTTCCTTGTTGTTTTGGTTATGTCAGATTGTACCAGGCCATATCTCAGAAAACCTGAAAGACCTGGGGCCTGGCATAGGGTGACTGGCCAAAACAAGTAGGTACTAGCAAACACTTCCTGAACACAGACTTTTTCACAAATTTTCTTATTCTTCATTATGAGCTCTGTTCTTTTAAATGTCTACTCCTTCCCTTCCCTGCATATTTTGACACAATTTTGTGAGTACAAGGTATATTCACCATCTTCCAACCAAAAAGCTGAACCAGAATCACCTACAAGATTATATATATATATATATCCTGCAAAATAAAGTACTTTTGTGGAGTTGATACAGTTGTCTGCCTGTACACCAAGTCCTAGCAGATATTTACCCAGGGAATGGGAAAGCAGGAATACAAACAAAGCAACAGTGGAAGTATGTGCAACTTCCCCACCACTAGTGGTGGTTTAACTCTAATTTAACTCAAATTAGTGGTGACTTCATTTTCATATTAACTGAGCCAAAATAATTGTAAATCCTCCCTGACCTTGGAAACAGTTGAAGAAACACAAAGTCTGTCATGAGGTCTGTTCTTACTGTTCTAAGGACTGTGAAACAAATCCTTGTGGCCATTTCTAAGTGGCCACCAGGTCCCTTGCAATGCTTCTCTCCCTGACAAGAAGCTCTTGTCCTCGCTGGAACAAGAAGGCACACAGAGCATCACATTAACAATCAGCCATCAATCTCTACAGGACACTTCTGTGCTCCTCAGGGCAGCAACACTGGGATTGCAGGCTGTGTCTCAGGAGGACTATCAGGCCCCAGCTCCACTCACTGAACAAGTGTCAGTTAAGAACTCTTTCCTTTATACAAAATACTGAACACCAGCTCCTTAGTGCGAAGTCTGCTCATACGCATTCTGTGACCATCTGGTCAGGTTTGAACATCAACACATTAAGAATTCAATTTAAGTTTAAGATCTGAACAGATGCTGCAAAAAGATTTTAATGTTTCAGATAAAAAGACATTAAGATACAAAAGAAATTATCAGAAAGGAGGACAAAATCTACCTTTTAAAATGTAATTCAATTATACAAATCCAGATCAACGCTTTTTTTTTGAAGGAGAGTTGCTGATCTTCACTTGCTGCTTCAGAGCCTCACAGTGCTCTTACAGAGCAATTTCAATTTCAAGTGGTGCTGTCTGGTAATATATTATAAAAGGACAATGATGATAGCAAATGTAAATCATATCTGTATTTTACCTTCATACAAGCTATTAGGCAGTCAGGAAAAAAGTGACCACATAGTAAATGTGGCAGTCTCAAAATACTATTTCAGCCCAGTGATTCGGAAATCCAGTGCTTAGGAATACCAAACACTGTTAACATAACTGGATTCTTCCTATTATCATTTTTGTGTTCCAAGAGCATTTGTTTCCTATTGTAAGGGGAAGTTTCTTCATTTTGAGGACACTCACTAATCCTTACTAGCACTTAGCACTTGGAAGTTTGTTTAAAAACATAAATAAAACATCTGAAACACGTACAATAATTGATCTGGTTCTCATCTGAACTAGTTACGCATTTGGTTTCTGGTGGAACCTTGTCATTCATTAGTGACCGGATGTCTTGGGGTGATTTTATGCTTATACTCTACTCCTGATTGTCTGCTTTATGCCCAGAAATGGATGCTGTAGCTTTAGCTGGGTCTGGGGGAAGGGTGGGAGCTGGGGGAAGACTGGCAGGGGCTTTCTTCAAGCCCTCACTCCCGGCGCGCTCGGGGCGAGGTGCGGATGAGTTCCCTGGTTGCTTTTAGCTAGCTTGGCTCTTGTTAGCTGAGGCGAGAAGTTTTTTCCGGGATTGCAACAGCAATCCTCCGGCAGCTTGTGTTGTTTCCTCTGGAACTGCTCGGCTTAGCTTTGGTCCGAAAATCAGACCATTGCAGGGAGCTGGTCAGTGCAGCACCCCACCTTAGCCCAGACCTCGGGAAAAGCTGAACCACCACAAGAAAGAACTCTAAATCCACCAGCTTTCTCTGCAGCGAGGAGACCAACATCAGAGCTCACCAGGCTCCCGTTTTCCTTTCCACCATCTTGTTCCGTCTCTCCGTGTGGCAGACATTTTTCTTTCCTTCCCCTGGCATTTTGGATTTGTTTATTTTGCTGTGGGTGGGTGCATGTGTACATGTGTGGGTAAGGTTCTGCAGGTTCAATATCTAACTATTTATTAATTTTTTTTTTTTTGGTGTCTTGGGGGCACTTTTTTAGTCAAATAAACAGCCGTCTCTTTTTCACTTTCACCTACCAATATTCATTTCATGTCAGCAGGAAGGGATTGCTAAAACCCCTTTTCTTAGAGGAAACACTCATTCCAGAGCATTTTCCCCCAAAACTTGTCTCTAAACTGAGACACCCCAGGACACAGGATGAGGACAGACCATCAGTTCAAAACCAGCAGCAGGTTCAAAAAAAAAACCAAAACCAACCAACCAAAAACCCCTCAAACCAAACAAACAAACCCCCACCAACCAGCTTATCTTTCTACCATTCCCCTTTGTGTCATACTCTACCCACATACCCAACTCCTTCCTTTCCATTCTTCTTTCTCTCTTTCTCCTGTCCAGCACTCAAAACTGAAGTCATTGACTGAAGACGTTTAATTGCTCTACTGCTCTGATTTAGCTTTCCACAAGGAAATCACTTTGTGCCCACCAGAACTGATGAAACCTTCTTCTGGGGACAAGTACAATGTCATATCCTTAACCATCACTGCTACTAATTAGAAAGTTGTGACAGACTAGTTTGCCAACATCTAGTTTAACATTCATAAGCTAAACACACCAATTATTTGATAATTATGAAGTTACACTCTTACGAATACACATCACGTGTCTTTCTCTTCATGTAGCAGCCAAGGAACAAGATGCTAAAGATGACGGGAGTCAGCAACGTCGTATCTTCACACCACTGTTTAAAAATCCATTAAAAGAATCCATCACTCCTATTTCTCCCTCTTTATTTCAAACCCTACTACACAAAAGTTACCATGCACTCCTAGGAGACAGGGTAAAAAGATGTTTTTTGGAGCACTTCTAAGAATCACAGAATGGTCTGGGTTGGAAGGGGCCTTTTAAAGGTCACCTCAACTAAACCCCTGGCAATGGGCTGGAAAATCTTCAACCTGACCTTGAATACTTTCAGGGACAGGGCAGCCACGACCTCTCTGGACAATCTGTGCCAGAGTTTTACCAACTGCATTGTAAAATCGCTCTTTAGCACACACAGCGTGCCCAAAGGCCATGATGGCATTCTGCTGCAAGATGTCAGCAAAGCAGTAAAGAAACATAATTGTAAAAATATACAGGAGGTAGACATTTTTGTATTTAGCCCTTCTGCATTTAAATGGTCTTTGTTAATGCATGCAGCAACCTTCTCCCTTTTTTATAACATTACTGTTCACTAAGTCCTCTAGAACCAATGACATTTGTCCTGCAGCATGCTGATACAGGAGGTCACACTGATGAGCTCAGTGCAGATTAAAGCCACTTGAGCACAGGGCAAGTTTCCAAGACACCTGTGGAGAAAGGGAGGTGCTATTGTTCGTATGCTGTGAGGAAATACAAACTCAACTACCTGCCCTAGTGGACTTGTTCATTCATATCTCAGGTATCCAACCCTAGCACCTACACTGCTTTCAACAGAAGGACGTCGTTTAGAAAAGTAACCTGTACTTATTATCTTGAGTTTGACTTCAAGAATAAGAAGCAACAGAGATGCAAATACAGTCACACACAAAAGACAAGAACAAAAGAGCATTCCCTTCTTATTGTATATGGTCTGACAAGGCTTAGATAAGCAAACAAAACATGGAGTATCTCAGTTTTGAATATTACATGTACAACTCTCTCCAAAATCTTCAGGCAGTTTTGCAGGAGCTAACTCCTGTAATTGAACAGCTTTATGCATTTGGGAAACAATCAAGCTGTACAGTTAGAAGTTTTACATCTATAAGACATATGGCACACATCTTTAAAACGAGAGTAAGTACAGGGTGTGTTGCTACATTTCTGTGGAGATAACCATTACTGGAACTCAGGAGTAATCCCTACAAGGCACCCTGGAGACAGTTATACACAATTTTGCTTTCTGAGCTACTTAATGGATGTTCTTCAAAGAAATATTAAGGGAGTAAAAGGTTCCTAATGTGAAGTGCTCAAAACATTTTAGAAGCTATGTAAATTTGTGTGCCAATATATTCTGTGCCAAAAGACAAATAAAAATCAAGCATGAAAGGAATTAAAGGCAATATGAGCAGGGTTAAAAGCAGAAGAGGGAACAGAGAGTTTTAGAAATTCTGTGGAGAATATAATCTCTGGATAATGTGGATAAACTGACATTTTCACAAGGCAATTATCACTCAGAATCAAAGCACAGTTCTGAAGTCTGTTAACAGCCACGACGTTTGTTTATCTGTTTTGATGCTAGCAGTTTTGTTTGTATTCATGTCAGCAGGTATGAGACAACAAAAGTTCAAAGCAGTGCTGCTGATGCACTGGCATGCTGGCAACATTTATGATGATTCTTAATTCCTAGAGACCACTTCATATCCTAGATTAACCCAGGAGAAAACGTCCCCTCCTGTGCAGATCCTATACAATGTTCTTACAATCCCAAAAGCTCTTTTCCAAGTGTTTGGAGACCATGGCCAGCCTTTTTCAAATACAGAAAAACAAAAGCTGCTGTGACAATAAAGGTATATTACTGTTTCTTACTGATCCTATGTCTTAGAAAGCACAGAACAGTGTATAATTAACACAAAAAGAAGTGTTTTCTTATAAAGCTGCAAAACTGGAAAAGGTTTTCCACAACAGAAGTGTAAAGTCTGGGGGCAGAGCTTAACAGGTAAACAAATAAATCTAGTGTTTATGGCATTAGAAGGGCATACGTGTTGGCTCTGAACCTCATCAGGGCCTTCCACAGATTGATGCATGAAAGAGCAGAATACTCCCCAGTTTTTCTGCTGTGCAAGTTTTTTTGGGTGAATTAACATAGCTCAGAGACAAGCACTGGGACTTTCAAGTAAAATGATGGAAGAAGGTGGAGAAGAAGAATTCAGCTCACCCATATTTCAAGAAACTCCAGTGTGAGTGACTGAGCCAACCTAATGTCTGTCTTGTTTGTTCCTCCCTGCCTCTGGCCCCACACTCACCTGGATGTCTCACACACTTTTTCCACTTTCAGTAGCTCTATTGACTGACTTGGTCACCGAATATCAGAGAGATTTCACAGATACTGGAACTATGTTCCTTGAAGAGGGAACAAATGAGCTATCCTACTCTTACAGTAGGTACCATGTACCATGTGAGAGTTCCCAGGAGCTGGAGTCATTCTTTCCCATGAATTGCACCAATCCATCTGGAGACTAGCAACAGCGGACAGCAAAGCCGCACAGAAATAATAAAACACTCCTTCAACAAACACTGTACAGTGCAGAGGGCTACTTATTCATAATGCAATAATTCCAGGAGACTAAATTGCCAACCACCACCTTAATCCAGAATTTCAGACAATTTTTTCAATTTTCTTTGGACCCATATAATGGAGTGCCCTGATTTAAAACACAAACCCATCACCTCAATTCAACATATTCTGCTGAAAGCTGCTATATGAAGGCCAGCTAGATACAACACACTCTCTGCAGACCATGTTACTACGTTCCTCATGAGTCAAGGCTCATGTGTATCTGCTGTTGTTACAGGACAACTGAGAGGTAACAGTGCCAGGAAGGAATGGGAAAGTAAATGAAATGTGAGAACTCAAATACCGAAGCAAGATCTAAGTGCAGATTGTACTTGGATCTAGAAGATCACACCCCTCTTTACGTGTTCCGAGATGAGAACCCAGATTTAGAAGAGCCATGTTTCAGTAGCCAAGCTGATCCTTCTCCCTAAATCAGAATATAGAAGGGAATGCGGACAGTACCTCCTCTTGTCCCAGGAAAAACAAACAAACAAAAAATTATTATTACTCTGTTTCAAGGAGGGAGACAAAGGTATATACTCATGAGCATTAGGGCAAGAGTAAGGCATTGATAATGAGTACAGCTGGTGCACAGCAAATGCACACAGCAGCTCCTGACAAGAGCTGTCAGTTCTGTCCCTTGGAATAACTCCAGCCATCAGTCACAGGGGTACCACGGCAGGACGAGTAGAGCAGAGCACTCGTCTTTGCTTTAAGCTAAGGAGGATGTACTACCCAAAACCATTCCAACAAGTTTAAGCACAAGAGATGAAGTAATGCACAATACGAGGTATTCAAGCAGATTTTAAAAAAGCCAGCTTTGCTAACGGAAACATGTTGGTAGCACACGGTACATCCACTTTTCACTGCAGCAGCAGGACAGTTTCAGCACCCTGGCCAGTCTACCCAAGCTTACTCAAGCACAATAACAGTTCCACTGCACAAGTACAGCAAATGCTTACAGACAAGAGGAATGTGCTGCAACGCATGGAGCTGAAGGCAAGACCTCTGAGTACCCACCAGTGGACTATCTCACCTGCTGTCCTTCTGCACTGCCCTGTGCTCACCTTCTCCAAAAGGATGGATCAAACTGACTCCATGCCAGCCTTTGACTTGTTCTTGCATCTTATTAATTTGTGGGGCCTACACTGGCACTACCAGTCTCTGCAAAGCATCAGTGGAGATGACAAAATGCATAGGGCATGCAAGGGCATAACAAAGAGATAATGCAGAAAAAGATGATGGATGAAAAAGGGGGATGATGCAGAAATAAAGTTGTTAGCTGGCAACCAGACCACTCTGTAACTAAAGGTTATTGGCAAGGAATCAGTAAGGAAATAGATGGAGAAGAAGGAAAAACTATACTGCCATGCTAAGATGTTACACCAATAATATTCAAGAAGACATAGTACCCTCCATATTACCCAATAAACAGTCAAGAAGTTTAAATGACACATTAAATGACATTTCAAAGTTTTCAAAACACCAGAACTAAAGTGCAAAATCTACGTACCATGCAATGCAATTGTTAGAAATCCACTCTCTTCTTTATCAGGATTGCATGCCTAGTTCATCACACCCTTAAAAACTTATCTCACAATAGTAATTAATATTTAAGTAACGACAATACGAAACTAAAGACAGACTGCAGGGTCAGGATCAGCAGAAATCCCTTTTTTTTCTGCTGAACGCTTCCTCAGAGGGAGTCTGACGGGCGGGATGTGCCCAGAGCCGTCCCTGCGGCGATCCGGCCCCAAGGCTCGGCTGCGCTCCCCTCCCCGGGGCTGCCGGGGGAGGGTCCCGGGCTGGGCCCACGGGGACCCGAGGTTTTAAGAACTACGAGGAAAACGCTGCTTACCACGGCAAGCAGAAAAAGGTCCCAAACAATCCCAAACCCACAGATACATCAACACTGCCAGATGGCGGAGGGCAGGGCCGGCAGCCCGACGCGCTCCGCTGCCTTCCTGCGGCCACGGCTCGGCCACGGCCCGCTGCCGGGCACCGCCGGCGGCTGCAGCACCGCCGGGCGCCCCG
>VZTX01023040.1:42745-56375 GCA_013400915.1 Pardalotus punctatus
TTTAACCGGGCGGCCTGTGCTCTGCCGTAGGATAAGGAGAAGAAGAAGAAGGAGAGCATTTTGGACCTCTCCAAGTACATCGACAAGACCATCCGGGTGAAGTTCCAGGGCGGGCGGGAAGGTGAGCTCGGCGCGTGGCTGCAGCAAGAAACTCTCCTGCTTTTCGGTGTTTTCCCTCAGCCGGTGCCTGTCGGCTCTGCCCTCCTGCTCACGCTGCTTCCCTTCAAGGGAAGGCGAGGAGTAGCAGGTGCTTTTACTTATTCGTGGTTGCAGTTACCGGTGTGAAGCATTTCTCCTCTAACGTTTCCATTAATCTCTTTATCTTTTATCGCTTTTATCTTTATGGTTCATTTATGCATCTCTACTTTATTAGTTGCCTGGAAGAGCCTTATTTTGGCTGGGCTTTTTTTGCGTTGTAAGGGTGCACTTAAAGCAGCAAAGAAACATTTATGGACGTGACAATTAGTACAGCTGTCGTTGTATTAATTGCATCTCTTGACATGGTAAGCATGCCCGGAGTTCATGGTTCAATGTATGTCACCATGCCTTTTCATCTCTGTCCCGTGCCATACAGCTGGGAAGGTACATCCCAATGCCATTGGTGCCACCTCCAGGCACTTATTTGTCTGAACTATGTGCTGCGTTCTAAAACTCCGTTGGGACCTAATGCTTATAAGGGTTTAGAAGTTACTTGGACTCCTTGCTGATAAGTATATTTTTCAAACTGGGAAGTCACTCTGTGTAATTTTGTGATATATTTAGTGACTAGTCTTGTGGAATCATGTTCTGCATTAGGACAAAGTGCTGGTCTGCAGCAGCCTTCCCATGAGAGATGATGTGCCAGGAGGGCAGCTGGAAGATGCATTTCCTCTTTCTGAGGAAAGAACTTAAAATATGGTCTTGCTTCATTTTAACGATAACCTTTCATTAAAGGTATTTATTTGGTTTTTGGGTTGCTTTTTTTTTTTTCTTTGTGTGACTTATACTGATTTGTTATGCAGAAGTATTCTTAAAATGCCCTTGAAACTGGCTGAAAGCAAAAATGTTAGTGTCTTGAAGGACATTTTGAAGAAGTGATTGAAAAAATGCTAGTGTCTTGAAGAACATTCTGAAGAACTGATTGAAAGGTCTGTTAGTTTTAATTGGCACAATGCAGACCAGGTTTTGTGCATGTGCTGTTGATAAAGAGGACACTGTTTAGTATCTCTGGTCTCATTTGCTTAGTCTTGGCTGAAGGAGGAAACAGGGCTGGAGAACTGAATGTACCTTTCATGCAGTCTTGTGTTGATATATGCCTTGTTTTGGTCTCTAATCATTGTTTTCTGTGTGGTCTTCAAATAGCAAGTGGTGTCTTGAAAGGATTTGACCCTCTTCTGAACCTTGTGCTGGACGGTACCATTGAGTATATGCGAGGTAAGTAATATGCAATCTGTGGAAAGCTTCCTCTTCCAGAGTGGTTTTCTTAACAGAAGTCATACAGTTCTGGGAGTGAATAAGCAGAAGCTGCAGGTTAGCATCACCTAAGCTGCAGCATGCTTGGGATAACTGTGTTGCAAAGAAAGAGATAAGGTGACGGGTCTATGGGACCTGACAACTTGCACCCAAAGATCCTGAGGGAATTAGTTGATATAGTTCCCAAGCTACTCTAAAACATTTAAAAAGTCATGGCAGTCCAGTGATGGGAAAGAGGGAAACATTGAACCCATTTTTCAAAAGGGTAGAAGGGAGCCTGGGAACTACTGTCCTCTCAGCCTCACCTCTGTGACTGGGAAGATGGTGGAACAGATCTTCCTTGGAGCTCTGCTAAGGCATATGGAGAACAGGGAGGTGATTTGAGGTTCACCATGGCTTCACCAAGGGGAAATCCTGTCTGACCAAGCCAGTGGCCTTCTATGATGGAGCGACTCCATCAGTGGCCAAGGGAAGGGCTTACACGTGTCATTTATGTATACTTCTCTAAAGCCTTTGACACAGTCCCCCACAACATCCTTCCCTCTAAATTGAAGAGAGATGGATTTGATGGGTGGACGGTCATATCCAGAGGGTAGTGGTGAATGGCTTCATGTCCTCATGAGCATCGATGACAAGGGGTGTCCCTCAGGGGTCTCTGTGGGGACCAGTGCTGTTTGGTGTCCATCAGTGACATAGTGGGCTCAAGTTTACCACCAGTCTACAGGTGACACACCTGAAGGATGGGGCCGTTCAGGGCGATCTGGACAAGTTTGTGAAGTGGCCCCACAGGAATCTCATGAGGTTGAATAAGACCCAAATGCAAGGTCCTGCTCCTGGTTTGGAGCAGCCCCTGGTATCAATCCAGGCTGGGGGATGAACAGATTGAGAGCAGCCCTGCCTTAGAAGGGCCTGAGAAGGGCTTGGACATGCTGGTGGATGAGAGGCTGGACATATGTGCTTGCAGCTCACAAAGCCAGCTCTATCCTGGGCTGCATCCCTAGCAGGGAAGGGGGATTCATCCCCAGGGAGGGGATTCTGCTCCTCTGCTTCATGCAGGTGATTCCCCACTTGGAGAGCTGCTTCCAGCCTGGGGTCCAGTATCAGGAGGATGTGGAACTGCTGGAGGGAGTCCAGAGGAGGCCATGGAAATGGTCTGAAGGCTGGAGCTCCTCTGCTCTGGAGACAGGCTGGGAGAGCTGGAGGATGTTCACCTCGAGAAGAGAGGGCTCTGAGGAGATCTTATTGTGGCCTTTCAGTACTTTGAAGGGACTTAAAATTGTAGGAGATGGATGCTTCTGCAGGCCGTGTTGTGACAGGGCAAGTGATAATGGGTTTAAACTGAAGTAGGGTTGATTTAGATATAAGGAAGAGGGCTTTTTTGTAATGAGGGTGATAAAAACACTGGGACAAGTTGCCTAGAGAGGTGGTAGGTGCCCCATCTTTGGGAGCATTCAAAGATGGGACTCCCGGCAACTGGGTCTAGTTAAAGATGTCTCTGCTCATTGTAGGATGCTGGACTGGATGACCTTTAAAGGTCATTTCCAATACAAACTATTCTATGATTCTACAGAAGTTAGATTAAGCACATTCCCTGTGATAGAACATCCTTGATTGTCCTTGCTTGAGCTCCTCTGTGGTTATCTCATTGGCTGCTCTTTTCCTCTAAAGCTTGAATAAAGCAGTGTGTCTCTTTCTTGTCTCTGAAACAAAATGTATAATTTGATAAGACAGTGTTTTTGGAGAGTATTCTCTTACCTGCTTAAAAGCAAACACCTGAAGCTTTGAATTTTCTCTCTAAAAGGGAGTTTTTAAAACGTGTTGTTCATTTTTATTGAATGTAGTGATATGCCATGGAAGATAGAACTGGCTGATTTGTAAGTATTTGTCTGTCCTGATCCAGCCCTGTTTGGCCTGGTCTGGGAATGGACCTGTGCTCTCTTCCCTAGTGCATTTAGAAGTCAGGGTCTTTTTCTGATTTGCATTGATCCCCAAGTGTTTGTCTATAATGACATTTGAAATGGCATCAAGAGCTTTTTTTAATCACTTACATGTATACTGTTGGTTAGATGAATGAAAGGGCCTTTGAATTCTTTAATAAATATGTTCTGCTTTTTGTTGCATACAAAGCAAAGTTCCTTATTGCTCACTGTCAGTAAGGTCTTGAAAACATCAGATGTCACTGCTGCATCACCTGTATAGTCCATGTATTCAATTAAAACAATGCAGTTATGCCAGGAAAAAAACATGCATGCCTGTGCCTTTTGAAGTTGATGGAGTTTGGTTTCTTTTTCATATTTTCCTGTTCTAACCATGGATCTCTGCTTTTTAGATCCAGATGATCAATTCAAATTAACAGAAGACACACGTCAGCTGGGACTTGTGGTGTGCAGAGGGACTTCTGTGGTTCTGATTTGTCCACAGGATGGAATGGAAGCTATTCCAAACCCTTTCATTCAACAGCAAGATGGCTAATGCTTTCTTTGGAGTGTCTCTGAAAACTTCAGGGATGCAAGTCATTGGAGAAAGCTATCAGTGTGTGAGAAGCTTCCGGTTTTGGGCGGGGGGGGTGGTGGTGGTGGAGTTTCAATGTGTATTTGTTAGTGTGGAAAAAAAAGTCAACTTTTATTTTGAGGCTTTCATAAATGATGAGAGGATGGGGAATGTAAGAAGTATGTTCTTGTTTTCCTTCCACCCTCAAATAAGTGTGTATCTATGTTTAGAGCTGACAGAAGAGAGCATATTGTCCTGAATTGTCGGAGACCCTCTTGATTTTGTAAGTTTTGAAACAACCCTATAAAAATTAGTTAAGAATGCCCTGAATATTGGTTATGTTCTTTCCATTTTTAAATACATTAAAATGTATTTAATCTGAATTAATCTAAAGCCTAAATATAGTAGAACGTGTTTTTCTTCCTCTTAGATGTCAGTACTCAGCTGGGGAAGCATTATGTTGTAGTCTTCCTGCTGTTGAGTTCAGTCTCTTCTGTGCAGGAATATGACTTTCCTTGTGTAGTGTCATCACCTTTACAAGGGGTGTAGCCAAGAAGGTCTTTTCCAGCACTTGTTCCAGATCTGGTGGGCTGTGATCTGTGTATCAGCAGGCTCACATCTTTCTACAGGAGGACTGGTTTAACTTGTGGGATGATTCTTGGTTGAGTGACTTGAACCATATGGAAGTATCTATTTGATACTTGGAATTTTAGGGGAAGAATATTTAATATCCTAATGTTCAATTGTAGGCAGTGTCTGGGAAATACTGCTTATTTTTATATTGTAGCTATCCACTTGTGGTTCTGCTTGTTATGACTTGATTTGTAAGTAAATATTTTTATTTCTTTTATACTGCAGAAAATGCAAGATTTGAGGAGTTTTGAGTGAATAAAGACAAATTAATCTGTTTCTAAATGTCTGGTTTTTAGTCTGTAAAAGTGTACTACAGCTGACATTACAGTTCTTCAGCCGTAAGTCTAAATTAAATTAGTTCAGGAGGTGCATAAACACTTCAGAATCAGGAGGGACCAGAGCAGAAGCCATGCTTCAGACAGGGTATTGATGGAAAAGGCCTGAGAGCATCTGGTCTCTCTTCTGAGGCATTTTAAAGACTGCCTGGTTGAGGTATGTGCCTGGAGCCTGTGTGTAACCTGCTTCTGCCACCTGCTTTTCTCTTCACGGAGGACCCTGTATGAGGAGGTGTGGCAGGGTGAATTGTTTTACTGGCAGCAGCAGTTTTGTTCCTGGAGGTTGCCAAGAACACATGCCAAGTACAGGTTGTATTGGTTATTTTGACTGTGGCAGTGTTCTCCCACACCTAGCCTTTCCTGGGTCAGCTCTGAAATGGGTGGGAGCTTAGAGTAAATTTCAGTTCAGTCAATCTGACTTTTCCAGGAGGCTCTGAAACTAGTGACCTGGTGTCTTGTGGGATGTATTGCCTTTGTGAACTTGGGTGCTTCTGGATTTTAATCTCCTGGGGGCTCACAGAGCTGTCTTGTGCTCGTCATAACCTAGTTTCTTTGTAATGCTCAAAGCTTGTTCATACAACCACACAATTCAAAAGAGTCCTTATTTAGAATGTGAGGAGCAGAATTTGCTCACCATCAGCCTGAGCAGTCTTGAACTGTCCTTTAGGTGGGAGAAAGCGTGCTGGTGTTGATGCCAGTAACATGCTGCACTATCTTTGCACTCTAAGTGTAGCATCAGAAACAGACCTGCTGAGGCTCCCTGGGGTGGGTGCTGGGCTCTCAGTGCAGGGAGATCTGCCTAAAGCCACAGGTCAAGTTCATAAACTGGAGAGGGGCATGTTCCCAGCGTTTCCTGCTCTGTTGATTAGTTGCTTGGTCTTCATTGGGAGCTGCATGGCTCTCCTTTTCTGTAGCACAGACTTTGGGGTTCTACTTGGGAGTCAAGTATCTGAAAAGAAGAATATGAAGAGAAAAGGAGACAGACATTTTAGCAGGGCCCGTTGTGAAAGGACAAGGGGTAATGGTTTAAGCTAGAAGAGGGGTGATCCAGACTAGAAATAAGCAAGTTTTTATGATGAAGGTGGTGAGGCAATGACACAGCTTCTGTTTGCTGAGCTCTGCCAAGAGCTGGGAGTGCATCTTGCTGGTATGGGCTCTTTGGGTAAGGAGCTCTACTTCAAGGTCACTGTGTAAATCACTGTGCAAATCTTTTCACTTAATAGCTTTGGAAAAATTCACTATGGCATCAGTGAACTGTTGCTTGTCCTACATCTGTGTTTATTTAATGCATTCACATTGAGGATGACTGAACATGTGAAGCCATCTGGCTTTGAATGGGAGCTTACTCCTTTCTTACTCAAGTATGAAGTTAGATACATAATAAAAATGGGAATCACTTTGATATTTGATTAAACTTGAATGAATGAATGAATGAAAGATGTGGTAATGGTTGCTTTTTTTCCAAATGGGTTCAATGTTTTCTACAACCTCTTTATGTTTACTCAGTGCTTAGGAAGATTCTGGTTTTTTTCTCCTGTTTTTTCTTTCTAGCTCAGGCTGTTTGCTTGGCTAACAGCTCCTCTGATTTGCTGTAGCCTTACCTGGTAAAAGTAGATACCAGTCAAATCTGCATTTTTTTGGTTATACAGCTGTTCTGCTATTGCTGTTCAGAAAGCAGCAGGAAAGACAGAAGAGCAAAACAGGAGAGTAGAAAACATTCTATTTTTAGGACAAGATTGGCTTATCTCATATTTATCCTAGCTAGGGGGGGTAATGTTTCCAGAGATCTCACATGGGTGAGGGCTGCATATGACTGAGTTAAAATTAACTGCCTGGCAGTCCACAAGCATGGAGCCTGCACAAGAGCCACAGGAGCTGGGATCTCAGACAGAAATGATTGCAGACACGATTCTTGAGGTTGGAGAGAGACTCTTCCAGGTCAGCCGTAGGGTGCTTTCAGTACACAGTCGATATTTTGAGGCCATGTTTTTTGGAGGAGCAAGAGAGAGCTCTGAACAGCATATAGTGATCAAAGGGATTGATGCAGTGCCTTTTCAGGCACTACTTGAGTTCACTCGCACAGCCCAAGTGCTCATAGGTCAAGAAAATGTGACCAGCTTACTGGAAACAGCTGATTTTTTTCAGTTTGAGAGGGTGAAACTGTTGTGTGAGAAATTTCTGGAGAGAGAGCTGCATGTTTCCAACTGCCTGGGCCTGATGACCTACTCACAGCAATTTGCCTTTACAGAGTTGTATGTGTCTGCTATGAATGTGGCTCTTACTCACTGGGGGGATGTGATACGCCAGGAAGAATTTAAGGCACTACCCAAGGAAATGCTGATGCAGCTCCTGAAAAGTGATGACCTCTTCGTTTCACGAGAAGATGTGGTTTTTGACAGTATTACAATTTGGATAATGGAGGACCCAGAAACAAGAGAGGAAGAATTTTTGGATTTGGTGGGCGAAGTCAGGGTCACTTTTCTGAGTTTGTCCTTCCTCGATATCTTGGTGAAATGGAGCAAGCGTGCTGGAGAGACAGATATCTTTTCCAGACTGATAAAGAAGTTAGACAGCTGTCCTCCACCCAGCTGGCAAAATCCGAAGCTGTGTCCTTATGCTGGTCGGAGCTATGACACCTTATATGTCCTGGGAGGAAAGCATGACAAGGAACAGCAAGAATTATTTCTCTTTCAACCTAAAACAGGGACCTGGCAGGCTTGTTCTCCACTGCAGCGCAGGAACCTCACCCAGTATGCAGTGGCAGCAGTAGGTAACTTACAGAGAAGGGAGACTGAGCAAGTGCAAACAGAAGTAGAGACTGAGAGTCCCAAATGCAGGGAGTCCAGCTGCTGCTTTAAAACTGGTCTGCTCAGCATTGCCAAAACCTCATTCATATTGGTGTTCATATTTGTTCAAAGAATGGTTTTGTTTTCCTTAGTGCTGGGAGAATGCTAGACAACACCGAGTATTTATTCTCATACACCAGAAACTATGAAGTCTGTCAAGCTCCTTACATTGGTTTGATCTAGAGTTAGTCTAAGGACTTGCCTTTAAGCAGTGTGTTTTTTTGGTCGTCTCTTTTGTAGTGGTTTAGACAGATGACAGGTGACTTCTGATTTATAGTTGCCATTACATTAAACTTATTCATGGATGTTGGGAAATCTTCATGCTTGGATGCCTTCAAGCCCACTCAATACCGTGGCTCAATACCATCATGGCTTCCTGTATTAGTGTTGGCAAGTCCCATTTCTGGTAGGAGTTTGGGAGTGAGATCCCCAGAGGTTCTTTCCAACCAGTGTTTCCATGATTCTGTACAAGAATGGGAGCAGGCTTGGAAAGACTGGCTGCATACTGCAAGCCCAGTGTATCTGTGTGGATGAGGAATTAAATACTGCAAATTGATTGATAGAGCAGGGATTTTCTCTGCTCATCTTACACCTTATCAGTACAGCCCAGGGAGAAATGAGAACCTCAGCTATGAGGAGTGATTTTTAGCCTCCATGTGACTAATGCTTTCTTTGCTGTCTTTCCAGGGAGCTTCCTTTTTGTGACAGGAGGGTATTTCCGGGATGAGTTTGTGTGGTACAGTGTGGATTGGGTGCTTATCTACAATTGCTTGGACAACAGCTGGCTGGAAGGGCCAGCCATGAAGAAATCCCGCAATAGCCACTGTGCAGTAGGAGTAGGGCTTTACCTGTATGTTCTCGGAGGGAGCACAGACGAAGGGATAATCCCAGCAGTGGAGCGCATGGCTTTGATGGAGTCAGAGTGGGAAAGCATGAGTCCTATGGCTCAGCCTGTGGAGAGAGGCGATGCGGTCAGTGTGGGAACCAGGATCTACGTGGTCTGTGGCCTGGATGAGAATGGACATGTATATGATGGAGTGCAGAGGCTGAACACAGAGACAGATAGCTGGGATGTCATCTCATTCTCCCCTCTTCCAAGGTAAGAAATAGTATTCTGGGACCTGGCAGAAGATGAAAGGTTCTAGTGCTGGTCCTGCTCCAAGAAGAGGTTAGACTGTAGAAATTCAGAAGTCCTGTCCCTGCTACACCTCTGTGATTCCCCGTTTAAATGGGGCTTCTGATTTGAGGACCTGTAGTGGATTCGGGGTGCTGTAGGAATCTCTGCGATGTGCCAGCGATTTGGACAGAGCTCTCCAGAGTCCAGTCTGAGAGCATGCAGGTTTATTGGGGAAACAGGGTGGGGGGAGGGGAGAGAGCGAGGAGAGGCTGAAGAGAGGGGCAAGGGAGAAGAGCCGAGTGGAGAAGAGAGCGATGTGTCCCTTACAGTACAGTAAAACAGCTTCCCTGCTGAATATTCTATTTTACAGTAACAAATCTCGTACAAGATACAAATCCTATAGCATTTACATACAGCCTATAAGAATCACTACATTACCATTTGGACCCTTCCTGCCAGGCCAGCAGGGTCAGCTTTGACCCTTGGACTCTTGGTAAGGAGAAGGGCATTGTTTAATCAAAAAGGGGATTACAGACAGCTGGTCATAGCATTGTTTTCCAGTTGTTCAGTAACTGGGGCTTGGCATTTTAGAGATCGAAACTTGCTTTAAATTCTATTTTACTTACAGGTTTCATATACTCAGAATTTAAGCAATCATATTTACGAGGTCTTCCTGTTTCATCTTCCCCAACAGGACCAAGGTCACACTGAACATTTCAGGGGCCAAATCTTTCTTTTGATTCTGAATAAGGGTTTCTTTCCTCTCAGGTATGATCTCTGCATCACATCCCTGAATGGGGCTGTGTACACTGTAGGAGGGGGAGCTTTTCGATTTGATGTGGAGACAGATGAATGGACACGTGTGAATGAGGAATGCTTGACCCAGAAATTCTTCATGGGATGTAGCACCGTGAATGGACAAATTTATCTCCTTGGACAGAGGAAGGGAAACAGTGCCCTCCCCACTGTAGTCCTCTTTGATCCCTACATTGATGTGTGCCAGGTCATAGATAACAAACTGCCTTGCCCCCTTCCTATTCACGGCTGTGCCTCTGTGCGAAGATTTGATACATGGGCATGAGAGCGGAAGATCATGTGCTTTATAGCTGAAGGGAGTTAGATTGCATCAAATCTGGCCTGTGACATTTTTTGATTTTTTTTCCTTTATAATTTTACCTTTTTTTTTCTACTTGACAAATGAATTTGAAGCAAAAGCCTGTGAAGACTTTGTCTACACAAAGGCTGCAGGTCATTATTGAAAATGGTGATCAATATCGATACGGTACATAAAATACTTAGGGTTGAATGCTCAATAAAGGGCTGTTCTGACCTTTAACCTCTGTGGTTCTCTGTCCTTTAAACAGCTGGAAGAAACAGGAAAATCACTGCATGAGTGTTAGAAAATAGAGTAGGATTTAAATACTAAATCAAATATGTATCAAGGGACTCTTCAGCAGGATTATAAGCCCATAGTGCTGTAGGACAGAGCAAAAAAACCTAAACAGCAATTGCTGTCAAACCATACCCAGTATCAGTATAATTTAAGCCTGAAATAAGCACGTTTCACAGGTTATGTAATTATGGATAAAATTACCTTTATTCCAGGCTGGAGAGCACCATGGAAGGAGGGAGATGGTTCTGGATTTATGCATTCGGGTGTGTGATGACAAACATTTGCACACTGAGTGTTAAGAATCTGGCTTCTGTTTCCTTCGTGCTCTTTGGGTTCACAGCTGCAGAGACTCAGAGTAAAAATGCCCATCCCAAAGCACAGAAATGAGGGTGCAAGGAGCAGGGTTCTGCACCTAGCCATAATTAAAGACTGTATGAGGAAGAGTGTTTCCTGGGCAGGACTATGGACTTAGGGCAGTAGGGGATTGATCTCCAAGGGCACTCAAGCCTCCCAAGGGCAAAGCAGCTGAGAGAGTGAGTGACTGCCCCACCCGTGCAACAGAAGTGAGCTGGGAGGCTGCACTGCAACTGCTGCTGTCATCTGTGTTGTCAGAATCTGTTCTCTGATGTGACACAGCAAGAGAGTTCCTGAGCTGAATGATTAACATCTCCAGAGAATGAGAGAAGCCTCAAAAACGGAGAGGTGTTGGTTAAAAGCAACCCTGCCACTGTGACAGCTCTGTTAAGATAGCAGGCCTGCAGATGCAGAGCCCTCTAGGTCTGGTTTGACTTTCCCTCCTTGCCAGCTCTCCCTGCAGAGCTGGGGGGTCCCATGATGGGGCTGCAGCAGTGAAGGCTGGGTCTGTGCCCCGGGCCCAGGGACCAGGTGTGCCCTGGGGGCTGCATCAATCCTTTAAATGCTGCGATTCTCATGTATCATTTAGGGCTTTAAATAAGGCATCATACTTGAAGGGACAAGGTACAGTAATTCCTGGGCAAACCCAGGGATCCCAATGAAGGGTCTCATACCCCCACCAAAGTGCAGCTGCTGGGGGTGAGGTGACATCCTGCTCAAGGCTGGTGTTCCACAGAGAAAGGGTGGCTGCCTGCCTTCCATCATTGCAACCTGCAGACCAAATTCCAGAGTCCTTCAAGGGAAAGCTGGTTCATCCTCTGAGTTATGTGATGTCAGACTGCCAGCAAATTTCAAAGATTTTCCTTCTGACATATGATCTGATATTCTAAAAAGATTTCATGCAAAATGTACATAAACCAGACTTTTTTTGTTTACTGTAATTAATTTTTACATTTAAATTTTATGTTATACTATAAATTCTGAAAGTTAGATCTTATGCAAGAAATTACGAAGTGAAGCATTGTCCAACCCCTAAACCATCCCGTTAAAATGTTAGTGTTGTAACACTCCTATTTTCCAATTTTGAAAATAAAATCTCAACAAAAGTAATACATCCATATGGAAAGTTTCCATTTATTATGTGTAATTTCTGGTGGAAAAGTGTGCATTTAGAAGAGTTTCAGTTTCTTTCCATTTTAGGGGACTTCTCCCTGAGTAGACATTCAGTAAGCAAAAGCTTGTAGACATTAGAGCTATCTTGTATAATTCATACAGCAAATACAGCTTGTATCATTTGGCCAGGCCTTAGTTGCAAAAATGGTTTATCCCAGAGCCTGACCATTTTATACTACCCAAGTGAAAACTTATTTGCCATTTAAACCAGTGCCTTTCACATGCAAGTCCTTTCATGAAGGGGCTGGCAATGACCGCCACTGTCTTCTGAAATTGCGATTTGGTTAAGTCTTCCACAATTGCAGTTTATTATCTCATGAACCTTTCAGGAAGGTTTTGGGATAATCACAGATAGTAGTCATAACTTCAGGAGCTTGTTCAACACCTCTTCTTATACAGTTGGACTTTGGCTGGTAGACACTTTCTTTCCTAGATGAATGATTACAGAGTAGTAGTAAAAGAATAATCCTAACAGAAGAATTATAGAAAATATTTCCTGTAGTGACTTAACTGCCTATAGATGTGATGAAATTCACCTCCACCTAGGCATTGTATGCTGCCTCAGCCAGACTGCAGTGAAGTCCTGTCCTGCCTCTCCCCCAGCTCCTGTTCAGCCTTCCCACATTCCAAAGACTGCCTGGATCCTGGTGTTTTGCAGCCAGGCCTGTGTTATTCTTTGCTCTTTGCCAGATCCTCTGCTTTGCTCCTGTCACTCTCTTCAGTGTCACTTCTGGCATCTTGTCTTTTCTGAAGAAAAGAAAGTTTCAATGAGCTGCAAAACCTATATCATGGTGTATATTAGAGAGGACTAGCCCTGTTTTCATTCACAGCCCTGGGGCTTAACCTGGCAGCTAAAATAAAATTAACAGGTGTCATCATGTTCTTAAAGTCCGTGCTGCAATTATCTCTGCATTGTGAGATTGGCTTAAGCTGACAGGGGTTGAACCCTATTATGTTTCACCTAACTTTTGAACGTTTTTTTTGTCACCTTGGTAATGCTCTTGTAATATAACTTTCTGAAAATAAGTTATTATTTTTCTACATATAGTTATTCACCATATTTTCCTGTGTAATTTATTGCCATTGAAGCTGTGAAAGCCAGCACATATTTGTCCAGCAAGCAAACGGACTGGGCTTCTTATTTTGCAGTTGTCTGCAACCTTGAGTGTATCCTCCCTAATTTCCTCAGAAAAACTGCTTTTTCTTGTAATTTATCTTTGATGAAGGGGTAATTCAAGTTGAAGCCATAGCACCAACATTGTGGAGAGGTTTTTTTTGGCCACAAGTCCTCAAAGCTTTCACAAATCTTCTCAGATGCTCCCAGAATGCCATCTGCCTACATTAGCAAGGCAGGCTAGGGAGCTGCTGTCTGTGATGACATTTCTCCCAGTGATTCCTGTACAAACTCTGGCATGCATCAAGAACCCATGGAAGTCACCCAAACTCAGAGATGCAAATACAGTGTGCTACCTACCGGGCTTACCTGCTTGTTCCTTTCTTACTCCACTTTGGACATCCCAACAGGTTCCTGTTCTCCGAAACTCCAGAGAGAGAAGCTGTTAAGCGGTGAGGAGAAAGGCCTGAGGACAACTCCCGTGTCACTCAGGCACAGCAGCAAGCTAGAACTGAGCTCCTGCTCTGATCTTCATGAGATAAGGTGTCCATACATCTCCCAACATATGCCTTCAGAAGCTCTTGGTCTGTTCGTTGGGCAGTCCCATTTCTCTCCCCCCTCCCTGCAGGCAGGTAGGAGTGACCCTAAACCTCATGGTCTCTCATGAGCAGTGGTGGCACAAAGAAGACAAAGACTTTTGATACATGTCTTGGTTTGAAGACA
>VZTX01023046.1:0-21468 GCA_013400915.1 Pardalotus punctatus
TCTCATGAGGTTTAACAAGACCTAGTACAAGGTGCTTGCACCTGGGTCAGGACAACCACTTTACCAACAAAAGCTGGGGGATGAACAGATGGAAAGCAGCCCTGTGAGAAGGACTTGGGGGTGCTGGCGGGTGAGAGGCTGGACATGACCCAGCCATGTGCACTGCTAGCCCAGAAAGCCAAACGTGTCCTGGGCTGCATCCAGAGCCGCGTGGGCAGCAGGGGAGGGAGGGGATTCTGCCCCTGTGCTCTGCTCTGATGAGACCCCACTTGGAACACTGCATCCAGCTCTGGGGTCCCAGCACAGGAAGGACATGGACCTATTGGAGTGAGTCCAGAGGAGGCACACCCAGTCAGCCAGAGGAATGGAGCACCTCTCCTCAGGGAGACTAAGAGAAGCGGGACTGTTCAGCCTGCAAAAGAGGCCTTGGGGTGACCTAACTGTAGCTTTTTAGTACCTGGAGAGAGCCTACTAGAAAGACGGAGAGGGACTTTTTACAAGGGCAAGCAGTGACAGGAAAAGGGAAATATCTTCACACTGGAAGAGAGGAGGTTTAAATTAGATATTAGGAAGAAAATTGTTACTGTGATGGTGGTGAGGCACTGGAACAGGTTGCCCAGAGTGGTGAATGCCCCATCCCTGAAGTGTTCAAGGCCAGGCTACAGAGAGCTCTGAGCAACTTGGTATAGTGGAAAGTGTCCCTGCCCATGGTAGGGGGGGTTAGATCAACATGATCTTTAAGGTACCTTCCAACTCAAACCATTCTATGATTTTTACAGAGGTGACTTTGAGAAGTACTACAAAACCTTCTTGCTGAGCTCAGAGACTTGTGGAAGTTTATTTCTAGTCTCATCAGTACTGTTTTTGTCCTTTATTTAGAATTCATTTAATTTAAGATGATAAAATGCTTGAGTTTGTCAAAAATAGAGGAGTGATACTAGAGCACTGGCTCAGAAAAGATACCTAGCTATTTCTGTAACAGGAAAATTACTTGTGCCTTTAGTATTATCTGTAATTTTTATTGGTACATCCGTTCACAGACAGAAAGCCATAACGTAGCATCCTCAATGCTATCACAAGCAAAAAGCATAAACATTACAAACAGGAAAGGTAAATATGCCAGCATGCACACAAAATTTTTAAGAAGTATTAAAAAACAGGATTTCTTCCATATAGCTCCTAACTAAAACACGAACTTATGACAAGAAACAGTCACCTTTCTAAATAAGAACAACCTAGTATAATTTCAGGTTCCACTACAATTTGAGTAGTCCTGCATGCAGATTAGAACTCTGAGGATTACATTAGCAGTAAAGCTTGAACACAGTGGAAATGAGTTCCTCTAACAAGCCTAGGACAATAGAAGATCTCTTACACCCAAAACATTTTCAGTCAAAGGCTACAAAAATGGTGAGACCAGCTAAGGCAAAAGTGTACCTTGAGATTTAGCAATAACATCTATTGTATCAACAACAACAAGCCTAGTACACATTTACTCAGCCATCAGTTGTCTTCAGTCTTCACCATTTTATTAGAGAATGCTGCTGATGAAAAATGCACTTTACTTCTCTGAAACATACATGTTATTTTTTCTTCCTCTATCTAAAAAACTGTTTAAGTAGTGCAAGGTTTCTCCAATGAAGATTTGAGATCAAAATCAAACTCTAGAGATATTTGATTATTTCTGGTTTTCTGACAAGGTAGACCCCCTGCCAGACACATTCGTTTAGACAAGTCCTTGAAACAAGAACTTAGCTGGTACTGCACATCCAAAGCTTTTCCAAAACTACAAACTACATCTCCTAGTAGTATTGCATCCTTTCATACAACTCACAATATGGAAAATAGATTACAAATGAAACACTAATTTAGAAAATAATACCCAACCATGCACTCTATACCATGTTAAGTCTCCAACTATAGCCTAACATCCTGCAGACGAAACAAAAAGGAGTAAATACTCATGGTGTAACACAATCTTAAACTACTGCCCAAGCTGCATCTTTAAGCACATGGATAATACCTGCTCTTAGGTAAGACGAAAAGCATGTTAACTTTTAAGTACATCACAGAAATTTGTTTTGTAGCTCTTTACTTCAGAACTCTTTTTGTTAAGAGTGTAAAAAGCAGAACTAAAACCAGCCAGTCACAAAAATCAAGCACCTACATGTTAATGCAGAGGGAGGAAGAATCATTCTGTGCATTTTTTTAGACTGCTGGCAAGTTGGCTGATTACATGATGTGTACATTAAAACTGCTGAAGTTAATACAACTTACCAGCATTGCCAGAGACTTAAGTCAGCGTAAGAAAGCTGTCTGGAAAAAGCAAGACAGAAAAAAGACTACAAAAATGTGGGCCTTCTGCTGAATGGGACCGAGAATCTGGTGACAAGAGGCATGGAAGAAGATGAGTTCATCTATCTTTAGCCTTGATCTTTACTGGTAAGACCGGTATAAATACCAGATGCAGGGGAGTAAAGAAGGTTGAGACACTCTTTTTAGAGGTATCCAGTGTCAGGACAACATATGTTTAAACATATGAGAACCTATTCCCACAGTGAACACTCACAAGCACAGAACAATTCGCTCACAGAGAATACAGACTCTCTCTAGGCAGAGCAGGACACACCCAAAACCCAACTGGACATTGAGCGGGGCAGCCTGCTCTAGGCTGATGTTGCTTTAAACTGAGGATTGAACTAGAGCATCTCCTGAGGTGCCTGCCAATCTAAATAATTTCAGTCATTAATATAACTTAAGTACCTTTGATAGTTTTTAATATATTGAAAAGCTAAAGTATACAGTAGAGGGCAATTAACCACTAGCATCAACTCCAGTCGATGAAAAGAGCACTGAACACAAGAATACATTATGTCTGTGTCCTGTTTTCTTGCAACTAGAGAGAGATCTACTGAGAGGTTTCCATGTCATCCTATTATTCCACTATAATGACAAATAGTGTTCACTTATACTATATTTCATTAACATTCAAGAGCATTTGCAGGTACTAGAATACATTATGGTACACCTGCGCAACAATGTTTACCTTCCCCAATTTTGACAACAGCAACATGGCCTAACAGGCAAGATAAGGCAATGAGAAAAAGAAGAAGAAAGCCTTAAGGAATGCCCAAGACCTTATTTCTCAGACCAGGGTCATGCTTTTAGTACTATTTTGGCTCAGTGTTTTTTATTTTTAGTGAAGTTTACAACTAGAATTGTGACATAATCCAAATGAATGTTGGGATAAAAAGATGACATATCACCCACACATCCTGGGGATGGACCGGCACCTTTAAAATGACCCTTAGAGAAAGCAACAATAGTAAAACAAAGGATATACTTGTATTAACCATTAATCAGCATAAAGGGAGAAAAATTCATAAACACAAAACTCCAGAAAAATTACCTGGCAAACCAGCATTCAACTTTTAAATCAGTTCAATACCTCTTTTCATTAACTCATTACATTACAACCCTTTGCACTGTTTTCCACTTAATATGCAATTCCATTCTCCAGTTTATCAGACGAAATACATTCTAGAACATGGACCAGAACAACAGTGTTCTCAAGAGTACATAAAGCATTCCTCTTAACCCAGGAGAATAGCCTATTTTTTCCTGAAAAGTCCCACTCTTCCCCCAAGCTTATGAATTTGCCACTGTTACCAGCATAAACAGGTAAACAAACCCAAGACCTGTGTCAAGACAGCATTTCTTTCAAGAGTCCTGCCAATATCACCTCCACCTTCTTAAGGAAGTCAATGCAAATAATGGATTACCGGACTTAGAAAGGAAGTTTGAAAAATAAAGCTTTATGCTTCAAATTTTTTGATAAAGATACAACTCTTTGAATATTGAATTTGTATACCTCCCGAGTTCTGACATTTCTGCTGCAGTCTACCTCCTCAAGGCTACTTCTGACAGCTTCTTTATCAACCAGAGACAGACAATATGTGACATGCCTTTACAGAGGCTTCAGAACTGAATTCCTCAATGTTAAGGAATAGCTGTATGCAAGCTATAAAAAGAAGGGCAAAAACACACACGGGAATGAATTGAAGCAGAAGGAAATTGCCTCAAACAGCAACTGTTGCATGATCCATTGTGCAAATTCGTCATCTCTGTTCTAGCTTTCTATGATTTCCCCCCTGCACACATCATATCTTGCCTGTGTAATTCTTCATCAGTCTCCACTGACATCTCCTGAAAGCACTGTTTTACAACTGTGTTATACTGAAGTAATTCCACTGTCATCATGCCCATCTGCTTAATCCTTTCTTGCTTGGAGCACCTGTTAAGACTGAGTACACCTGAATTCTTCTGTTACAACCACCCCTGCAGCCCTGGAGCTACCAAGCACTTCTGACTTTAGTTGCCTGTTGACTGTGGTTTTGCTTCGATCCACCACCCTGCATCCTGATGGATGCCACGACGAGAACTTTTAAAACACTGTTGCAAAATACTGAAGGACAAAAAGACTGGACAACAGTCCAGTGATACCACCCACTTGAGTCAGTCTTCTAATCACTTTTAACTTAGTATCTACAACCTGACTTTCACCAAATGCTTACCCCAAAACACAGATATGTCTGTTTAAGAGACCCATACCAAGAAACAAATAATTCAAATTGAACAAATCAAACACTATGCTTAATTCTGCTGGTAATTCAATGCACTCTTATTTTTCACATAGAATACGGTTTTGTAATGTCACACACATTATGCACGAGGCAGTAAGAACAGAGCAGAAACAGTCCCACAACATAATCAGTGGCTCTGGCTTTTGTAACCTTATCAATGGTTTTGCTTGCTTGGCCAATGTTGGAGGAGGAGAAACAACACGTACCAGAACCAGCCACAACTATTCACAAGAGGCCACCTCTGCTTCTGGGAGCTCCAAACAGTGGATCAGGCACATGAGAGAACACCACTGCAGCATAATTCACTTCTTGATTAATCTTTTATTAATTCAGCAGAAGATATATGTGAGAAAATAAAGACAGCTGGTATCTCACCATGAACAACAGTAGCTCACTGCTACTGAACTGAGAAGTACACAACTGCAGGACCAACAGTTCTCTCATTGGTAGGAGGCCCCACAGCAAACACAGCTTCCTGGAGTTCTCACAGGTCCCACTCCCATCTCCAAACTGGACAGTATGACATGTAAGTTCGACAACTTCAAAGAACTCTACACCCTGCTTCTCACAAATGAGAGTGGCCAATATGCAAAATCCCAGGGTCACCTACTAACCATATGTTACCACAAATCATTTTGTACCCAAGTATGTGTGATGTAGAGAAAGAAGGGAAGAAAATAAACACAGATCTGTGTTTTTACATCACTTCCAATGATGTTTTACTGTTACACAGCAGTAGTACTGCAGGTTTCAAGGGTGAATACACTTAGCTTAAGCAAGTTTTATAATTAAAAAAAGGCAGGAAAATATTGACTAGACAGCAAAACACTGTGCTCTGGCTACACCTATACAATACAGTAAGTCATAAGCACTTCCTAATCAAAAAACAGCAAAGCAGTTCCAGGAAAGTATACTGCGAATAACTGTCATGAAGTGTGCTTTTAGAGAAAGAGCCACAGAGATTGCCAGCTGCTGGCCATCAAGAGCATTCCAAGTGCCACTCTCCTTAATACATTGGTGGCATTATCCTGGTTTGCTACAGAAATGGACCTTGAGGAGAGGGTATTTTTAATTAAGCTGTAAATTTGTTACAACTCACTGGGCTGAAAAGATGTTTAAAAATTCATACGGACTTCTCTGGAAGAGGGTGATCAAGCATTTCTTTTATAAAATTCCTTCTTGATGTTACTTGGAAAGGATGACATTGAAGGTATCTCCTAGGCATTAGTGAGCAGCTTCTCCAGCAGAACAATCTCAACATTTAGTCACAGAGTAAGCATTAATTAAGGACATGCAAGAGTTTCATCTGACTACTATACATCTGGAGGTTTTATCCTTCCCTACAGTATCAGTCTCTATCCAGGCTTCTCAAGTTTCTTTTGTACTTGCTCATGATTGGATTCTGCAGCTCAGATAGATACAGCAAACTTCTTCATATCATCACTCCCACATTTTACTTGCAGAGCTGGATGTTTGCTAGCCCCACCACCATCTGTTTGGTCTACCTCACTCCAATGCATCAAAATCACTCTTGGGATTAAATCCTCAGCAATAACCTTCTGAGAAAAGTGGGAATCAGAAAGGCAGAGAAAACAAGACTTTCCCTAATTCTGTTAGGCCAAAACATTAACTGATACTAATCTCAGAAGGGGTGAGGTTGTAAAGAACCACTGTGGGCCACCTGGTTCAGCCTCCTGGCTCTAGATTCATCCTAGATTCATCCTGTTGCACAGGATTTGCATCCAGATAGTTCTTGAGAGTATCTGCAAGGGAGACTCCAAAACTCCTTTGGGCAGCCTGCTCCAGTGCGCAGTCACCTGCACAGTAAAGAAGTTCTTATTCAAGTGGAACTTGATGTGCATTGATTTCTGCCCATTGCCTCTCGGTCTATTGCTTGGCACCACCACCTGGTCTGATCTCTTGACAGCCTCCATTCAAATACTTCCAAGGTTTTTATAGGGTCCCCTCTCAGTTGTCTCTTTTTTGAGGCTGAACAGGCCCAGCTCCCTCAGCCTTTCTTCCTATGAGAGATGCTCCAGACCCTTAATCATCTTTGTTGCTCTCCACTGGACCTGCTCCAGCAGCTCCCTGTCTCTCTTGCGCTAAGGAGCCCAGAACTGGACACAGCATTCCAGGTGAGGCCTCATCAGGGCTGAGCAGAGGGGCAGGATCACCAACCTTGACCTGCTGGCCATGCTCTTCCTAATGCACTTCAGGATGTCAGTGGCCTTCCTGGCCACCAGGGCACACTGCTGGCTCATGGAGAGCTTGTTGTCCACCAGGACTCCCAGGTCCTTTTCTGCAAAGCTGCATTCCAGCAGGTCACCCTCAGACAGTGCTGGTGCCTGGGGTTGTTCCTTCCCAGATGCAGGACCTGTATTTGCCTTTGCTGAATTCCAGGAGGTTCCTCTCTGCCCATCTCTCCAGCCTGTCAAGGTCTTTCTGAAGGGCTGCTCAGCCCTCTGGGCTATCAGCCACTCCTCCCACCTTTGTGTTGTCAGTGAAATTGCTGAGGAGGCCTCTGCCCCTTCATCCAAGTCATTGATGGATAAGTTAAACAAGGCTGGACCCACTACTGAACCTTGGGAGACACCACTAGGGTCAGGTCTCCAACTAGACCCTGTGTCACTGATTACAGTCCTCTGGTGTGACACTACAATGGCTAGTTACTAGCAGTCCCACATGAGCAGTTTTAGATTCACTTAACTCCTCCAATTTCAGGAGAAAAATTCCTCGTTCATCTTAAGATACACTTTAAGATGTAACATGACTATAGAAGACAGCAACTATTAGGGGTTTGATCAGCACAGACAGTCCCAACTGCTACTTGGACAAAAATGGTCATGAGGTAGAATGTACTAGAAGTACAGTTTAGGATTGACAATACCAAGCTGTATGGTGTGGCTGACACAATTGGGGATGGATAGAACACTGCTAACAGGCTGCCCAGAGAGGTGGCAGATGCTGCATTCCTGGAAACATCCAAAGTCAAATTAGATGGGACTCTGAGCAAACTGAAGATGCCCCTGCAAGGGGGTTGGACTATGATGACCTTTAAAGGTCCCTTCCAACCCAAACCATTCTACCTTATTTTTCAGTACCTTTAGAGGCCACACACACCACTTCACTCAAAGGACAGCAGGCAGGGAACACATCAGTATCAAGGTGAAGATGAACAACTATTAACTATTCACTATAAAACAGTCATGTTTTCCAATCCTCCATAACCCTCCTGGTAGTTATATGGTTTTCATGACCACCGCCACTTGTCCCACAGAAGACACTGACGTAAGCTGCTTAAACACACATTCCATTCCTTCCTGTCTCCAAGATCTAAGAGAATTGTCCACATGATGTTTCAAGTTAAATAATTTTGAAGCAAAGTGAAGTAAACAAAGAAGAAGGACACCTAGCTATTATTAAAATACTTGAGCCAGAAGCAATACCTTAACTATGTACAATTCCTCCTTGCCCTCTCTGCTGTACTTGTTTTCATGGTCAAGAGTTCCTCACCGTACCTCCGCACCCTAATCCTCCTGAGATCACCCAGTATAATACAATACTGAAAACTGAACGGCAAGTAAGGAGGTACCGTTGATACACACAAGTTGTTATCAGCTGGTCACATACTGTTAACTGACAAAGACGCATGCCTTTCACACATTACCAGCTCATAACTGTGAGCAGAAGCACATGACAGAAGCATTATTGTCAAAAGCAGTTGTAGGCAACGATATTACAGTTTCTGCTGCTATGTGGAAGTCCCTCTTGCCTAAAAGCACATATATGCACCTTGTCCTTTGCCTCCCCTCCGTAAGTTACCATTTAACAATATAATGCCACAGCCATTTCCAGAAATCAAGAAGCTCGAAATGCAGCAAAAGTTACATGTGGAAAAACAGGGTTATCAAAGTCTAACACACCGTAAAATAAATCAGACTGATACTGCTGCATGAACAGGCTTACTTTGATCTTTACAGCCGTCTTCCATCTCCTGACTCATTAGCCTCATTTTCCCATTTTTCATCTCCTTTTAAGCTACATTTCCTCTCCTACTCTACCAAAAGCTATTCTAACAGGCAAAGACAGACAGTACCCCACAGCAAGGCACCCTGATCCACAGGACATCATACAGCCTGCTTCTGAAAAGCCTAAATGAGGCCAAAGCTCAGACAAGTTCTCCTAGAGGTGTGTCCAGAACACCCTTTGCCATCTGAACCAGTATTCTCAAAAAAGAGGCTGCAAACCCCATATTTAAACTGACAGACGAGTAACAACTCTGAGTATCTCCTACCTTACATAGACTGGGCCACTGTTGGCCAGTAGCTTGCTTGTTATAGCTCACCTCTTATACATGGAGGCCATCACTAATATCATCACACTAATAATTAAAGTTGTCAATATTGTAATTTGGCCCAAAACTGCTCTCAAGGATTTTCAGAAGAGCCTTCTGACAGCCACTGCTCTTAAGTGGCTCATGCAGAGGTACATACTTCTAGCTCCCAGAAGACTACTTAAAATTGAAATATGGAGCCTGTTTGCCTCTAGGCTGATCCCCACCAGGAAAACAAATCCAGATAAATTACTGTTTACTCTTTTAAGGTGCCAACTCACACAGAGGAAAACACAACTAAATTCTTTTCTCTCAAAAGAACAGTGTCATGCAGCTCCCAAGAATTAGTAAACATTTGGGACTACTACCATTCATAAAAACGTGTGTGGAAAAAGTGCTGACTGATGATATACGTTAAGTGTAAATCAGACTTATAAGGGCAGCTGCCCATATAGGGGGTAACAATACTACTTGTCCAATTACTATCCCAAATACCTACAGCCTGAAGGACTAGAAAAGTGTCAAAGCAGTATTACAACTGTTAAAAATGTACAAATGACTGAATTCCACCTTGAAACGCACTTTTAAGTACAGCTGGTAATTTCATACTGTGCTGGTGCTTCTGGTTCAACCACAGTTGAGCTTATTTCATTTTCTGGTAAGATTCAAACTCTGCCATGCCTCAGTTCTCTGTCCAGTAAATGCATTTTGTTATGTTGGCAAAAGTGGTAGCTAAGTGAGTCATTTGGTCTGTAGGAACTTAAAGTGATCTCCAAGTCACCTCCCCATCACCCACAGCAAGATCAGCGACATGGTGAGATTGCTCAGGGCTTTATACCATAGAGGCTGAAAACTCCCCAAGGAGTGAGACAGCTCATCCACCTCTCTGGACACCAGGCTCACCACCCAGCAGCTCTTGTTGAAAAAAAAAGCTTTCCCTCATCTCCTCCTGTCTCTCTAGCCCAACTCAGCTCAGTGCCCACCAGGGCTCACGGCCTTGCGCCCCTAGTCCTGCTGGCATCACTGCCAGGTCTGTTGAGTTTTCAAACAGCATTAAAGTTACATGGAGTCAAGCATACCTTAAACAGATGCCTCAAGAGGCTGATTAGCTTTACAAATTCACAAATTTGGGTTACAGACACCACTCAAACTATTCATGTTGCATTCAGACATGAAAGCAATCTCTTTGCTATATCTACAATACTTTTCATGTTTCATGAAACTGAGGCTCTTATTCCCATTTATTAATCCTGTCGTACAATTTCCATATTTTTCTAAGGAGGATTAACTAACTCTTCAGCACATACACATCACACATTACAAACATGCACCACTTACACTTAAGTGTTCAAAGCTGCCCAGGCAGTGTCATGCTGTTTCTGAATGTACTGTTTCATATCCTTTCGTGTAGGTCAATGTGAAGTCCCGCATACATGTACTGCATTTGATAAGAATTTATTCAGTTATCCTAATCTGGACTAAACACATGATTAAAATCACATGTCTACAGCTCTTCCTCAGAGTCTGATGGTTACGTTTGTTGAAATGTATGCAGATAAAAACAACACAGCCATCTTAGGTCAAGCAAGTCATGAAAATATAAATAAATCAAATTTTAAAAGGGCAAGCCAACCCAATTTATAAAACAGGAGGACAGCTACAATCAGATGGTCATTAATTTTCAGTATTTGAAGAGCTGAGCAAGTAGTACCAGCAGCCACAAAAATTAGGTCCCCGATCTTGGACACTCTCTCAGTACACACAAAAATTACGCAAGATTGATATGCAGAGGTGTAAGCTACATCTGATATTGCACAGTTAAATTAAGTTTAAAAAAAAACAAAACAAAACAACCTGCTCCTACAAAAACTATCAACTTATTTTCTGTTCTCATGCATTGCTTCAAGCAGGAAACCTGATGCATTTGATCATTCTATGCAATTAACTCCAAAGACAGGCAATTTGACTTAGCATTTCTTCAGGAACACTGACATTCCTCATTTCAGAGCACCTAAAATGTTTCAGTACAAGTAATCCTTACTCCATATGGTGACAAAACACACAATATTTGTAAAGATAAAAAAACTTTATCCACAAAGAAAAACAGACTCTATTTCTGCCATAGCAGAAGTCTGCAGCATCTACGCCTTTTGTAACAGCTATTTCTACACTTCTCCTAACAGTACCAAACTTGCACAGAAAATCCCTCTAAATTCACAGAATGGTCTGGGTTGGAAGCCATCTTCAAATATCATCTAGTTCTAGCACTTGTGCCATCAAGCAGGGATATCTTCCACTAGATGAGGTTGCTCAAAGCTTCGAATGTGTCATCTGTGTTGTACCACTCAATGTGGAAACAGTCATGATCTCAAACATCTGAATTGCATGTGAAACCTTCCACGCAAAAAAGGAAACTTACAGCGCAGTTATCATTTTAGCAGAGAAGAGATTCTTGATCACCAGAGGTATGTCCAAAAAAATTTTAAAAAAAAAAGAAAAAGCATTGGTCTCATTCAGCTGCACTGGTTCAGAGGAATTTCACTATAAGAACCACTCTTCTTATAAAAATAGCCTTTATCAAAAGACAAGCATGACTCCATTTAATTTTCTTTCAGTTTGCTCAACTGTTACAGAAAAAATTCAGCTACTCAGTTGGTTAATGAGGCTGTAATTCTCATCTTGCCTACCAACATCTCAACCATGGATGCAGTCCAAGGCAAGTGCTATTGCTATGCCAAGTTTCACAGTTTAGCTATCTGAATGCACAAGCAGCTTCTACAGTCTTCTTCACTTTATGCAGTTCACTTTGTCAGCAGTTTTCCAGTTCTCTTCAGAATGGGTGCTCTGGTCAGATTAGCAATAGCAGTTTTAGGTCAGGACCTCAATTTGGGCTTGTAGCTCAAGGTATGAGCACATAAAAATTAAGAAGTCAAACTCATTAATACACTAATTTCTTCTCTACTGCAAGCATGCAGTAGATGCATAGTCTGTTACAAGCAGCATATGGTGTTTTAGAGTTACGACTTTAGTTGTCCCTCTTTTGGAAACAGAAAGCGGCTTCTAATGCTTATTTGGGTGGAAAGGAACCACAGCAGGATGTCTGATGAGATTTCGACACGTGTTACTAGAGATAAAAATAATACCCTTAATTACAATTATAGCAGGTACTAGGATTTTTAGATTTAAATTTAAAAGACTTAAAAGCACTTCTTAAACCAACTGTGATACGCAACCAGTAAATGTTTATCTCCAGTTATGCTTGCTGGCTCAAGACTGGAGACGAACAGCAGACACAGAAAATTTAAATAAATCCCAAGATCTTGCTCTGCCTTTAAACTGGGTTGATGCATTTGAAATTTAATGCTAATGGATAAATAAAAACAGAGGTCACAGCATTAATTTTCCAGCATTTCAAGAGGATGAACAAAATGGATGGCACTGAAAGAAAGACTCCATTACAAAAATAAAATGGAAACAAACAAGCTACATATGCTAGCATTCCTGCAATATATTGCCCATTTCAGTGCAATGGCTATGTATGCATATGCTCAGAGAACTTCAGAAATCCAAATACCCCATTAACAATCTTTTCCTCTGCCAAGACAGATGGCCACAATATCCACTCCCTCCTGCATCCATCTTCCTTGTCAGAAACACTCTTTACTAGAGCATACATCTAAAGGGCCACCTTCTCCTCTCCCTCACCACCTTGCAAGCACTCCTCACAAGGCCACCTGGAGTAGCACTGAAAGAAGCCTTAACTACTTCTGCAGATAAACAACTACATTTGCACTCCACTGGTTCCAAGAGCTGTCAAAAATAGCTCACCATTCAGCACACCTTTCTCCAAAAATGCTGCTCAAGTCCAGGCATAGCTGTTTCTGCAGCATGTAAGGGATAAGACTCTAACTTCAAGAATGCATTCAGAAAATAAGTTAACCACAAGTAAGATCAGCAGAAGTGCCCCACTTTGGTACTGAAACTAAAAATCACATGCTACAAGCACTTACAAAACTGTAAGTGCCAAGCTTACAAGGCCAAGTTTGAATACTAGGCAGACAAACCTTTGCCCTTTTTCTGGTGTTTAGATATTTAATTTCTCATTTTTGATATCCACCACACCAAATCTAAAGCAAGGAACCATTTCTTGAAGGCACTTTATAGCTACATTATTAACAACAGACACTGCCATAGCATCCTTAGGCAATTTTATTTACATTAGGTTATGTTAACAGCAATCTTTCCACAACATTACACAGAAACAGCCTCTTGCACACCCAAGCGGACTGTCCAAATCCCCAATATACAGAGACAGCTCTAAGCTCAGGGCTCTCAAAAGCACCTTTTCCCCTAAGAAACTCAGCTTAGGTGCCATGAATGTTAATGTCTGGAATGCATCTACTAATCATTTAAAAATCAGCGACAAAGCCAAACCAATATGACCCTTTCAAATATTTATGTCCCATGACATGTAGGTACAGTCTGAATATCTATAAAACCCACTGAAATCACTACCTCATCATGCCAACTCAGCCAGGTGGAAATGGCACAGAGCATCCATACTATCTTCTGACCTACCTCCTCCTCTACCTCACTCCAGGTAAATACAGCATACATTTTCATCAATATAAATAATACACAACAGAAAACTGAGAAAAAAAACACTGGAAAGATAATTCCAACCACCCCTCCTAATATGTAATTCTACTTCTGAAAAAATATATAATAACAGTATTGGAAAATACAATCAGCAGGGACATTACTGGGAGAGACATTTAATTTACCTTTCCCTTTCTGTGGCTAAGTCTCCTTCTCTCAGCCCTTATAAGAGGATGTGACTAAGGCACTTGCCTGTAAGTATTTAAATTTCCAAGAAAAAGTCTGTTCATCCATTCTGAAAAACAAATCCTACTAACTTCCTTTCTGACATCAAGATTTAACGCACGGAAGAATATCAGTATTCCATCCATCATTCAACGGCAGTTTCATTCCATAAAAATACATAAAGCTTATTCAGCTAAATCTGAGTAAGAACTTAGCTAAACAAACTCATCCTGAAGAGTCTGAAAGCAAGTGCAGATAGCAAAGACTTAGAGAAAGTCTGCTTAACACATCACAGTAAACATTCCAAGACACCTTGACTACTCTTTCCTACCTCTGTGTAGACTGTCTTACAATGTATTTGAATGTTAGTATTCCCTGTTTTAGCAGTATTCAGCTAGTAAGTACTAACAAGACTGCATATGCACACTTTACAGTACGTTATGGCAATTCAGTTACTTTCCATCATATAATGCTTTCTACCTCTATTCCACATTAGGCTGAAGAACTAAGTAAAGTCTCTTAAGTCCTTAATATGATCTTAAGTGCTCCACCACCTCATTATTTTCTAGCTTTTGCATCATTTGGGTGGGGTTATAGTTATATAACTATATATAATATACATTTTATATATGGTTATATATAACTCAAGCTATACCGGGTTTATGCGTATATACCTGCTTTTTTGCTAAACGCAGCCAATCAAGCTACTCATTCCTCCAACATCTTACACCCTCATCTATGTCTAAGAATCGCTGCAGTTTCTGATCAGCAGCTGGACTATTTGAGCCATCAACAATATCAGGACTGTGTGAGCGAATGGAGAATCGGTATCACAAATGTTTTACAAAGTGAAGCCCAGGACTGCCTATAATTATTCTAATTCCGATCCTAGGCTGGCATGCTCACTGCCAGCGCATTTAAACACCTAACTCTCATCCCAACTTTGAGCAAGAAACCACAGCTTCTTTCAAACCCTCATTACATCTGGGCTTACTATGACTACCAAAACAAATTAAAACCCCTGTTGCTTAAGTATAGGAGTACCATGAGGAACAGTGGCTTAGATAGAATAGGAAACAGTGTGACACTAGCTTAATCTCCATCTGGAAAACTTCAGCTTGTTCCCAATTCACGTTACAGTTTTCCACATTATGTAATTACTGCTCTTAAAACTCCACATATTTTGCCAGCCAAGTCAGATTTAGACTGTGAGTGACTTCAAAACCTCAATGTAGCATTACAATTTTTAAGTAAGTTTCTGAGAAAGAATGCTTAAGATTTCTGCCAGGAGCTGTTTGTCTTTTGCTTGGTTTTAAAGCTGAAAATCTGCACTCCATACAAAACCACTGACTTCTGAAGCCAAGTGTTTCACTGAGTTCATCTTCCCAAGGTATATTTACTGTAGAGCTGTATGCGAGTCTATGTGAAACGTGTGCTTTCAAATACAGTGAACACCAACAATTAGGTCTCTTATCACAGATTCTATCAAATTTAGCACTGAATTTAGTTGTTCTGTAAGTATTAGATGCAAGGAGACTCTACAAATAAACAGCAATTCTTACTGAGTTAAAGCAGCTTGCTCAGTATTGGCAGTCTTCTCTGAGTTTCACTGGGAATCAATCAAGAAGCCTACCTGTGTTATTTAGCCACCAGAGATTGAGGATGACTTTCAGAATTTCAACATGGATTAGGCAACAAAACATCCTGATCTGGCCCACCAGCTGTAGCAGCTAAACTTATAAATTGTCTTATGCCAGTTTCTCCAGAACTAATCCTTCTGAGTACATCAAATTAGGTAGATTTAACACAGGCAAGATCAAAAAACACATCTAGCAGCTTCCTTCAGAAATGGAACTACAGACGCCAAAACCCAAAACACCATTAGCTGATCCTGCTGGATAGTGGTGTAATTTTTCAATTGATTTGGGGGTTGTCAGAAAAAGAAATCTCTGTGTACTAAGGCAACATTCTCTCACTTTTCAAATGTTAGCAACAGCTAGTAACACTCACTGCCCTCTGCAGATACTAGCATCTATTAGAAAGGCATTTCAGCAGAAGTGAAGATGGCATTAAAGCAATATTGAAATGGATATTAATCACAAATTGAGTTTATCCATTAGCTCACAATTGGCTTTATTGCTATGAAGAACATCACTGACCACAGACATAATCAAAAGCCATTATGTTGTAAGACAAAGAGTTTTACCTATAAAAGCAGCATTTCTGCATTACTGTTACTAGAAAGGAGCTTGTGCTTGCATCGTTGTACTAGTTTTAACTGCAAAGTCTACATCTGCAGAGGCACTGACATATTTTAAGAAGCACAGAAAAGCTGAACTATTCCTTGGGCTTTTAGAACACTACATCATATGTCATCTATTTCCTACCTAGTCCCCAAATAAAGCAAACTTAGCTTTGTCCCTCAAAAATTCTAGCTTAGTATTACATGGACTTTAATGGAATTCAGCCTGGGCCTTCAATGCAGTTTGAATATCGTCATCTAGAAAACTGGTACATATTCTGAAAGCTTTTTTTGTCTTTTTTTTTTTTTTCTTTTTTTTACCTAGATCACCTAGCTCAATCTTAAGTATGCTAGTTCACAATTTTTGAAAAGGCAGTAAGTAAACCTTTCCTTCCCATTTAAACCACAGCATTTAAAATGAATCCAGGAAGAAGAATAAAAATCAATGTTCGTATTAATATGGTAAAGTCACAGTAAATTTACTTGAAGAAATATTATACTAGCATGATTATCCTAATACTAGGAAGAGATTTATGCAAATATGAACATATTTAAGACATATCCAAAGACTCAAGCAATTAAAAATCTCCACTGCATGTGGAAAAGATTAACTACTACACCAGAATAAAACCACAGGGAATAAAGATACCTACTGCTGAAGGAGAAATATCAGTATGGGTACATCCAGAAGACATTTGAAAGGGGCATTAAAGACGTGTTTGGTCAGATTTTAACACATCTGATAAAATTCCTTAGTAGTTTCAACGCCATTAGCATGTGTCTGTAGTTACAAATGCTCAATATATCATGGCAAAAACTTTAAATGTCTACGTTTCTCTCCAAGTAATATCCTATTGTACACAGTACATATAGAATTGCCTATTTTATATTTGTAAACAGAATTATTTATGCATAATCACTATAAAGGAGGTTCTAAGTCCTAGAACATAGAGCTGCTAAAGCTATCACCCCTAGTACAACATTTCTGAAAGGTCAGAGTAAAGAGATGAAAAAGTGAATGTAATTTCAGGATTCAGAATTCATGGAATTAGGAAAGGAAAACTGAAGCTCTAACTAATACCCTGGTGCTTCCGCCACCAAATGCCCCCAAGAACTGGAACACTTTCTGGACTCCTTCAGTTTAATTTAAAATTGGCCATCAAAGCAAAGACAAAGTCAAATGGCACAGAGTTTTTCAACACAAAAAATCGGGAACCTATTACCTTTCAAGACAATACACACAGCCTGAAATAGTCAATTAATCAGGTGTTACCACTTTACCCAATATCACTTGTATGAACATCAGACACTGAAGTCCTATGTAGCTATTAAACCCTATCCACCCAGGCTGTCTTCAAAACTTCAAAAATACAGGAACACTTTCTAGTCTTACAGACTTCAATTAAATCAACTACAAGACTATTTCATAAAAATTCTGTTGCATGCTTTGTGTAGTTTCTGGTTATATTTTTTTTTTTTTTTTAGTAACTATCAGTTTTCCAATTCTAACAAGTTACACCCATATTTTAATGGATGTGCATTGGGCTTGCAGAGCTGAAAGGGGTACTGAGATGCCTGGCTGCTCGGAGTTCTCACCACCAGCGCCATACAGCTGAAGCAAAATCAACTCACTCTCCATGCTCTAAAGGTAGGAATGGGAATTTTTCAGGGCAGCGCAATCTGGAAAGGCGGGCAATACACCAAACCTCGGTAATTCTCCGTGCACAAAGCAGCGATGATGGGGTGACAATCCCTCAGTCTGACCCAGGTCAGACGCGTCATGCCCGTGCGACACTTGGCTCCTCAGCGTGAAGTAACCCCCGAAATAAAATAAAGTATATGAGCCGCGCAGCCTGCCACCCCCATCCCCGGCTCCCCTCTCCAGCGTCGGAACTCCCCAGCCCGGCAGGCCCCACTCCCAGGGCGGGACCCTCCGCACCTCCTCGCCCGGGACGGCGGAAGGCCGGCACAGAGAGGACCAAGTGTTTCGCCGGGGCCGCCGCGCCTCTCTTCATCGGAAGCAGCGCTGCCGCCGGCCGCGCAGGCTCGCCGGCCCCACCCGCGGGCGCGACTCGGCTTCTTCCGCGCCCCGCAGCCCCACAGGTGCGGCGGGACCGGCGGGCAGCCCTGCAGCGGTGGCACCTCTGCGGCCCCTCCGCAGCTAGCCCTAGCCCCGTTCCACCTGCGCCCCTCTGCTGCCCCACGGCGCCGCCAGCAGATGCACTATGGTGGACATAAGCGCTCCGGTTAGAGCAAAGTCACATGCGAACAAGAGGGAAAGAAGGTGCAGCTTGTAGGGAGAGTGGCCGAGACGCTCCAGTAGGTAGGGCCACGCTAAGGAAATAGGTGGGGTGAAATCATTCAGAGGGATGCTGCTGACTAAACAAAGGGTTTATGGAACAGTGTTTTGTCCAGAAGACAAGTGTTTTACCGCCCAATTAGTACCCTGAAAAGGGGGAAGCGGGGCAAAGAAAAGAGTCAGAAAACCCCAAAGGTTAAAGCAAAAAGCGATTAAACCCATCTAATATGAGACAGGAGGAAGGGGATGAAATAACCATTCGCACGGAAAACAAACTGTCAAGAAGGCCCTCTTGATCTAACACCGCTAGTATCGGGGAGTTTGGAACCCGGATCGCAACAAGGCGGTACCGGCGGAAAGCCACCGGTCACCTACATTAGTAGGGGAAGGGTGGAGGTCTCCGCACACGCCGTGCTTCACCCCTTTTCAGGGGAGTACCCGGGCCATGCGCCGGCGGCCCCTAGCCCAGGCCGCTCCTCTTTCTCGCCGTGCTCCCCGAAGGGGCCGCAGCCCCGCTCCGGGCCCAGCTGTCCTCCACTCTTGCTCCGGGGCGAGTTCGGCGTCCCGCAGCGCCCCTGCCAAGATTTCGTGGCTCCCCGTAGGCCCCGGCTCAGTTCCCAGCCCCTCGACCCGCCCTTCTTTCAGCAGCCCAGGACCGGCGGTCCATCTGCTTGCTGTCCCGCGGGAGCGGCTACTTTCGCGGAGAGTGGTTACTGCTGCTGCCGCCCGACGCTGGGAGCAGAGTGGGGGAAGGTGTCCGCTGCCCGTGGGAGCAGTGCAGCCGCGCCGCAGCCACCTCACCTGAGGGCTTTAGTGCTCCCACCACACCACCGTTCCGCAGTCGCCCTGCTGCCAAAAAGGGGGAGCACTTCGTTAACAGGCAAGATAACAGTCCCCACCGCCCGCCCCCGTGGCCACCGCCTGAGTGACGCTGCCGGCGGCCACTCAAGAAGCCCCGTGCGGGCGGGGCCGCGCCCCGGGGCAATGCGGGCACTTGGCGGAGCCAGGGCCGGGTGGGCCCCAGAAGGCGGCGGGGGGAGAGAGACAGGAGTGTGGCGAGCCGGATAGGTCGGGAGCTTGCGTTTGCCGTCCCCGGTGGGGTTAGCGGCAGGACACCCACAGCGCTTGCTTGTCTCCCTAAGGCTCCCCGACTAGCCGACTTTCCCTGTAAAATGTCGAATCCTGGAGGCTTCACGCTGCCTCCTCTCTGGAAACGACTCGGGGGGGCGGACGAGACCCCAAGCCGCCAGCCCGAAGGGGCGCAGCGGAAGCGAGCGCTCCGCGACCTGCGACGCGCATTAGCAGCTCCGACAGCGCCGTCCCGTNAGCGCATGGCTTGGTGTGTCCTTCGCCCTACCGGCGCACCAGCTAGTCAAAATAACAGCCTCATCGCCGGCCCGTGGAAACGACTTGAGGTTCCAACTATCAATTTGCCTCGCTCACATAGATCTCATATTAGTTATTTTCGTATGTGAAATAGATGGGTACTGTGTAACGTGCTGGCAGCAGCATAAATTAAACAACAATGGCAGTGCTCGGGACTGGTCCTTGCCGGTAGCACACGCTGCAGTGCTGGCGTTTACCATCGCCGCCTCCTCCTCCTGCCCAGACCCTCCCACCGCCGCGGGGACAGAGGGCAACAGGACGGCAGACGGGCCCGAGGACGGGACGCCCTGTCCGTCCCTTTGCCCGGAGTCCCGCCGAGATCCCTGCCGCGGCTGCCGAATACAAACTTTCCCTACGCACACCAGTGACCGCTGTCCGCATCCCCCGCCACCCCGGTAGGACCACGGACAGAGATCACAGCCGCCCCGCCCACGCTGCCCATGCACTGCCGCGCAGTGCCCCGACGGCCCGAACAAAGGAACGCGCCCCCTCCCGCGGCGGGTTATTCATCCCCACCAAAAGACCTGGGTCCGCCCCCCTCTCTCCCCCGCCCCGCCCGACGGTAATAGACTCCTCTCCGGGAAAGCGCAGGGGCTCTCCTCAGCCCGCTGCCGATCTTCCGCACCCGCTGACAATACGGCCGACCGCATCTTTGTGCGCCGTGGCACGCAGCCGCCTCCCAGCCCCGCAGGAAGCCACAAAACGCCGTGCGGCTAATGCAATTAGGAGCGGGGAGCCTTATCCCAGCTAATCTGGAAATGCGGTTTTATCTCTTCAAAGTGATACCGTCTCCCTTCACCCGCGCGGTGCGGGTCCGTCCGCTCGGATACTTCGGCGCAAGGAGACGTATCCGGAGCTGGACGGGCGCGGTCACGCTGGGAACTTTGCCGCTGGACCAGCCCAGGTAGGAATGCGCACGCCGTCCTGCATGGGCGCGGTGCGGTCCCCCAGTTTCAGCGGCTGCCCTCGCCACGCTGCAAATGCTTCCAGCAACTCAGCTCCGCGGGCACGCTGCCATACCCACGAACTGCATCACTCAGCGCCGTCGGCACGACCCGTGTCAATACGGAGCAAACACAGGTGATCAGCGTAATTCTACAAGGCATGCACCTCTGGAATGGGTCGCGTGGACCCCATCGCACCCGTACAATAACGGAAAGAATCAAGCCATAACTTACCTTCCTCTCCTCGGCTTACAAAAAAAAAAAAAAAAAAAAAAAAAAAAAAAAAAAAAAAAGACGCACTCCCACAGNAAAAAAGGTGCACTTCTCCCGATGAGTAAGAGGCAGATGGATAGTTCTCTCAAGACAACAGACGAGCTAAATTGCTGACAGTTCTAAAAGGAAGCAAATAAAAACCAAACCAAAACCGAAAAGATCCTTTCCCTCCCCCACCCCCAACAGTCCAACACTAGAGAGGAGAAAAATCAAAAAGAAAAAAAAATGGAAAATTAAAAAATGAAAATGGGAGAACTTAAAAGGGAGAGAGTGACAGGACGACCCTCCTTTCGCAACCCAATGGAACAAAAAGAGGGGAGGGAGAAATGAAGGAACAAAGAAAAGAGGGATGGAAGGGCGATTTTAAAGACGCGCTCGCTCGCTCTCTCTCTCTCTCTCTCCCTTCCTCCCTGCTGGTCACTTCCTAGCGGCTCGACACCCGAGCCAACTGCAGCATCGCGGAGTGCGCGGGGGGTCGCGGGGGGAGGACGCCGTGCGGTGCGGTGCCGCTCCGTGCCTCGCAG
>VZTX01023046.1:21784-50315 GCA_013400915.1 Pardalotus punctatus
CGTTGTCGGGATCCAGTGCGAGGAACGGACTACTGCACACCAATATGATGCTCAGATAGCCAATTTATTGCTCAAGTTAGCATTTCTTTATACTAAAATTACTACCGTACACGCGATCACGCGAATGATTAGACACTTCTCATTGGCTGCGTGCTTTTGTCCACGCGCTCGTTCTCATGTTCTGATTGGTCAGAAGTTTTGACGTCTTTGTCTTGCTTGTTTTTGGGATGTTGCGATTTCTTCTTTATTCTCATAAAGTCGGCATCCTTGCTTGTTGCAACTTCTCTCCTATTCCCATATAATCAGCACACCTGTTATCCTTTGGATGTTACAACTTCTGCCCTATTACCACTTATTCTGCATTCCTTCTAACACTTCTTCTTTGTTCATACATAATCAGTTATTCTTACTAACCACAGTTGTCCTTCTAGTGATTCTCATGGGAACGGACCATAGTGTTTCTAAGGCCTATACCCCAACACACCATTCCTTCTCAAGAAGTACTACCGAGAAAGCAGCCCTTTTTTTGGTTTTTTGTGGTTTTTTTGTTTGTTTTTTGTTTGTTTGTTTGTTTGTTTTTTGTTTGGTTTTTTTTTTCTTTTTCCCCCTTTGTGTTATTTATCTGTTTTTTTCCCACTTTATTGTCGGTCCCCTCTCCGTGCAGTGCTGGCCGCACTTTTATCAAGTTTATTATTTTCAGCCAGGGACTGGTCTTGGCATTTGTCTTTCTGGGAGTGGCTATATTAGTAAGTGGTACTTTTAACAAACAGGAAGGGAGGGAGGGAGAGAGGAAGGAAGGAAGGAAGGAAGGAAGGAAGGAAGGAAGGAAGGAAGGAAGGAAGGAAAAAGCTTTTATTCATTATGAAGTCAATTCCTGTATCTTGCACAGCTAAGAAATACTTGCAAAGAAAGCAGTGTTGCATGGCAGAAACAAATCTGAACGGTATTCTAAAGCATGCCTTGTACTCTGTATACTGGTGACTTTCGCTACACTTGAACATCTCTTTTCAGAATCAGAAGTGCTTCCTAGATGTGACTTTTCTTCTGTCTTTTCCAACACAAGTGTGTGTCATATATTTCCAATAGCAAAGCACGTATACCCTGCAGAAAGCAAATGCTTATTTAGAATATTCTGGCATTTGTGTGTAGCAAGGCACAAAAATAGAGGCATGTGATTTCAAATAGAGACATAGTGTTTCAATGAGAGTGTCCCTGCATGTTTATAAATGATTAATACAATGAATCGTGTATCATCTGTTTCTAATGATATCCCTATCCTACCACTGTGACAACAACTGAGAGTTATACAGGGACTGCTTTTACATTTTGCATAATTAGTTCTATGCTTAATGCATCTGTTGTTTTTCTAGAATACACAGTCTGATCATTAACAATGTATCACCAACGTTTTGAATGAGCAGCATTCTGAAAAGGTGATTAACTCCCTGGTGGAACAAGTACCAAACTACTGACTCTAAGGACTGGAAAAAGAACAGGGTGGGGGTGGCTACTTTCTCAAAGCTGTTTATACAGGAGTCCTACATGAAGTGATGTCTATTCACACAGAGTTTGTGGATGCACATGTAGATGGTGCTTGTAGCAATTTAAGTATCCAAAAAGGTCTACACTGCTTTTCTGCTTATGGCTGAGGCTCAGACTTGTTTAATTATGGCAAATTTCAACCTTTGATACAGAAATACTGCTTCTGAAAGTCTCCTAATGATACCAAAATCAAACTGCTCAAGTTCTTTATGCTACGGGAGCATTTATCAAAAAGTTTTATATATATATCTCAGAAAAAAAAAACCAAAAACTAAAAATATTCTTTATTTTACCAAGTAGAAAACATCTGTAAAAACTGTGCAGTATGTTGCTGTCTTCAGAATTACTAGATTTAGTTGCTCATTACTTTCTTGCTTCATGTGTTTAAGGAAAAACCAGTGTTCCTTAGCAGAACATCAGTAATGTATGAAGACAAAGGAAGAAAACAAAAAAAGTTGTTTAGATTTCTTAAGCAGTTTGGTGCATTCACTCAACACCCTCAAACACGTCAGCCCTCCCCCCGCCCCCCCCAATTTTAAAACTATTTGAATACACAGCTGTTTTTATAACTAAAGAAACTTCGTTTGCGATGGATGCCTAAATGTATGCTGTTAGAAATCAAAAGTGTGTCTTTCTGAATTTTCAGGAAATTAAAGTAGCTACTACTCCAAGAAGCTTCCCTGTCAAGTCTGATATTCAGGCCTCCTGATTCCATCTTCCCCCCTCCCTCCCCCACTTCCCGCCCAAAAGGAACAATCTGCTCGCTATAATTAGTGACCAGCTTTTAGAGACAATATCCAAACTTATGCATTTTCTTTCGAGGCTTAATATCTCTACCAATAATGTACTCACATCTGTCATGTTTGTCAATACACAGTGCTAAAGTGAAATTAGGCAGAAAATAGCTGTTTCAGCAAATGCCTTGTCATTGGCCCTTCTCATCTCTGATGTATATTCAGAGGCCGTTGATTCCAGGGAAGGAATCAAGGATTAAGGAAAGCTAAATTTTCTGTCCTCCCAGGAAAGACACGTTTTCCTGTGAAGTTCCCCTTTGCTTAGGTAGAATGTCTGAAAAGAAATCTTTATGATTAGCGGTATCTGGCTGTCTGGACATAGCCTTTAGCTAAAACGTGTATGGGTTATTAAACAGGCGTTGGACATGGAAAGCTGCAGCAGGAGGGAAGGGCACTGCTTGTTCAAGCGTGCTGGACCCTCTTGAATCCTCTGGCCAGGACTGAGTGGTCAGGGAATGGCAGTAAAAACAGCAATTGGAAGACGCAGGAAGAAAAAGGTTTAACAACTAGCACAAAGGGGTGGTTGTTTTTTTTTTTGGGTTTTTTTTTTTTTTTCCCTTTCTAATGAAAGTGAAAAAATAAGAAATCAAGCAAGCAAAGAAGCGCCTGCTGCCCACGGGGACGACTGGGCCGGCAGCGAACCGCGCGGCCGCCGCCTCAGCACCACGGACAGCGGCGCGGTCCCGCCGCGGCTGCGGAAGGGCTGCTCCCGGGGAAGGGCCGTATCCGCTCCCGGGGAGGGCCGTATCCCCTCCCTACCCTCGGGAAAACGCCCCGGTACTGTACGTGATATCGGTGTGGGCTGGGCGGTCCCTCTCGAGCACCTCGGACAAATGGTTCTGGACTCGTGGCGTTCGGATGCCGTCATACAGATGGATGCTTGTGTGTGTGTTGTGCATGGGTGCTACTGCACCCACAGGGATTCTACGGGTTCCTTTCCCAGTGCTAACTTATGTCTGTTCCCATTACTTTCACAAACAAACAGTAACAGGCATGAAGGTTTCAGACCAAGTCTTCAGACACACACTTCCTGGGAAAAAACATACCTGCACATCCTTCAGTATGGGTATGGGATTCTTACCTACTTCTTCTCTAGTACGAACATTGCAACTGAGACTACTGTATCATTCTCTATTCCATTACACAGCAATGTCTGAATGTGAATAACTATTTTCAAAAAGGGGTTAGCATTTGACTGGGGAAAGGAAAGGGAGGGTTTTGCTTCTTTTTCAATTGAAACTAAAAAGGTATTTTCACACAAGGTAACCACAACTGCTCAGATTTTATACATACAACTGTGGAACCTTCATCTAGAAGAATATAATACCTGAAAGAAGTTGTCTATTTGTCTAAACTATTGTATCTTTGCTTGTTTCCTACTGCGACCAGGAAAAGGCAGATTGCTGCTGCACCACAGCTGGGGTAGCTTCTTTTATTGAGGATTTGTATTTCCAGTGGTGTGAAATGCACATTTAATTGTAAAATAAGACTGTGTCACCTGCCAGTCAGTTGCCACCATCAACCTCTTTTGTGCTTGGATCAAACTATTGCACAACAGAGAAAGTGACAGCATCAGGGCACAGTGACAAAGCTGTAGTTTGCACGGAAAGAAGCCTGAGGCCCAGAGAGACACTGCAGCTACAGAAACAGCTGTCTTATCAGCACACTGCAGAGATGGAGATGGCTCAAGAGGTCCTCAACAGATAATGACTTGAATAGCTTTGCAATGCACCAAACTTCATACTTGATAAGACCAGCCCAGTGTAGAGAGCAGCAAAGATTGAGCTCTATTCTATTTTATCTGGCCTGTAAATTAAGAAATTGAAATTCAGATGGCACAGCAGCCAGCATGTTGCTGATAATCCAGTGAAGTAAACTGTCATTAGGATCTTTTCAGCAAAGAGAAATAGGTTTCTCTTGCTTGATGCTGCTTTAATAGAAACACCTTAACATCCCCATTCCAAATCGCTGTCCCAGCAATACCTGAACTGGGGTGGGGGTTCCTTGTCTGTTTTGCTGTTGTGACATATCTTTGAGTCCCAGAACAAACCATCCATTTGGCTGTCAAGTTCTTTACAAAGGACAAAACACTTTCACTTTAAAACTGCAGTAGCTTATTTTCAATTCCCCATTTCCTCTGCAGGAGAAGGAACTGCACTATGATTTTTAATAAACAGTCAAGCCCACATTAAAGCACACAAGCTCAATTCTGTAGCAGACAATACAAGCAGGTGTTTGTGAGCACAGCTAAACAAAAATTAATTGCTGCTGTGAAAAAGATCTATAATGACCTTTGGAATTATTCACTAAAAAAAACATAAGCCATGGTACACACATTAATATATTTTATAGGAGAGAAAATAATCCTGTTTCAAGCTGTGTTTTTAGTTTGATTAATAGAATTAGATTAGAACACTGTTACTCCACCTTTTTCAAGGAGAAATACTTACTTTAGACTGAGTTCAGCTTACCTTTGATCTGTGGTTTTTTTTTTGAAGAAACCTTTGTAGAAAATGCAATTAAAAGGAATATAGTTCAAGCTTATAACCTAAGGTCACAGAGCATTACTTTCTAAAGAAGGGTTTGCTACATGCCCTCAGTTCCTTGTGATTGCTTCTTGAAGAGCCAGAGTAACTGTATAGGCTTGTAAGCCATTACATTATCTAATTTTGGTCACTTAGGCTAACTTTCTATCTTCTTCAAATAATAAATTCAGACAAGATTAACTACTGCTTAATGAAAGACAAGGTACTTAAGCCAAGAGAAACCTGAATCTGAACAGAAACATAAAGGTTTGCCACTCAGACCTGTTAAATGGAGGGCAGAGGCGAGACTAGTTCTATCCTCTGATAATCTAACTGCATATATTTAGCCTTACCCTGTCACTTAAATATATCTGATAGCAGGAGCTAGCAAGAAAGAAGTAACAAGGACACATAAAATGAGTAATTTATTTCGTATTTTAAGAGAGTAAGCTTTCTCAGAGCCAAGAGGAAAGGCAGAATCAGGGAAGGGAAGCATCTTTGGCACATGCACTTTGTTAGATATATCTTTTGCTTGTTCCTAAGATCTGGAGGTTTTTCTAATGATGTGGCATAGAGTTAAATCAGAGCATGATGTGAGAGAGCATAAGGCAGATGTGGATAAGGTCAAACTTCTTCAGCAACTTAGGTGCACTCTGCAGTTTTAGAGCATGCAAATTACTGCCAAGTGTCTTCTCCCTGAATCAGAAAAACACTTGGATTTTAAGATGCATTTCATAGTTCACAAGTAGGCCGGTAGTTTTGATAAAATTCATAAGCCAGAGAACTCAGCTATAACAATTCTCCCTTGCCCCTTCTAATTTGTGGGGAATACATAACCAGAGCCTGAAGTGATTGGATACCCTTGCCAGCAAAACACTGTGTAAATGTGAGGAGAAATAACCTTGTGTAAAAGAGACAATGAAAAGCAAGAATGCAATCAATATTTTTAATGCTGCTTTTTATCCAAAAATAACAAGTACTTTTAAGTTCTCCAGTGAATCATCTCAAATACTGTCAATTCAGTTAGATTAGGCTTGCACCATAACAATGAGTTTCTCCAAGAAAAAGATGTATGGTTATAAAGTAACTGTAACGAGCATATCCTCTTGTGGTATTAAAGCTACAGGAATATTGACTTAAAAGATGGATTTTATTTTTTTTTTCAACAGCCTGGGTCTGTTTTCATTTGTTGAGGTAGAAAGCACGTATTACTCCAAGATAAGTTTTTTAGTATGTCACCACATTTCCTGTTGACAGCACAGTGAAGCAATATAGTAGCTGTTGCTGCCATCATTTTACTGAAAAAGTCCTTGTAAATTCCAAAGTGTTTGTATAATATGTAATTAGATCATTTTCACAAAATCAGACCACATAGGTAATAGACAGATTTTTTTTAATATTGTAAGACAAGTACTTAAATACCTTCCACATAATTTAAAATATCAACCTGAATTTTTTGTTTTATTCAATTACGATAATATGACTCCTGTCAGCAATTATGAGTCACTAGAGGTACACATGATATTTTGTCTTAACATGCAAGGGCAGGATTTCAGAAGGGGTATGAAACTATAGTTTATCTTCCTCCTCCTCCAAATAGAGCTCATCTTTTTTTCACACACACCTGCTACAACTGCACAAACATGGGAACTGTCTACCCACTCTTGCGAAGTGACATCAAAAATGCATCTTTCATAGCATTATGTTAAAGGCAGTTACATCTTTTTTCATGTGAAATCCATGCTTGCTGCATAACTTTACATAGTTCTTTATATTTTTATATGTTATGTTACAATTTGTTTATAAGGAAGTGGCTTAATATTCAAAATATGTAGAATTACAATTTGCCAGTTATTCCTTGCAAATACTAGATATGAAAAACAAATCTCACTTTCAAAAAGTGCTTTCTGTTGCGGCACTTTCTTTATCTTGTTTACATAGATCATTAAGATCTTTCTTTGAACTATCAAGCTTAAAAGTATCTAAATAACTACTTTGTATTCTTTTTTATGTCAAAGTTACTTGCTTGTGGGTGACATAATGGTCTTTCACTGGTGCTGACCTAGTTGTCTTGTCTTTAAATGCTAAGGGTTTTGTTTCTCCTGCTTATACAATTCAGTTTTTGCATCAGAACTACTATGCATAGCTCTGTACTACTTTGATTCTACTGCAGATGAGTCATCAGCAAATCCAAATTGTAAATGATCATGTACCTGCAAATCTCTAAAAGGTTATTCAAACTAATAGTAATGTACTGCACTGTCATATGACTTAGTGGAACAAAATATGACATAAAATTACAGCAAATGATTCTGAGATTCTGATCAGTAAGTGTAATGGACATTTACTCTCCTGAAAGTTCTTCTGTGTATTTGGTCATTATGTAATAAATATATGCACTGCAGAACCAGCATAAAGGTGCTATATTTTTTTATTATTATTATTGTAACAGAGATTCAGTAAAAGAGAGACTAGCAAGACTTACTTCTGCTTCTTAGCTCAAAAGAAGCTCCCAAAATTATGGCACTAAAAAATATAGATCTTCAAGGAACAAACTTTTGGGCAAATCTTATTTTCTTCTGCAATCAGCATGCTGCATAAGGCAGAGAAGTAGAATACATTGATTTTTAAATGTTTGTTGCCAACTTGCATTGCATTCTCATGAGATACATAGGAAGCATAGTGTTAGTGTTAGTTAAATTACTATTAAAAGGGTATACAAAAATATATCTAGAGAATACTTAGAGATTGTTCATCACCAAATGAATGGCTCTATAAAATAAAGACTCACTACAGTATAACTTTTATGGTCAAGAAAGTATTTCTGTCCATGTTTTGGAAGACAGAACATAGTGAATGATTATGAAAACTGTGGACTGCAGCAAGCAGAAAGGCAGTAAGCATGTGTTTAAGTGCTGAATACAAAATGATCTTTTCAGAACAGAGAGACTTACGAAGATAAACCTCAATAAGGATAAGTGGCAAGTGACTGTGATTCTTAGAAAAGTAAGATCATAATCAAATGTGCAAAAAAACCCAGGGAATAACAGCAGTACTGAAGACAAGGCTGTAGGATACTACTAGGAGTCATGGAAATTTGATGTTGGAAGAGAGAGAGATATCACTCTGAGATGTACAAACAAGAGTGTGATTTAAAAAGACATACATGAATGCATTTCTTATTTGACATTGATGAGCTGAAAATAGAACACTGCATCCAGTCTTTCCTTATTTTAAGAAAAGCTGGAGAAAATCCATGAAAAGGTGTGTGAAAGCAAAGATTTTAGAAAACATGAATATAATTTAAGAGAAAAATTTTTTAGAGACAAACACAGGAAAATGCTTTTAGAAATAATAATTATTGGTATATTATTATCAAGTAGTAATCATGTGTAAGTTAAAAAAAATGAAAATGGGTTAATTTGCAAGACATGAAATCTAGTTTAGCAACTGGAAAACATTCTTAAAGAGTAGTTAAGCACTGGGTCACATTAGTTAAGGAAGTTGCTGAAGTTCAAATTTAGATGTAAATTTTATGTTCCTGCAAAGAATAAGATTTTTGTGTCAATCAGATATCATTCCCCACCACCAAAATGATTGCAGTTCTAAGTACTGTTTTTCCCTTTTTGTCTTTTATAATCGGTTGAATGTCTAAGAAAAAAAAATCACATAACACACGAAAAAGCCAAACCAAACAAAACAAAATAAAAGACTCCACAAAAAAACCCCAAAACAAAAACCCACCAACAAAAAAAAGCCAACCAAAAAAAAAAACAAAACAAAACAAAACAAAACAAAACAAAACAAAACAAAACAAAACAAACAAAAAAAAAACACAAAAAAAACACCAAAAAAAACCAACCAAACAACAACAAAAAACCACACCAAGACAGAAATGGATCTGATAGGCTAAAACATTTGTAAAGTACTAGACAAGTTCTCTACACATTTTTTTTCTTTTTTCAGTAAGCACTGAAACCAAGGAAATACAAGTCTGATAAGCATAAAGCTATTTACATTCTAACATTTTTTCCAGATGAATTCAAAGACTGATTGTTGGTTTGGCTTTGTTTTTGATCTTCCAGACCTCTAACTTCAAAGTACTTTTCAGCACTTGGATGTTGATTTTTAATTTGCCTTTTTTTTTGGTCCACATGAGACATGGAAATCCAGAATTAAGCTAGATACAGACAATCTGGATTCTGAAAAATCATGCATCCTTTCATAATTCCTATTTGGGCACTAAAATGGTGAAATATTAACTTACTAATGACAACTTTGGCTGCAAAAAACCTGCATTAGACACATAAATGCACATCTACCAAATTCCTTCCCTACAAGAAGGAAAAAATTCTACACTTTTAGCATCATTATTAGACATGATCAACAATGCTAGAGATTCACCTGTAATCTGTAGAATGTGAAACCACAGTGAAGAATCTGCTTTTTTACCTTCAAATAACAAAATACTGAAATATATGATTAAGGACCAGTAAATTTTCATGATCTAAAAATAGTTCCTAATGGGACTAAAACCAGATGGGAACTGGTTTTAAACAGTGCTTTCATGATAGTGTGATTTCCACAATGTTTCTCCGATTATGTCTATGTTATTTTCTTCATCCTCTACAAGAAATGGAAGATACATTGTGAGACTTAAAACTCATGTGATATTTAACACAGCACAGAAAATAAAATCATGTCATGGGTCAAGAAGCTGTGAGATATTTCTCTTGCTACACAAATTTGCTTTGCAAAGGTAAGACTTGCTGCCCTCCTTCAAATCACCTTTAACCACAGGGAACTTAACTTTTTTCTGGTTTTCCTTTTTTTAGTTTTTTTTATTTTAATGTGTGGTGGCAGGGAGAAAAAGGAAAATTAGCATTAAAGGATAACAGGATATAACTTTTTGATTCTGGAAACATATTGCCTTTCCCAAAGATATGAAAGCCACATTTCCAATGTGCATGAAGGATGTAAGTGACATATGCAGTTAAGCTGCAATTATTAAAAATCCTGTAAAAAGGCTTACTTAGCCTTTCCATCCACAGCCTTTTTTCTCTTTTTCCCTGAATGGCAAATCTTGAAACTGACAAGATGTATTTATTCTACCTACTGCCTAATCAGTGGTCCTAGCTGCTACACTAAGACAAAAGGCAAATATCAAGTTAAACTCCAATGATTTAATATTTTTTGGCTACAGTTCCTCCTAAATCCTTGTAAAGCATCCCAGTAATTGTCAATGAGCATTCAGAGCCAGAGTAAAAAAAAAAATGAACTGTGAAACATACAGCCATTTCTCACTTCATAACAGTCAGATATATGGTATTTATTTGCCTTCAAATGGGATCTTGTTAGTCCTCCCAGTCTTTATTTTATGCATTCAGATCTCCCATGTTTCTTTAGCATGCTCAAACAGGCTAGTATGTTTTTATATTTTTCTATTTTGACTGGATGTTTGAGGTCCAAAAAGCCTACTATGCATTAACTGTGCAAATTAGCATTTTGGGCCATGCAAATATAATGTGTAATGCAATGTTCACACAGTCATTCATTCTGCAGTCTTTTCTGCTTGGAATAATTGTGTTTTCCATGGAAGACTAAGACAGAGGGATGAACTATTTATAGCTTGTACCTGTGTAGAATTACCATCTTTTCAATATAGTGTGTGTTAAGATATATAGAGTGTATGTATCTTAAGAAAACCAATATTTAATTGCATGCTTTGATGGAGATGTTTTACTAAAGTACTGCCCACTTCCATAACACGGGTTAAAAAAAGGCTAGTAAAGTCACAAGCAAAGAAGTTTCTCATTAAGAGCCTGCTCTGCCATATCACCACCTAGCCTGCCATAACTTGGTGCTAAGCTGTGACAGTGCTGCATCACCCAGCATTTTCCACTGTCCATTTCCCACTGTCTGGAAGGGGTGGGTAGAAAACAAGTGACAGTAGTGTGCTTGTGAGTGTGAGGTCATGCAATATCATCTCTACTGAGAGAAAACTGAGGTATTAAAAAGTAAGAAAAGAAGTGAGTGAAGAAAGTATTTTAGGCTGTAGTTATTTGCATTGGGAAAGACTGCCTTTTCAATACACAAGAAAGGAAGAAACAGACTCTGGACATGTAAGAAGGCACTCAGCAAATGGAAACAAAGAGATCCATTACCCCAATTAAACTTGGGATGGGAGGTGGGGGATTACCAAATAAATTCAGAACAAATTATTTTCACTCTCCAAAACCAGTATTTTCCCCTACACCTTAACGCTTCAAGAGTGACACCCTTCTTGCTCATTAGGGATAATTGATTAAGTTCTGCTGTTTGGAGACATCACCTTTACATCTTTCTTCAGTCCAGAAGGATACGTCTTTCTTCTATCTTGATAAGATTGAGACAAGGAGAAATAAGGTTAATAAAATACAGAGCTGAGTTTAGTCTTTATATAATTGTTGCTTCTCCCAGCTCTGATTACAAAGTGCTGATTCAGCCATAGACCCATATTGTCTTTATTAGTTAAAATGCTTTGGACAGAAAGAAAGGTTAACTACAGATTTTTATGCCTTTTTATTTTTCTTTGAAAACAAAGTTACAAATCCAGAAAATGTTTGTATAGACCAAATGAGTGGACAGAATGTTTTCTTCCTTGCCTTTAACTTTTGCTGCTGTTGTGGAAAATGACTTTTGTCATTTCCTTTTGGCTAAGACTTAGGAGTAGTGATGTAAAGCCATAATAGTGATGTAGAGCCAAAATGTGTGCGGAAAATCCAACACAGTTTTCTCTCCTTGTTATGGCAATCTTACTGAGATAAATGCAAATATCTATAGCATGTGAGGTCAAATGTGTAGAACAAGTCGCATCTATTTAACTACAAAGACCTTTTATTTTTTAACACATGTATCTTACACATGTATCATTTTGCCTGAGTTAATTTTTGTACTGTATGTAAGAGCTGTTCTTAAATGGAATGGCAATGTACATCAAACGTACCACCTTCTTAATTTTGCAATTTCAAATGAGAAATAAATGTTATTGTTGCTTTAGGAAGTGCTTTATCTTTTATTCCTAGTATGCTGCCCTTAGGTTATAGAGGAAAGAAGAATTCTTTCTAGTCTTACATTGTTTAACTCCTATTATGCCAGGAATTTTCAGTTAAGCCTTTTCTTCTTTCTTTCTTTGGTTTCATTGTTATTATCTATAATAGGCTTTCATTTTCTCTCTTTTTTTTTTTTTAATTCATAGAACTCTGCAAAAAAGACTTGAGAATAAAGATACCATATTTTTAAAATAAACCTTCCTTCTCAACATACCCAATTTATATTCATAGCTATTAAGTACTGAGGCATCATCTTCAACAATTTCTTTATAACATCACAGCTAATTTATTAGTGTTTACTGGTTCTGTAAGAATGTTTTGTAATTCTGCAAATTTTGGTTCTAAATTAAACAAGGGAATCACACCAGAAGCAGACAATGTGGGGTAAGATCAGTTATCTACCATTAAGAAAACAAAAACCTGAATAACATTAAAAAGAAAACCAAATACAAATTACAGTTGTTTTCCATCTTACTGAAGTCTTCCTAACATACAAAATGATATTTTTCAATTAATTATTAAATATTCTGCTTTTGAACAGTTTTCTTTCAATGCTTATTTTGCATACTCTTTCAATACCTTCCAAGTCAATTTGGCTCAAGATCCTTACTCTGAATGATAATGTAACAAGAAGGAAACATAAGCAAGTATTAACAGAAGATGCCTAAATACATCTTTGCTGCAGAGTCTAAGAACACTTTGCTACTCGAAGTATGCAATGTGGCCAGTCTGCAAAGATGACTCTGAAGTACCATTTGCCACTGTGAAAATGCACTGTCTACAGAGTTTGGTGCTTTGTCTGAGTGACACGGCAGAATACATGTTGTTACGCTACAAACTCATGCAGAAATAAATCATGAATAGTTTAGGAAGCAGATATGCAATTAAGCTAATTTAGGAAAGGTAATAAATTTAGAACATAGATACAGGGGTTTAGTAACCCATTTATAAGAAGAATTAATACAATATTCTCTACAATCTGCAACCTCCTGCTTCTTTTTTCATTAAGTGCTAAATACATTTTTGGTTTGATTTAATATAAGTTCATATTAAGTGAGAGACGATGGAGAGCAAAGGAAGAAAGTTAAAACATGGAGACAGAATTCACAGCTCAGGATTTCCTGACCCTTGCTGTTCTTGGCTGAGCTCTAATTTTTAGGCAGAGGTGGGTGACATAGTGATATATTTCTTGAAAATGAATGAGATGTAGGTGATAGCTTTGATAAACTCTTACATTAGCTTTTAAGATCAGTCACCTATTCTTTATTTGCCTTATGAATAGGACTGATGCCAGTGTTATGGTTCCTCTTTTGGCAGCCCATTTCATTTTCCTGATCAGCTGCATAAGGACGTGTGCTGCTGTGGCCTCTGGAATTCTCCTGCCCCAGAGGGCGAGGGAGGGAGTAAAGCACAGCTCAATTCGGACAAAACTTGTCCTTAAACAATGGAAATGGAGACAAATGTAGATGCAATATCAAACCTTTGGAGGACATAAATAATGTTTTAATTTGAAAGCAATTTTCAAAAGGAAACACACATCTGCTATCTCTCAGCCATAGTTTGCATGTGTAGGTTTGTAAAACCTAATCCAGGTCTGCATGTTGCAAGGACATGATGATCCTTCCAGAGCAGACCTTGCTGTTATGGCTTCTGGATTACGTGGGAAGCTTGATTCTAATTCTAAGACACTAGCTGGAGATGAAACTGCCCCAAAACTGCCAGCCATACTGAATGCAGCTGCTTGGGAATTGAAAGAGAAAGCTATATTCCTGGCAGTCTGCTGCCTGTGCTCTGGGATTGCACCCTCTGCCTTTTGGTCTCAAGGAGATGTGGATTATGCTGCTGATGCTGACAAGGCATTGTGAGTTTGCAAGAGTGACTGCGTGACTCCCTGTGCTGTACCAACAAAACCGCAATCAGTGGATGTTTCAGCTCTGTTCTATTTGAAAGGCCTTTCTTTTCTCCCCCCTCCAGTCTGTAGGCCATGCAATTTTTCTCTCAGCTTACACTGCTACAGCCAAAACTCAGCAACATTCCAGATAAGGTAGAAAGGCATGAGCTGACATAAGTTTTGCTTCCATAATTGATGGAAAGCACTTTCTGATCGTTGCCTGAGTTCAACCTCTGCTCTTATATAGGTATTTAAATTTAAGAAATAAAAATCCAAATTTATCCCTTTGTGAATTCCTACTTTTTTCTGGTCATGTCCTTTGCCTAAATGTGACCTGTAGGAGACTAGAGCTGTGAATAATTCTTGCCTTCTTTGAGGAAAGATCCACTTCTTAAGACAGCTGCTGCAGGGCTCTTTGAAGAAGAAACTGATGATGGAACTGTTTTTGTATAGGCCCTCTTGAGTGGTAAACTGTGATTTATACAGAGACACTGCCATTAATTGCCTGCATAAAGAAAGCAGCAGAGGACAAATGGCAACACATATGGTCAGACTTCTTCCTGTAAATGGCAAGAATCAAACCAGAGAGCAGGTGGAAAAAAAACCCAGCAACACTATTTACATTTGTAAGTTAAGGAAAACATCAGAAGATACCTGCAAAATATAAATGCTTGAGGTTTCTAACCAATTATGTGAAATAAAGAACTGCCTACATGTTTCTAGGTTTTGAGAAACCTCTGAGTCTTTTTACCCCTGTTTATGCCAGTGCTCATGGACTGAGAGATATTGTTGTGATTCACTGGGATTTGTTTCTTCGCCACATTGATCTTCACTGCAAAGCTTCTCCATGAATATTCTTAAACTCGAATTAAACTAAAATTTATTGCTGAAGCAAATTCTAGAGAAACCTTCTGGTCTAGCCCAGCTCATTCCAAACATCACTAGGGCTGACAGATTTGAAGAGTGAACCTATAATCAAAGCTTGTATCATTTGCCTATTTATTATCTTCTTTAGTGTCTATGTCTGCCTGATCCAACCTCCTTTCATCTTTTCCCATGTTTCTGCTTCTTCTCACTTCTCATCTCTGGCAGAGCAGTTAGACCAGAAAATACCTTGAAAAATCTCAGTCAATCTATGTTCTGTCCTCCAGAAATGGTCGCAGCCTCAGCAGAAATCACAGCAACTTCTGCTGTCTCTGGCCTCTAGTACTGTATTTCAAAATAACATGAAGGGTCTGGTCCTCCAGTTGGCAACCCTATTACAGTACTGGCTAGATCTTGGTGTTTGAAAAGCCTCTCTGCTTTAACACCTCCTGTTGTCTCAGTGAAGTGATGTTTAAATAACCGAACTGGCTTCAATGAAGTGTAGTTGCCATTTTTCTGCTTCTTAGTGAGAAAAAATGGAGATAATTATGAAGTGGATGAGCAGGTTTAATGAAAGCCGGTTTCTTTTGGTATATTCCTGAAGCAGCAATCATCATCTGTTTGGCTTTTGAAGAGCAACAATTATAATCACTCAAAATCCCAAGGGGAACAAAAATAGAACTTAAATTAGCATATAAAATATACAGCTGGATTGAGCAGGCCTATAAAAATCTGGGAAAATCATTCTAATTTGAAAGCTATTCAAAATCACAAGCAAAGTGAGTACAAGAGTATTTCACATGTTCCTTTCTTTCTCCTTTTGAAATAGAAACATAACAACACTTATAAGATTTTCCTAAAACATGGAAATGAAAACCCATTGCCAAGAAAGAAGCTAAGTAAAAATAGGCTAAAGGTGCACTTTCAAAATAATAGATAAACTTAAGCATTGTAACGTCATTTTAGTGGTATTAATCTCCCAAAGCTCTGATATAACTGTATTGCAAAGTCATGTACAATGACTTTAAAGAGCTGAAAAATAAAAATATATCTGAGACAGTTAAATATTTCAGTTTTATCAGACAACTGAGAATTTATAATACTTAAAAGAAACTAAGAACAGATGATAAAAACAGTTTGCAAAAAATGACACTATCTGTGAACCTTTCAGTGATAATTTTAGATGGTCATTTTTATACTTAACAGAATTTCAGCAATGAGTAAAGAAAATTATTTTCCTTATGCTGCACTGTTACCTAGTAATATTAGCTTCTGGAAATAAAACTTCATTTCAGTAAATTGTGAACTCAAAGATGGAATTGCTTTTTAAATACTACTGAGCATTTATTACTCTTAGCAATTTTGACTTGAAATGCTAGATCTAGTTATTCTCAGTCAAGGTTAAATATGACAGTATGCAGCTGCAGGAATGAAATTTTAAAAAAACCCAAACAAAAAAAACAAAAAAAAAAACCCAAACCCAGCTATTTCTAAAAATTTATTATGGACAAAAATGTGAGGAATTTGGATTGCTTACTATTTATAATATTACCAGCACATGAAATAGCCCCTAAAAAGACACTGTCTCATGGGGTCAGGTTTATAGTCAGGTCTGATTTTCATACCTCTAGTATGAAATACATCTTTTGTCCTTGCTTAGAAGATTGTACATGCTTAGAGAGTGCCATAACCAAGCAGGTCTTGGAGGCACAACTGGTTTTTTCACCAGGAGACCTCTGAAATCATAATTTTAAAAAGAGTGAAATTAGAGGTTGCAGGATTTAGCTTCCACTATATTGTACGCAAAAATATTTAAAGATGTCCTGTGAAAGTCCTGTTTAAATTTTCTTTTTCTGCTTTGGTCAGTCCTGTGATAAGCATCTTGAAACAAATGTCTGCCCTTCTCTCCCACTGCAATTTTCCATTCTTCCTTTCATCCCCACAATTTCAAATAATTTTATTGTTCTATTATCCTCAAATACGTATCTGTTTTTATACGTGTTCCTGTGATTGTGTAAGCATGTCTTTTGAAGCTGAGCTTCCTAAATGCTGTGCTAAGGCCAAAAATTACAGCACACTTACTCATCCTCTTTTGCTTTAAGGTAATACCAGAGATGGCCCAGCAGGTTTTTTTGACAGTCTTCCCAAGCCATCTGCTTCATATGCTGAATGTTTTGAACAACACAGTGTGCCATGGGATGTAAAAACTCATCACACCATATTCAGTTTAATGTGGAATCCAGTGGTCACTCAATTTTAAGGAAATCATAACTGACGGTGGGACACTAGTCAGGGAACTTATTTTGTTGTTTTCTCCCCCTAACCCCTCCCAAATTTGCCTTGCAATTTTTTAATTTAAATTTGTAATATATTAATTAATATATATTAAAATATTTTAATGTTCCATTTCAACTGTTATATTAAAACAATTTACATCATCTGGATGTAGTATCCCAGCCTGCTTTAATGAATGCTTCAAAACTAGAAAGACAAAGTAAACTCAACAAGCATTAAGAACGTCATATTGCTCAGAACAAAAACCTTGATTCCCTGGTAAATATTGGCTAAAAATCACATCCTGTACTCCCTGGGTCTCAATGCCCACTCCTGCCACTCTGTTTATAAATTATCACTTCTGCAGATTGTCTGAATGGTCAGTAGGGCTACAGGAACAAGGAAGTGTGAAATCATGCCTAGAGGGAATAACCAGCTTTAGTTTAGACCATGTTGACCCCAGCAGCTATGACACATTGTAGAAAAAGTAGTCACTGAAGCAGCAAACACTTTATACACATTAAATTGTGCTCTTGGGGAAAAAAAAAAAAAAAGAGTTTGAAATTGTAATATTTGTAGATTTGTCCTTATAATGAGGCTGTATGTGGCCGTACCTCTGGATACTGCTAATGACATTAGGTATTTTGATCTCATACTTAAAAAAAAAAGCAGTCCTCAGAAGTGCCAGTTTTGTACTTCTGTGGCCATAGATGCAGATGAGAGTGAAGATTTTATTTCTAGAAGAGAGGTCAGTCTTAATTCTCAGACTAAACATAAGCATCAGGGGAACAAGGAAAGGATTCTTCTCTTCATAACCCCAAGACAAGCACAGCATCACACACTCCTAGCAGAATGCTCAATATCTTCTGCATTTCACAGAAAAAAACTTGTCTAACCATAAAAGCTACTTGCTGACTACTCAGCAGAGTAACACCCTGGTCATGTTAACCCTGATTTTTATGCCTGCAATTTCTAACCCATACAACTCTATTTCTGCTGAGCTAGACTAGGCTGACATTTTTGTCACCATGGCACCAAACAAGACCCAGGGCAAGTAACACAACTTGTGAAGTGAGCTCCCAAGAAAAATATAGCTCTCCTGAACTCCACTCTCCACCACCTAAATGGTTTCATTTCAATACAGATTCTCCTTCACAGGTACTTAAGTACATTTTCTTCTAATGCCAGAGGTTTCTGAATGCCTGACATTTGAAGCACTGATCATAATGTCACCAATAGATAAAAAAAGCAAAAGTTTCAAGCACTGAGGTTTTAAAAGACTTGGTGACTCAAAGCAGAGTCTCTTAAGCATATATTATAATGTATTTTGCACTTCAATGATGCTTAAAGGTTTAATTTCAAGGACTAGACAAAATTTAAAATGTTTAGTTGTCAGTAGTAAATATGAGGGATATATCTGTGCAAGTGTATCCACCAATAGCCTATTATAAATATAGAATAAAAGCACATTCATGATACCTGCAGTACTTTTAGAGAGAACCAAAGATATATGTATTTCTCTAAGAGCATGTCTGAAGTTGGATGGTTTGTTTTTTTATTTTACTTTATATGCGTGTGGAATTATTTTCAGGATTTGGGTCAACAGCTTTCCTTATATGAATCACCAAACATTTAGGTTAAGAAAATTAACTGGTGCTAATATTATTAGTCTACAAAGACCCAGATACCTCCTAAACAAAGCAATGTGGGTTTTTTTTAATTTAATTTTTTATTTTCCTGAAATCTTAGAAGGTGGTAGACTTAAGCACATAATTAAAGAAGCTTAAAATGTGTAAGGTGCTCCAGTGACTTCATGACTGAAGCTAAGATAAATTTTAAATGATTCTCACACCTCTGACTAATAGACACCTGCACGATTTGGAGATGGAAACCCCACATCAACTGCAATCTTATTTTTCCATTACTTCCAGTCTCTTCTGCAAAAACAGGGAAAGCAATGCCATTTAGAACTTTGATTCCCAAAATTTCAAACTCTATTTGGAGGAGGAGAATCATTACTGAAAATTAGTTATTGAACTAGCAAGTAGTTCAAAATGAAATCATCCGTGGATTATATATAACCTGCAAAACATAAATTTTTAAAAATATTACAGATCAAGACTTTATGAAGTCATACAAATACTTTGGCAAAAAGCAAAGAATTTGAACTCTGCTTATTTTTATTTTTAAATTATATTAAGGTACTAAAAGAAGAAGTACTTGCTGCCTTGTTAAGTCACAAATATGAAATTATTGCTGTCATTAATTCTTCCAACAGAATAAATATTAATGTCTTCTGTGCATTTTTGGCACTTGGCATCTAGCAACTGACAGGGGCTTTCACAGATTTTAGATGGTTTGGGAAGGAAGTAATCCCCAAGAACTATTTAGAAAGTCCTGAGGAAGCAGAAGAGGCTGACCAGAAAGCTCCAGAAAATCACCTTTACCATAAATTTTCAATAAAAATCTTTCCTATTTGATGTAGTTCTGGTACTTTTGCTGTTGCCCTTCAATTTTAACTCTCATTTTTCACACTAAGTCTGGACTTTGAAGTTAGGAAGTGTGATATCAGAAGAATTTAACCTCATTTCCTACTTGTCTGCTCTAAGGTGTGTACATGGGCTTCCCATCCCGCCCCCTGCAATTTCACATAGGAAGTCTCTGTGTACATTTTGCTCACAGTCACTGCTCTAATTTTCAGTAAACTTTCATCAGAACATCCATCCAGATATTCTTCAGGAAGGTAGCATACACGATGTGTTTGCACAAGGCATGCAGACTTTTTTCCCTAGGTATTTCTAATCACTGAGGAACATAAAGCCTTTCCTCTACAATTGTCTACTCAGACAATCAAATTCTTAGCCTCTGTCAAGCAAGATTAATCCGTCAAGTATTACATCCCCAAGTCTTCCAGTTTTCTTGGTTGTCAAAGTCTTTTGTCAGCAGTTTTGGTTAAATTTGATCTATGGCTTTCTTAGCTTTCTTGTGTTGGTGTTTTGTGTTGGTTTTTNGTTTTGTTTGGTTTTTTTTTGGGGGGGTGTTTATTTATTTGTTGGGTTTTGGCGGTTTTTTGGTGGTGGTGGTTTGGGAATTTTTTTTTTTTTAGCATCCGGGGTCACTAATGCATAACCTGTGATATCTCCATAAGCAGATGCAGGTGAGAGTAAATGAAGTTACTGATTGTGTCTTCTGCAGTGGGGCAGAATGGGTGGGCACTGGGCAGAGAGCACACCAAAGGGTGGCTGCTGCCACTGTGTCTGAGAGCATCTGTTTGAGAGGTCAAATGAAAACAAACTAACCATGGGCACAGGTAAGTCTGTCTACTCCCTATCCATGAAGTTAATGGCATTTGTGGAGAATATATGTGAGAGAAGTGAGTTCCCTTCTAGTTAGGCAGGTTTCCTGACAAATTCAACATCTTTTCCTCTCCATCCTCACCACTTTCCCCCTGTTTAGTGCTTAAAATATGATGAAAATAAAAGGTGAGCCATTAGTGAAGACATAAAAATTTTAAATACCTATAGCACTTAAATTCTGTGTTGTTGCTATAAAAGAAAAGTATTAATACATGTGGGGGATCTAGTTTCCTTGGAGAAACAGCCTTTTTGATAGGAAGAAAAGCAATATAAATTTCTGGCTACAGAAATGCATGTACATTTTACCACCTGCAGTCTCTTAGAATGGTTCAGCTAACTGCAGCCAGTGCAGCATAAAACCGTGCAGAAATTACTATTCCTAATGAATGGTAAACTGAATATATGCATATATTTCACAGATTACTGACTTTTTCAGAGGAAGAACAATATTTTTGAAAAGAAGACAGTGCAAACTAATTCTGCAATATGTGAGTGTTCACCTAGCTGTATTCATGGAAAATATGAATCTAAACATTACTGCCTTTGGATAGACAACATTAAAAAATAAACCAAAACCTTGTTTATTAAATATAAAATGAACATAGGAAAAAACAACCCTGACTATAGCTACAGCCAGGAAGTTTATAGTTTGAAGTCTTCTCAGCCAGGGCAGACTTCATATTTTCCCCCCTTTCTTTTACCCTATTAGACTCTAGAATACATCTCTTTAGGCTACAGGTAAACTCGAGTCCTTTCAACAACAGTAAATAGCCTAAAAGTGTCATCAGAATAGTGACTAGGTTTGCAACTGCTGAAAATTACCTGTATTGCTTTAAGTAATGGTGAAGTTAAGTAATACTTACTTCTACTTCCCATAGTCTATTATCCTGATAGCCACAGAATGAGTCGGTGCAAGTTAACTACTGCCGTCTACCGGGAGACATAAATTCTCACCTATTGCTAAATGCCGCAATGAGAGAAGTTACCTACGGTAATCATTAAGCAAGGAAATTTACTATTTCTTTATAAGGCTCAAGCAGCTCTAAGTATCCATCCCGTAATAAAATTAGATCAATTTGATAGATTAAATAAATAAGTGAATAAATAAATAAATAAATAATCAGCCCTCACAGTGCACTGCCCGGCTTCTTTAGTGAGCGCTCCCCAGGAGGGAGGTGGGGTTCCCTGCCGTGCAAAGCCCCGTCCCGGCGCCCCCGGGCGGTGCATTCGGGCGCCCGTCCCGCAGCAGCGCTCGAAGGGCAGCGCGCCGGAGGGAAGGTCTCCTGCAGGCGGCTCCCGACGGCCCCGCCCTGCCCAGCCCGGGGGGACCCGCGCCCGCCACCACCCGGGGACACCTCCGGGCCCGCGCTCCGCAGCCCCGTCCCTCAGGCTGCGCTCCCTCGCCCGCACCTCGACTACACACGGGGTTTATGTTACGTGCGAGGATTTTCTCCTCCGTCCACCCCCACCGACAGTGCTTGCTGCCTCCTTTTTATTTTTAATTTTTTTTTTTAAACCCCGATTCCAGAAGAAATTACAATAATTAAAAGAAAAAGAAAAAAAAAGACCAAAACACTTACCATTCTGACCTCATAGTGCTTTGTCATGGGCTTAAGAAAAACACCACAGACGCATACACACACATACACACATACGCGCGCGCGTATTTATGCGTTTTCAAAACATTTGTGCTGGGGTCACCAAGGGGAAGGGCGGAACTGCCTGCGCCGCGGAGTACACCTAGAAATCAGCGCACAAAAGGAGGGCGAGCCACGCAGTCCGGACCAAACGCTCCCACCCCCGCCCCTCCAGACCACGCAGGATAAGCAAGGGAGGTGGCTGGAGAGGCGTGGGTAGAGGGGAGGGACCCACGCTCCCATCCGGCTGCAAGAAAAACCCGCCTTAAAAAAAACAAACAAACAAAAAAAAAAAACCGCTGGACGGCTGGCTTGCGGAGTAACGGGCGGGGGTTGTGCGGACGGCGGTCCAGTCCCGGAGATGATGCTGGCGGAGACCGCACCTGGTAGACCCGCACCGCCGTCGGCACGCACCATTCACCCCACCCAGTGTGCAGCCGACCGCCGTCCTGCCCTGTGACCCCTGTCCTGGGCAACCTGTACCGTCCTCCTGACACCCTCCTGGCCTTTGCCCAGTCCCTGTGGCTGGTGGTGGGGATGTGTAACACCAACAGCTCAGTGAGTGGCATCTAAGGTGTCTCCAGGAAGATGTTGCTTGTGCATGTTGGGGAAGAGGGGTTTTGCACTGTCAAATGCCACTGTGGAGTATTGATAGTCAAGGTGCACATCCACACACAATCATGTCTGCAAAACACCCTTTTCTGACTCCTCCACTCCTCACATACTCTCCTTTTCTGCCCAGAGACTGACACCACTCCTCTGTTACACTGTTAGCTCAGATGACATGGAGCCCACGGCTGTAGACACCTTTGGCTAGAAAATATTACCTCCTCCTCTGTCTTCCCTACACATCATGGACTCATGCTGCTGCCTTCTCCCCCTTTGCTCAACAACTTCTAATGCCCCTGGGCTGCCCAGCTGAAGACCTGAGCTCCTCTGTAGTCATCAATTGCTGTCCTGGCACAAGGGTGCATTGCATCCCTGTGCTTCATGGTGGGTGTTTGGATAAATCAAATGAAAAGGAGTTGAAATTCTTGAAAGTCCTTTATTTACCCTAGGTTGTCTTCTCTCTGTTGTTTCCCCACCTATGACAGTCACCACAAGTACACTGTTATTAATCTTGCTGTGATCTTTGAATCTCTGGAAGAATAAGATATCTGCTTTTATTATTTGTATTTCTCTATGTCTGAGCTGGAGAGCAGCATACAAAAAACCCCAAACATTTTGTTTCTAAAAATTAAATATACACAATGAATATTTTAAAAATAGAATTATTCTCATGTATAAAAATATATACAATGCACAAAGTGTATGACAACCATGAATGAGATCTCAGGTTTTGGATCCCAGTTTCTCCAGAGAACCTGCGAGACGAAAGTCAAGTTTAATGTTTTCCACGTAAGTCACTGTGCTGGGTCTCTACCATAATCCATACCTGTGGACAGAGAGGGAAAGGTTTGTGTTTGGAGAAAGGATCATTCCACCCATAGCCCACTTGGAAATGATGGTCTGCTCTTGCACAAAGGCTGATTTTTGAGGCAAAATGACACAGGATGACAGCTTGCCATTAAATGGTAGGAGGACCAAAGGCCTCAGCAAAGTCCCTAAGAATTTGGTGGTCACAAAGTTGTTGTGTTCAGTGTTAAGTGTTTGTACTGGGATGTGGGAAAGAAGAGAATAGTTCACAATGGAAGAAATTATGAAAGTATGAAAAAAATGGAAGTTATTTTGAGCAGTACTCTCCTTCTTATTTTTTTACTTAGAAAGTGTATACTGGCTATGTTTGCTCTAGAAGACCCCCTAGGCGAGAGTCTTGTTTCATTTGCAAGGGCAAATGATTTTTGAAAGCCATGTCCTTGTCTGCCTATTTCAGAATGTCCTTAATCTCTCTGCAGCTTTTACAAGCACTCTGCTTCATTGATGTTATGTCCTATTAGTTAGTGAAAGCCAAGGGGAGTTTGCTGTACTCTGTAGTGGGTGTTGAATTAAATGTAAGTTTTCTTTAGTTTATTCTTAGATTCTTCTGCACCTTTCTACCCTGCTTCTGTTCACATAATTTTCAGTTACTGAAAACAGCTGGAAAACTAGTGAATTTCCTCAATATTGTCTGGAATTCATGGAGAACAGAATGATTGAATCTTTGAAAAAGGAAACCTTTCCACTGACGAGATTTCTGTCCCTCAAAAATGCAATGAATGAAAAAAAAGTAATAAATGTAGAGCATTATAATAGATGGTAAAGATTTTGCTTTGGTTAGCCTACTGATGTATTGATAAATTTGTTTGAGAATAAAAATAATAATAATATAGAAGAGTGTGTTGATTACTATGGATTACCTAAATTTCTGACTGAGAGCTTTTTTGATTCTCTTATTGAAGGCTGTTCTTACTTTCCTCCTTTTCTGGGTTTTATACCAGTTTACAGGTATCTGAACCTGAGTGAAGTATAGAGGTAATGTTTCAGCTCTTGAGTCATTGCAATGTCTGATCATGAGATATTTCAAAGCCAAAATTCTTCCAATAAAACTGCATCTTCCATTTGCATATCTGTCTTCACTGTTTCAACAGATTTTATGCTCTCACAATCAGTGCTTTTAGGTTGATGTTATTTATATAACATATGATAAAGAACAATTAGTTTCTCATTAGCTGCTAGGCAAATGTCATGCCCTCAGATTTTAATCAGCCAATGCAAATATCATCAGAATATAATCCATTTACTATGTTTTTCTTATTATATCCTCTAAGCAAATGGCTAATATTTTTTATTTCAGTTAGTGTGTATTCTCAGCAAGATCTAGCTTGCTGAGAATCTCTTAGTTCCATAGGTACTTGAGTGTTTTATTTTTTTAATAGCATTATAAAAATAAATAAATAAATATATAAAGCCTTATTGTTCAGTCTGAATTTGCGTAGAAATATATCTTCCTTCTGGGTTCTGGAAAATGAATGTTAGCAAATTATAAATGTTTGGTCTTGGCTTTCTTCCAAGATGGGATGACTTAGTCTTTTGGCTTTGTATATCTCTTGGTAATTCATGTGACTTTGATTTACCATCCCTAGTGTAGGTGAACTACTCGCTTAAGTTATAGGCACACCTGTGGCAGAAGAGGATGTGAGTCTCCCAGCTGAAATGGTGGGAGTTGTCTTATTTCTTTCTGTCTTTAATTTAGGGATTTGGTGTAAGCAGTTTCAAATTTTCTCTTCTGCCTTGGGGCCCGGACATACTTAGGTACCATCTGGAAAACAGGGTCAGAATAAAATATGTAAATTTTGTCTATTAGTAGGGTAAATTCCTATTCTAAACACAGAGATACTCAACCTTTAACAGTGGCATCATGCCATCAAACAGTACTACAGAGAGCTTCAAAACCATTGCATTGTGGCATCTTTGTGACAACAGCTAACAATGCAATAGCATTATCTAATGATTCTGTAGTATACTTACTCAGCTTAATGATACAGATCATTTAGTTTCCACTCCTTTCACACCAAATCCAATTGTTAAAAGGCAGTCAGAGATTCACCCCACTTCATGTCCTTATGGGTGTCCGGGGGATGCCATCTTTCCATTCACTTCTCCTCAGCAAAGGTATTTGGATGTCTCTGTTCTGTGATGTTACAACTTCTACTGTTGTGAACATCCACCCCTGAAAAGTTAGTATTCAAGAAAAGGGGGGAAAAAATGCCAGCAACTCCTGTACCTCTGTTCACATGGGAATGCCTGAATAGAAACTGTGCTAACTTTCAGTTTGGTCCTTCCAGCTGCTGGTCTGTGTCAGTCCTCTACAGCCATCCAGCTTGAACTGAGTTAAGAAAAGAACCCCACTAACTGTGAAAACACAAAATACAGTTTAAAAATCAGCAGACTATAAAATCTAAAGGAAATTTTCACTCAGAAAGTGAATAGACAGATGAGAGTTGTGATGAGAGAACCTGTAGCTGATGTCTGATAAAGTCAGCCATCCCAATTATCAACAATTTGAAGGGTTCCATTATTTATCCATTGTAACAATTACCAAGAAGTATGCGAATTGCACCAACACATTTGAGAAGTAACTTTGTCTTTATTTCTCCTCTCCTTCCACAACCCCTCCATTAGATGAAAGAAGACCTTATGGGAATGATTTTCATCATAATGAGAAATATCTGTTTGTGGTTCGCTCCTTTTTATCTAGTTGCATAGCAAAGTGCTTTTTCTCTCTTTCAGGAATTGCTTAAGCCACTCTGAAGGCTGGTTGCTGAGCAGAAGAGGAAGCAGGCTCATTAGGAGCAGGCTCATTTCAGTTAGAAATATGCATTAGTATGTGTACAGTCATCACCATGAGACTCTGTGGTGCTGGAAGAAATTTATCCTCTATTTCACACTTATCTGTAATCTTAGGGGTGATGTGGACTTCCATTATTTCCTTTAGAGGAAGATAAACTTAAAACCATTTCGATGAAAGATGAATTTTTGGAAGACAAATCCTTGCCTTTAGACAAGGAAAGATTAAAAGACAGATAAATAGACTGGTGTATTTGTTTTATTTTGGTAAGACAATTCAAGTGTTTTGTTTCTAATGCAAAACTATTTTTTACTTTCAGGGTGCCTTTCACTCAAACATTTTAGAATTAGTTTAAGTTGATGTCTTTTTGGTCTTGTGAGAAAAGTACATTTTTATCATACATTTGGTAAATGGGTAAACCAAGGCAAAATCAATGAGAAAATTTATTTTCATCATCACTAGAACTCCTATAATGAAACACAAAATCTGAAAAAGAGTTCCTGGTGATTTTACCATATAATTGAAAAATGTGAAAAAAACCCAGGTCTTTGAAGCTGTTCTTCATTTCCAAACTAAATTCTCTCTTGCCTCCATGCCAGCTCCCATCACTAATTTAAATAGGTGTTGGACATACTTAAAGGCTTCAGGAATATGCACAGAAAATAGAGAAAAAGAAAAAAAAAACCACATAAAGCACAAAGCCTGCTATTGATGCATTTGTTAATTTAGCTAATGAATTGAGTGACAGAAGTTCCAACCAAAGGTGAGTACCAGGCTATATCTGCAAAACTATATGTATGCAAACCTTTGTATCTCACACATTTTATTTCTATGTGTATTAGTAGTAGACTTCTACTCTGTGTAAAGTCTTTGATGTAGCATCACAAAATATTACCACTAGAATTAAAGGCACCTAATGTTCTTCAGAAAAAACACAGCTTTTAAATGAAATATTTTTTAAATCCTGTAGCTTACTAGTGATGTGACTTGATTTGATGATTTGTTCTGACAGAGGGCATTTTGCTGAAGTCAGGCTTTTGAGCATACTCTGTACTGATTGACCAGGCTTTTGAAGAGGGGAAAACTGAGAAGTATGTAAACAGATTGCATGAGCACACATAGATAATTTCTTTGCAGGATGTTTTGATATTACAGTAGTCATCAAGAGGGAGTTGAAAAAGTGCATGAAATACACATCTGGTCACATGCCAAATGAAAATCTGGCTTAGTGTCCCTTAGCTTTAGTTTCACTGCATCTTGGTATAAGAGAGTTGGTGGCAGGAAGAGCCAGTGAACCTGTAGCCTAACAATCTGTTGGCAAAATCCTGCCTGACTGTCACAAGGCCAGGATTTTCCTTTGTATTTCAGGCCACAATAATATTGGTTTGTTAGTGAAAGTGAATTGTTGCTGAAATGCAGCACACTGCAGGTGGTGCTGGGTTTTATGTGAGAGTTTGGCTGCAGCAGGAATTCATAGCCAAGCAAGGATGTTGTGAGCAATCGAGTGAGTGGTTACAAAGCATGAAGGATCAATAAGAAGAGCTATTAATTTCCATTCTCACTTCAGACCCCAATTCTGTGATTATATTTAATTCAGAAATCATATTCATAGGTAAAGCAGAAAGGAGGGAAAATAAATTTTTTTCTCTGTGGACTACATGATTTATTTTCTAAGCTGGAATTCCTAAGACTAACAAAACTCAGAAAACACTGTTCCCAATAGGTTGGAAAAGTAGCTTAATTTGGAAGACAATGAGATTGCCATGTATATGTGGAAAGTCCCGTTCTCTGACTTGTGGTTTTGTGTTAACATAGATACTGTTCTGTTGAGACCAAGTTTTTCTTTTTCACCTGTTGTGGTTTGACCCTGGCCAAATGCCAGGGACCTACGACGTCTGCTTTCTATGCTCTCTCCTGCTGCATTTACGCAGAGGAGAGGAATCAAACTAACACAAACACACTGGACTCGTGAGTTGAGATGAGGCAGTGATGGGGAGGGGATGCACGAAAAACATGAGCAAACAGGTGAGAGACTTAAGTTGCAAAGTGATTTATTAACCTAACAGAGTCAGAGGATAAATAAGAGGGAAGAATAAGCTTTTAAGACACCATTTCTTTACTCACCCCCCTTCCCTCTTAAGACACTGTTCCTCAGCTCACCCCCTCCCCTCCCTTCCTTCAAACAACCAGCAGCTCCGGGTGCGGGGCAGGGTATGGGGCTTTTTCTTAGTCAGTCCATCACCACAATTCTTCTGCTACAAACACTGTTTCTCTGCTCACCCCTCTCCCT